>MU223567.1:2573281-2686182 GCA_018584345.1 Thuja plicata | reverse complement strand
GCATATGCATTGGTTAAGGCTGTAAAGATTTTTAGGCCTTATCTTGTTTGTGCAAAAATAATTTCTTATGTGCCACATGCCACAGTGAAAGATATATTATCACAATCTGAAGTTACTGGCAAGAGGTGCAAATGGATTAGCAGGATACAAGAATTCAATTTGGAAATTCAAGTCACTAAATTGGTGAGAGGTTTGGGTTTGGCTAAGTCAATGACTCATACAAATATGGAGTCAGCCCAAGTAAGTGAGAAACAAAATATAAACATGAATCTTACCAGCATAGAATTGCAAGATTGGTATACTGATATTGTGTTTGTCCTGAAAAATGAAAAATGTCCAGAACATATGTCAGAAAATCAAAAAAGGACTTTGAGATTGCAAGCCCAGAGGTATGTCTTGATACAAGGTGATTTGTTTTGGAAAAATAAGGATGGTATTATGTTATTGTGTTTAGATAAATCACAGTCTGAAAAGGTTCTAAATGAATTGCATATTGGTGCATGTGGTGGGAATTATTCTGCCAAAACTACAGCTCACAAGATAATCAGAGCTGGATTTTACTGGCCATGTCTTTTCAGAGATACTCAGATGTTTGTAAGAAAATGTGAACCATGCCAAAGGTTTTCTGCAAAAATGAAATTTGCAGGAGCATTACCTCTAAGTCCTATGACTATTGAAGCCCCTTTTACTCAGTGGGGTTTGGAATTTATGGGTGAGTTTACAGAAAAATCCAGTGGGGGTCATAAGTGGATTCTTGTGGCTACACACTACTTCACCAAATGGATAGAAGAAATCCCAACAAAGAGAGAAACCATCAGGATAGTAATGGATTTCTTGATGGATAACATTCTGACAAGATTTGGTGTAACCACTAAGTTGATTATGGACAATGCCATGTGTTTTAGGTCTAATGAATTTAGAGACTTCTATGAAGAATATGGCATTACTTTATCTTACTCTTCACCATATCATCCTCAATCTAATCGACAGGCTGAGTCCAGTAATAAAAGTATTATGAAGATCATTAAGAGGATTCTGGATAAAAACAAGAAGTCCTGGCACTCAAAATTGAAGTTAGCCTTATGGGCTGACAGAGTGACAGTGAAAAGGTCCATAGGGGTTTCCCCTTTTGAAATGGTTTATGGAAGTCAGGCAAGCTTTCCCTTGAACAATCTGTTACCAGTGCACAAATTTTTGCTGGGAGAAGATTCAGAAAATCCAGAACCTATGATGCAAAGAATGGATCAGTTGATGGAATTAGAAGAAATAAGAGTAGAAGCTCACAAAAGAAACCTGAAATTGCAGCAACAGTATAAATACCTATTTGATAAAAGGACAACTGAAAGAAAATTTAGGGTAAATGATCTGGTGTTGCAATGGAATGCCAGAAAAGAAGAGAAAGGTAAACATGGCAAGTTTGAATCACTGTGGATGGGCCCGTTTGTAATCCAGGAGTTTCATGGGCAGGATTTTTATTTCTTGGAGGATCCAGATGGTGAAATATAGGAATTTCCAGTGCATGGACAATTCCTGAAACATTATTTCTTATAGTTTTCTTTGTTCCATGCACGTTAGTTTAGATTTCCCTATTTTTGTGTGGTTTTGTGTGCTCCTGTACAGTTTTGTCAAAATTTTGCGGTCTGTTCTCCAGACGTCTGGCTTCTAATGACAATTTTGCATTTGTCTTTCCCCAGTCAGAGCCATTGTTAGCACTGCCTTGTAAAAAATTTGAATTTCTTGGTCTTTTGCTTTTCCCGAGCTTCCTTGTTTCAAAACCAAGTGCTTTATTGATGAAAATAAACCCTAAGTCATGGCGCATTCTATTTTGAAGTTACCTTTTTCCTTTTACTTAGGGCATGTGTTCTAATTGACTCACCTTATCGCGATACCCTGAGTGAATATTCCATATCTCTCCTCGACTTTGCTTTTTCCTTATATCGCGTAGTCTCGTTCAAAAGTAGCATATTCCTTTTGCCTTCTGAGACTTAGCGATTCCTTTCATGTCGGGTAGTCATGGAATAACCATGTCATAAGGCTGTATATAGATGGGACCCACTACTTAGTCAGGTGATTGCGACAGATTCTCAGTGGTTAAGAAAATGTCTTTAGACTTTGCGATTACCTTTTGTCGCTTTGTCGCCAGATCAGTCAAAGTTGACAGTTAAGCAATGCCTTCAGTCGCGTGGTCTTGGAATGGGACAGTGGTTAAGGTATTTTGATTCATACTTTGCGACTAATCGTCTGTGGTTTGCAGTAATGTGTAGTCAGGATGTGGCCAGAACAAGATGGTGACCCAGTTCTTCAGTATGCATCAAGTGAGCTAATGATTGTGTGACATCTGTCAGAAGGCGAGTGGATATAAAATATTTGTCGGGTTATCGCCAGAAAGAGAAAGTGGATTCAGTGATTTCGAGACTAAGGTGCTTTGGATTCTATCGCGATGTCTGGAAATGATTTAAGGGTAGGCAAAAACATTGAGCGATTAAATGACGGCCGTCAGATGAAAGAATCAGAAGATCCAACGGTGGTCGCGAAGTCTAAAGAAGAAAAGTGCCCTAAGAGAAAAGTCCTCCCTACTTGGCAATTAAGGTCTGTCGCACAGTCGTCAGAACTGAAAAAGGGCGCTTATGACCTGTTAAGGTAAGATTGAACATTAAGGACTTATATCCCCCGACTTGGCGACTAAGCATTGTCGCATAGTCTTGAAACAGAAATTAAGCATTTGGCGACAAGGAGATAACCGTGATGGTTAAGGGTAATGGCTAGTCGCAAGGTCTCAGAATCAATAACGAGTTAATGTTAACTGTGCATGACTTTGATTTTAGTTGTGTCACATGATCACCAAATTGTAACCTAGGTCAGCCAAAGGTTAAGAATGCACATTGTCGCCAAGTCTTGAGATGGAACCATGGTTAGTGACAGAGGCCCGCGACAAAGAGATTTAATGCAGTCGCTCAGTTGCCAGTCAATGAAGGTTAAAGAAAAGTCAAGCACGGGTGTGCGACGAGCCAAAATAAGAAGGTAATCACTCAGTCGTCGATCAACAGAGAAGAAAGAAAAACAACTCGTGAGTAGGCAACGAGTCAAAGGAGAAAAGCATCGCTCAGTCGCTGATCAACAGAAGTCACATGAAAAGAGCTCGCGACCGAGCGACTAAGGGAAAAATGAAGCTCATCGCGCACTCACTGTCTGGTATAAAGTGAAATTTCTAAGTTTGCGAGTGTGCGACTAGGCAGAGTAGTCAGTAAAGAAATGAATATCGCTCAGTCGCATGAACCCAAGAGCCAAAGCATAAAAGCTTGCGAGTGCGCGATAGACATGAAATGAAGTCAAGAGCTAGGTCATCACTCACTCGCAGAAGATGAAAAGTGGAGCAAGGATGGATGGAAAGTATGCGACCAAGTGAATAGCAAGAATGTGTCATTCACTCACAAGGATCTTTCCAGAAATGAAGAAACAACAAACAGAGCACAACATGGTGCAAAACAGAAAAGAGACAGGGCTAAATACGTGTCTGAGGCGAGAGCTGCCATGGATACCAGGTGAGGGGGAATATGTTGCCTTTTGATTGGCTCACTGTCAAAGAAATGAACAGATGGGAGGTGAAGCTTAAAGGATGAATATGGTTAAGACACAAAAGATAGACTTTGTAAATTAGCTGCCACCTATGTCCGGTTGCAGAATTTTGTTGTATAGTTGTTGTAAATGGTTGAGTTATCTTTTCCAGATGTCTGTAGCTTGTTGTATCCTTGTGCTATAAAAGGATCCCAAGACTACTGGTACAAGGATGGTCATCTTTCTATCTGAGAATACTACTAAGTCAGTTGCAATATATCTGGTCTTTTTAGAGAAGTCTCTGTTGAATGTAGTAATTGATGATGACTTCTGAATGAAATCTAGTTCACAGTTTCTGAAGCATTTTGTGGATTTTCTGTCTTCATTTTAGCATTCTAAATTTTTTTTAAATTGAATTTTCATGGAGCGTTTTCAATTTATATGTCTGTAAGGCAGATATATGAAATAATTCTCAGGTTCTTTCAAGGAGAGAATATGCCTTAGAGATATTTCAACAAAGTTCAGGGTAGCAAATGAATCTGATCGATTAGTCTGGCTAAATGTACTGAGGTAGATATATAAGGTATATCTATTTTTGTGTCAGATCCTGTAATTGCCTTAAGTTTAGTTTTCAATCATGCTGGTTAAATTTATTCACAGATGACTCCATGCCCTAAGATATAGCACTGGTCTATTTTTTTTTAGTATAATGATTATCACCATTAAAATTCAATCTTTACTTTCAGTTTGGTCTATTTTAGTAAAAGTTATAGTGATCATTCCCTGTAATTCCACCATTAACAAACTAGAATAATTGAGTGATTTCATTATTCTAAGTTTTCAAGGGTAATCCCGCCTGAGTTTGTGGAGCTCAAAGTGAAGGAGGTCTCAAGACCTTGTTACTGTTGTCCTATTCTATGCTTGATCAGTGTCAGGGATAAATAGAGTCAATCCTTTGAGGAGTATGTTTTATGACAGCAAGAAAAAGGAACAACAGGATCTGCATTGGTGTGGTGGAACATGATGCAAGATGGTAGGATAGCCACTGTTAAGCAGAAGTTAGCTTCTTGGAAGAGGATGAAGATCAGATTGAGGGAACAATTCTTTCCCACTGATTATGAGATTCAAATGTATCAGAAGTTGTAGAACTTGAGACAAAGTTGATAGTAAGTGCCTACACTAAGGAGTTTCACAAAATGAGCCTAAGTGAAAGAATTCAAGAAGAGGATGTAGAAAAGGTAGCAAGGTACCTCAATGGGTTGAGGCAAGGAATCCAAGATGAAATTAGTATGATGGCTCCTGATAGTATGCATAAGTGTTTGTAGTTAGCCTTGAGAGTAGAGGAGAAGGCTAGAAGGAGGAATGATTTCCACCAAAGAGGTAGGGGTAATAACAGTAGAGGATTCAGAGGTAGGAGTAACTTTGGTAGGGGACAAAGCCCAAGTAGACCAGAAGAGAATCAATCTATGGACAATAGTGGGAGTAACCAGTATAGAGGGTCATTTCAAAGAGGAGGATACATAGGAAGAGGACCACCAAGGGGTAGATTCTAGTCACAAGGAAGGTCAAATCCTTTCTTCACTGGAAGATGTTACAATGCAATCAAGTGGGCCATATAATGGGCATATGTCCTGACAAGACTTCCACAATCTATGGGAGAAATAAGAAATCAATTGGTGTAAGAGGATGATACAAAAAGTGTCACTTCTCCCATTTCCAAGGAAGGGCCAATATTGGATGGGGAGAATCTCATGTTGAGAAGAACTTTGTTGAAAGTTCCTAGTGTTATAGAACCACCTCAAAGAAATAATTTTTTTAAGACTACTTGTAGGTTGCATGGAAAGATCTGCAAGGTAATAGTGGATTCTGGATCCATAGAGAACATAGTGTCCACTGAGATGGTGGATAAATTGAAACTTAGGAGGATACCTACCACTACCCCCTACAAAGTATCATGGCTAAACAAGGGTCATCAGATAGTGGTGGATGAACAAACTATGGTGGAGTTTGAAATAGGTGAGTATAAGGACAAGGTCTGATCTAACATATTTCCCATGGATGCATGTCATCTTATTCTAGGATGCCCATAGAAATATGATGTGAAGGCCATTCATGATGGTGAGAAGAATAACTATGTGATTACTAAGAAAGGAGAGAAGTTTCAAATGGATTCCTTAAAAGAACCTAATTAAGAGAAGCATGTGGGAACCAGTGTGATGCTCTTGAGTGGAAAGGAGTTTCTAAAGGCTATGAAGAAGAACAAAGGGGTCTGTTGTGCAGTGATAGTGAAGCCAAAGGAGGAGACCAAAGAGAAAGCCAGTATGCCACAAGAAGTACAAGCACTATTGTAAAAGTACCATGAAATAGTGGATAATGGATTACCTAGTGCATTTCCACCCATGACGGATGTGAGCCACTAGATAGACCTCATACCTAGAGCTAATCTACCTAACAAGGAAGCATAGAAGATGACACCAAGTCAAAATGCAGAGATAGAAAAATAGATTCAAGATTTGCTGGAGAAGGGGATAATAAGGAAGAGTTTGAGCCCTTGTGCTATGCCAACTATCCTTGCACCCAAGAAGGATGGAAAATGGAGGATGTGTATGGAATCTAGGGCTATAAACAAGATCATAATCAGATATAGATTTCCCTTGCCCCAGATTGAGGATTTTATAGACAATATAGGAGGTTCTTGTTATTTCTCCAAGGTGGATTTGAAGTCAGGGTATCACCAAATTAGAGTTAGGCCTGGTGATGAATGGAAGCCAATCTTCAAGACAAATGAAGGTCTTTATGAGTGGCTAGTAATGCCCTTTGTCTTAACAAATGCACCTAGCACATTCATGAGGCTCAAGAATGAAGTGCTAGAAGATTTCATAGGTAAGTTTGTAATAGTTTATCTTGATGATATTTTGATCTTTAGCAGGTCTAAGGAGGAGCACATGAAGCATTTATAAAAGGTATTGAGGAGGCTACACCAAGAGAATTTGATGATCAATCAGGAAAAATGTGAGTTCTTGAAAACTGAATTAGTGTATCTTGGTTTTGTGGTTGCTAATGGATGTATGAAGATGGATCTTGAAAAGGGAAAGTCTATTTTGGAATGGCCTACCCCTAGATCCATAGGGGATGTTAGGAGTTTTCATAGATTGGCCTCCTACTATAGGAAATTTGTGAGGAATTTTAGTCAGGTATGTTCTCCTATCCTCAACACTTTAAAAGGAGGAATCAAAACTTAGTTCAAGTGGACAACAATAGTAGATCACGGATTTGAAATGTTGAAGAAGAGGATAGAAGAAATACCTACACTTAGGTTCCCCAACTTTAATCAGTTATTTGTGGTGGAGTGTGATGCTAGTAAGCTAGCCATTGGAGCAGTGTTAAGTCAAGAGGGACACCCTGTGACATTCTTCTCAAAGAAGTTGAATGAGGCCAAAAAAAAGTACTCCACCTATGATTTGGAGTTGTATGAAATGGTGTAGGCACTCAAAAAGTAGTGACATTATCTCCTACCAAGAGAATTTTTGGTTTACACAGATAACCATGCCCTTAGTTTCTTGAATGAGCAAGAGAAATTGAACCAAAGACACCTTAAGTGGGTATAATATTTTCAATAATATACATTTGTTATCAAACACAAGAAAGGAGTTAGAAAAAAGGTTGATGATGCTCTAAGTAGAAGAGTACTAGCTATGTTGGTTCCCAAAACCGCAGATTGGAAATCCAAGAGCCTTCCACTTCTACGATAGGATTCCACAATCAATTCTCGCCAACAAATGAGAATCACCTTGATTCCCCTACACTTTAGGCTCCACTACACCCAGGCAGGTAGACCTTCACCTCAAACGCTGACTGTCTAGTTCAAGGCTTTTCTATAGTGAATTTAAGCTTTGGTGAGTTCTTCGGCTAGTAACTTCCTCGAACTCGATCAATATGAAATTGAATGCTGAATGTTTGAATTAACTATTTTGTGTAATGATTTTAAATAATAGATTTGAGGTTTGTAAGAAGGAATTGATATATTTTTTGACTTCACATATAAACTCAATAATTCAAAATAAAAGACCAGTGCCTCTACTCATTCGGGCAATAGAGTCAACTTCGATGAAGATTACATACAACTTTATAATGTTCTACACCCTTATACTACCAATCAATTAAATAATCAAGATGCGACAGATCAAATATTTATTCAATCTTAAATTAGTCCAGATTGAACTTTAACTCCTCAGAGACAAACTTGACACAAATTTGGAAACTATTAAATATTTCACAATATTTGTGATGATCGATTTTAAGATGCTAAATGACCATGTCCACTTATCTGATATTTAAATTGTATACAGAATTTGAAAAATAATTACAAAGGACGGTTCATTTGTAGTTTATTTCTCCACACCATTAATAATAAGCAAAAGACATTTTATTTTATTATAAAATATTTGAATAATAATAAAATAATTGAATTTATATTACAAAGTCATATTATTTCCCTTATTCCTCCTTACAAATCTTCTTCTTTTTATAATGCTTTCAGCTTCACAATCTCCTAAACTTTTTACTTTTATCATCTCTAGGAAAATATATCATATCTGCTTATTATGAGAATGCAGGGGCATATAGGAATATCTTCAAGTGCTTGGCAATTCTTTTATAATTTTGCACAAATGGAGACCCAAAAATTCTATTTCATCTCCATAATTTGATTCCTAGGAATTATCATTTCCTTCATCTAGTACCTCTTGAATATGCGCTGATCTATCAACCTCCTTGCCATGGTGGATTGAGAAAAAATTTGGACCATTCTTCTCAACGTGTCTTTGGTATTCTATGTCTAATAAGGCTGAAATATTTTCCACACTGAGAAGATCCTCTTCCTCATTTTCACATTCACTGATGTTTGATATCATACAAATATCATCATGGAACAATCCTTCCTCAGACTATCCAAAAAATTCTTCTCCATTCAAATCTGAAACCTCACTTAACTCATATGTTATTTCAGTTCTGCACTCATTCTCCTCTGTAGCCAATTCATTATTCATAAGTTTGAGAAAAGTAAGAAACTGATGATCATATAAGAGACCTAGTTCTCGCATTCTATTGAAAGGATTAGAGGATGGAGGTCAGCACTCTGAAGGTATTTCTTGATAGATATTAAACATCCTCATGAAGAATTGTACTGTGGATTCTTCTTCTTGTTTCTCTAAGTTCAAAAATGCATCCAAATGAGATATGTAATTTAGATCTTCTTCATCACCACTAAGATGTTCAATCTGATCATAAGCCTCCTCTTCTCTGTCTTCATCATCTCCTTCTAATATCTGAAAAAGAAGCTTTAGATCAGGGTCATCTAATGAGATTCCCATGTTTTTGACCTTTCTCATTAATTGTTTTCGTGAAGGCATAACTGTTTCAGGTATCCTCTTATACACATTCGCCATCCTCAAGAATAAGTGTGTAGAATAATCCCCTTAAATTCTCTCCAAACTAAAAAAGGCATCAAGTGGAGAAATTTTAGGATCCTCTTCCATGTAGCAACTTTGGTCTTCACACTATTCACAACACATGTCATCTTCCTCGCTTGCATCATGAAACTCATATAGGAACCATTTTTCAATCTCTTTCCAAGACAAGATACATTGTGTAGGTAGTGAGTCATAAGCCTGTCTCATATTTTCCTTCAATGTTCTGACAAATAACTTCATCACTTGATCTTCTGCATCGACCTCATAGTCTTCTATGAATGTGTAAAACACATCCAAATGTTGAAGTGCGGATTCATCCCATTCTCGATGAAACTTTGGCACAAGTTATGAAATTTTTGGGGATAACTTGCTAGGTTCATAATCAAACTTACTAAAATCCAATGGCCTGATGCCATCTGGAATAAAAGGATTTCTTTCAAATGATCAATACATTTGAAAAACCTATCCACCATCTCCTTCTGAGTCTTCTCCCTCAGTAGAGCTACCAAATAAAAATTGTATTGAATAGAGTCGTCACCTTCTTCATAAGAAGGAAAAAATCATACAACTCATTCTAAATTTTATCTCCAGTAGAGTCTAACTCTCTGATCACCATAAATTCTGAATAATGTTCTTACAACAACTCCCCAGTAGAGTCGCCAATCTGTTGGCTCCCAAAACCGTAGATTGGAATCCAAGAGCCTGCCACTTCTCCGATAGGATTCCATAATCAATTCTGGCCAACAAATGAGAATCACCTCAATTCCCCTGCACTTTAGGCTCCGCTACATCTAGGTGGGTAGACCTTCACCTAAAATGGTGACTGTCCGATTCAAGGCTTTTCTATAGCGAATTTAAGCTTTGGTGAGTTCTTCGGCTGACAACTTCCTCGAACTTGATCCATATGAAATTGAATGCTGAATGTTTGAATTAATTGTTTTGTGTAATGATTTTAAATAATGGATTTGAGGTTTGTAAGAAGGAATTGATAGATTTTTTGACTTCACATATAAAATCAATAATTCAAAATAAAAGACCAGTGCCTCTGCTCATTCGGGCAATAGAGTCAACTTCGATGAAGATTACATACAACTTTATAATGTCCTACGCACTTATACTGCCAATCAACTAAATAATCAAGATGCAATAGATCAAATATTTATGCAATCTTAAATTAGTCCAGATTGAACTTTAACTCCTTGGAGACAAACTAGACACAAATTCAGAAACAATTAAATATTTCACGATATTTGTGATGATCAATTTTAAGATGCTAAATGACCATGTCCACTTATCTAATATTTAAATTGTATACAAAATTTGGAAAATAATTACAAAGGATGGTTCATCTGTAGTTTAATTCTCCACACCATTAATAATAAACAAAAGACATTTTATTTTATTATAAAATAATTGAATAATAATAAAATAATTGAATTTATATTACAAAGTCATATTATTTCCCTTATTCCTCCTTACAAATCTTCTTCTTTTTATAATGCTTTCAGCTTCACAATCTCCTGAAATTTTGACTTTTATCATCTCTAGGAAAATATATCATATCCGCTTATTGTGAGAATGCAGGAGCATATAGGAATATCTTCAAATGCTTGGCAATTCTTTTATAATTTTGCACAAATGGAGACCCAAAAATTTGGGCTCCATCAAGTTATACAGGAGATACAATTGCAAAGTGTGGGGATGAATGACTTGAAAGATCTCTATAAGGAGGATAATGATTTGAAAGATTCCTATGAGTCATGTGAGAAGTTCCAATAGGCATTCAAATTGGAATTCACTAATTACATGTTGCAGGAGGGACTATTGTTCAAGGGACACTTAATGTGTATACCTCAATGTTCAATGAGGGAGAACATAGTAAACGAGAAACACCAAGGAAGCTTGGGAGGCCACTTTGGAGTGGACAAGACACTTGAGAAAGTGAATAGGCATTACTATTGTCCTAGGTTACAGTCAGATGTCAGAAATTTTGTGGAGCAATGTTAGATATGTCAGAGGGCTAAAGGACATAGTAGCAACACTAGGTTCTATCAACCACTATCCATACCTCAGAGGCCTTGGGAGTGTCTAAGTATGGAATTCATTTTGGGATTTCCAAAGACATCAAAGGGACATGATAGTGTGTTTTTAGTGGTGGTTAGGTTTAGAAAGATGGCACGCTTCATCCCTTGCAAACAAACCAATGATACTTCACATATTGCAGGCCTATGCTTTAGAGAAATTCTGAGAATTCATGGATTGCCATTGAACATAGTAAGTGATAGGGATAGTAAGTTTATGGGTAACTTTTGGAGGACTCTTTGGAAGACGTTGGGGAAAATTTTTTCTTTCTCTTCAACCTATCACCCTCAGTCAAATGTGAAAACTAAGGTAGTCAATACATATTTGGGCAATCTACTGAGATGTTTTACCAAGTAGCATGGACAGTCATGGGATCATATCATAGGGCAAGCAGAATATGCCTATAATGAATCCATTAATAGGAGCACCATTAAGAGCCCATTTGAGATGGTTTATGGGGATAATCCTAGAGGGATCTTGGAGTTAAGGGATCTCAGTTTACAAGACAAAATAAGTGCTCAAGGGGAGTCATTTGCATAATAGATGAAAGAGCTGCACGAACAAGTAAAAAGGACTCTACAAAAGCAAGGGGAGAAATATAAGTCCAAGGAAGATCAGAAAAGGAGGGATTTTCAGTTCAAGGTGGGGTATCCAGTACTTTCTTACCTCAAAAAGGAAAAACTACCTAAGGTTAAGCCAACTAAGTTTCTCATGAAGAAGATAGGACCATTGAGGATATTGCATAAGTATGGAAATAATGCATATGAAGTGGAACTGCCTCCCGATTTGGGCATTTCACCCATTTTTAATGTATGTGACCCATATCCGTATAAGGGATCATCCATAGACATTGGTCAAAAAACTCTTTCAGAGTTGGGAGAGGAAGATTGGGTCAGATATTTGCCTACCCCACACCCTTTGCAGTTGGATAGTATACTAGACTCCAAGGTGATTAAGAAGACTAGGAAGGGTACTTACAAAGATTATATGGTCAAGTGGCAGGGACTACCTAAATTAGAGACCACTTGGATGACTGAGGAAGACATTATGAAGCATGGGTCACCGTTGAAGACCTCCTAACTCAAGGGACTTGAGTTCTTTGTCCCAGGGGAGTTTGGTGCAGAGAACCTCCCTTTTTGATGTGTTTTGTGTGTTTAGGGTTGTGTTAGGAGTCCTAGGTTGGGTTTGAATAAGATCCATTAGGTTTTGGGATCTCAACTTGTTCACATGTTTGTAAAGAGCCAAAATTGCTCATAGATGACAATATGGCCATTTTGGCATAGAATGGTCAAAGTTACTATTTGTGAGTAAATTGTGATTTTAGTGTCTTCTAGGACCCTAATTATCCTAACTAGGGTCATAGGAGTGGAAAATAGTCATTGAGATGACTATTATAGTCAAAGAGAAAAAAGTGCTAAAAAGTTGCTAGCAACTTTTGCAAAAAAGTTGCAAATGGAAGTTTGAGCAGTTGTAACCACCCATGCTTGGGTATTTGAGCATGGTTTTATTATTTTGAGATGGTTAATGGAGTTTTGGATTGCATAGTACTTTTGAAAACATTTTGTACGGATGGCACTGTGTGTTTTATTGTAATTCTCAGTATTTTCTACATATTGTATGGTTGTGTACGGATTTGATTAGGTGATCAGACCCCATGGGGGTGTAATGTTTTGAAGTAGATTTATTTTACATATAGTATTTTGATTTCAATTTAAGTTAGTGTAGATTTACATTAAATTTTAGGCCACTGTGTCTGCAAGTTCAATTTATAGAGTTGCAGGAGAAAAAATGGCTCTAACCTAAGAATCCACAGTTCAAAATAGCTAAAACCATGTGGGATGATGGGTTAGGGTCTGTAAATATTATTTTTGTTTGTTTTTTTATTTCTGAAATTTAATTCCTAGGCTTGGAGTGAAGCCCTATGGCTAACTGTGAGGAGTAGGTGAGCCTGGACAGGGTAAAGATTGGATTGTAATCAAGCACCCATGATATTGGATGGATGACTTAGTGGAATTTGTTGAAGCCCTAATGTGTCACATTAAAGTATCAAATGGTTGTATATGGTGAAAGGAAGATTGAAGACCTAATTGAAGACTTTTTGCACTCACTGGTCCACAGGCTTAAAAACATGGCTGAAAACTAGGGCCTGGTAGTAAATAGGGTTGTGGGTGCATTGAGATACCATGTTTTTGGATTCTTGAAGGGATAGGGGATATATTTAATATTTTCAAGGTCTTCTATGAGGTCTTTTGGATGAAATAGAAGCATTTGGCCCAAAATAGTGAAAATAGGCCTACTAGGAATAAGCCCAATTAGGCCTCCTAGTATATTTGACAACGATTGGATTGTTGGTGTGTCCAAAAGTGTTGGAAATGTTTCCAAAAGACTATTAATTGACCGAGAAAATCAAAAATATTCTATGAGGTATATGGGGAAGATCCTAGGCAAAGGTTTGGGGTTCTAGGGGAAGATCTAGTGAAGAATCAAGAGGAATACTAAACTAGTTGGACTAGTTGTCAGTGAATGAACTTTGTGTCTTGATCATGCCAACTATACCTAGGAGGGGAGTTGGAAGGAGGGTATAGGAGATCCATATTGGTGAAGAAAAATTAGGAGGATTAACCATTGGATGGTTAGGAGAGGTTATAAGCATTTTGGGAGAAGGAATCAATAGAACTCTAAACCCTTTGCATCAGGTTTTAAATCCTCTAGTGAGGTAGATCATAGTTGATATTATTGTACTCCTAATAGTGTACTAGTCACTTTTAACAGGGTGAACCCTCAAAAAGGGTATTTGTATCTCCTAACTGGGAAAACTTGTATACTTTATTTATTACCGTGGTTTTTACCCTCTTACAAGGGTTTCCACATGAAAATTACTATGCTATGTGTGTGAAATTTTTGTATGCTTGTTATTACTATTTTATTCATATTTGCATTAGATACTTGCTTTATAGGTTTGGAAAGAATTGGAGTAGTTATTTTTTTCAGTGGTCAAATTATTTCAATATCTATTTTTACTCATTCACCCCCCCTCTTAGTACCTATAATTCCCAACAAATCTCCCCCTACCTCTTTGAAATATTCAACCTCTACTTCTTTGTCTTTGTTCATGCCTTCTTTTAAGATTCTCTTCAGCTTTCAAGGTCCACTTGTAATCCTCTTCCACACTCCTAATCTATAGTAGATAGACTTCATCTTGTATGGACATCCTCAAACCATTAAGGTAGTGAGAAAATTGTTTAGCATCATCATCTACATGACCAGACTTGATGTTGAACTTGTATAACTCCTCAGTATAACCCTTAACATTTAAATCACTCTTCTTCAAGTTATTCAACTTTCTAAGAAAACTTACCTGATAGTGATCTTCACCCAAAACTTTTCTTTTGATTTGGTCACCATCCTATCCCATGATTTGATCTTTTCTTTATCTCTTGTTTGTCAATCTATCTTTAAATGTTCCCACCATAGGGATGCATGTCCTTTCAACTTGGTGCAAGAATACTTCACCTTCCTTTCTTCATTAGTCCCTTCAAGCTCAAAATACTTATCCATCTCAATGATTGAATCTATCAACTCATAAGGATATAGGCTACCATGATAATCAAGTAGGTTAAAATGAGGTCTCTGATTAACATTAGTCAATGCCCTAATTAATCTTTCCTCTCCACAATTAAACTTAGGTTGTGCTTCCTGGTTATCACCTTCTACTGCTTCATTCTGATTTGGTTCATCTCCTTGTTCATCACTTGCATCTTTTATATGTTGTCCTCTCCTCTGGGGTGTCTCTACTACTTCCAATATTGTAAATATTTGCCTCAAGAAATCCAAAATAGATGGATCTCCATGTCATTCTCCTCCTCTATCATTTCTCCTAGTCATTGTCACAATCCATAGTCACCATATTTCAGATCCTTTCAACTGCCACCCCACAAAAAAACCCTAAGGATGAAAAAATTTCTCTGATACCACTTGATGTAGTTAGGGATGGAGAAACCCAAAAAGGTCATTCTGATTCTTGTACCCAAGACAACATAAACAACAAGAACAATAAGCCAACAAAGAGAAAAATGAGAGATCATCCTTCGATTATGATCGGTGAATCAATTACAACACATCTACAACATGCAGTCTCACATGCTAGACATACATGCCTAATTAGATCAAAAATGTCTTAAAAAACATAGCCAGAGATGTGCTAGATAATCTTATGAAAACTCTCTTGTCTAGATGATCAAGTCCATAAGCTTAAATAGAAATTACAATCATTTGTCAACCTAGAAAAGATCACCTTTTCAGAGAATAAGAAAATATATTACAACAATTACGCAAATACCCAAAGCAACAAGATCAACCTCCAATAAAAACAATAAGAGATGTGATCATACAATTAATTCAGCATCAAATATAACATTGAGCTGGCATGATCGCGCTCAAAAAACCAACCAGAAGATTGGGAAAAAGATCAGAAACCCACCCTCTGGTTGGTAACTTGAAGAACAGTACAATCCCGCAAAGAAACTACAATAACTCTCGCATGATGAATCCAAAAGAGGTTTGATAATATAAAATGATCCAACACAAAGGCCAAAACACATAGCCACGATTGCATCCAATAAGAACAAGTACATATCTATCATGAATAGAAACACTAGACTAAAAGAAAACATACTAACAACTGAAAGAAAAAGTTTTTGGTTGATGCAAGATTGCTTAGGTCCCAAGATGCTCTTGCATCAAGAAAACACCTTAATTACATGAGGATGAAGATATTTATTCTTGATGGCTCTTGGAGGAATGGAGACTTGGAGAACTTGAATTGGATGCTTTCCTTAAAATCTTGAATCTAAATCCTCAATTGCACAACTTGATTGCTTGAATGCTTGCACTTGGTTCTCCTATTATGCTCTTGTATGAAAAATTAGTATATAGGAGGTCCTTTTATAGAGAATTCAGGATTCAAATTTGATCTAGACCATCCACAACTAAAAACCTCAAAATAAGACCTGTGCATCAGGATCTGAGCAAAATGTGGGCCAAAAAGCCCAAGGACAAGTCATCCAGTAAACTTGCCCCAGGAAAAATGAGCTCAAATTTCATGGGGATTTCATAGAAGGTTTAAAGGAGGTAGGTTAGAAAATTAAAATTTTTGTGAGGTCATAGAAAACCCTGAAAGTAGAAAATAAATGATTAGGTCCTAGGTGAGGAAATAAATAATGGGATTGGATGGGAAAATGATAAATTAAGCCTAGAAGCAAGAGCCAACCTTTAGTTAAACAAATAATGAAGGAGGAGGAGGACCCATATTATATTTAAGGATGCATTTAGGTGCTATATAATGTCCTACCATATAAAACACACTAAAGTAGCCACAAAATGGTCTCAAAATGAGCACAAGTTGAGTGCTTTCCGTTTAGGACAATACAATTGGTAATCTCTTATTACTCTTAATCTTTTTTCAAACTATAAATACTTAATAAAACATTGATAAACAATAATAATAGAACATGTACATGAAACATAGAACAATTTCTAGGAGGTATACATGCACTAGGATGAGTGTGATAATATGTGCTAGGTTTTGTGCTTGATTTCTAAAATTGAGTGCAAATGCAAACAATGTTTTTGTATGACCAATTGATCTTAAGCAATGACAAATGATGATCTTTGATGATTTAAAATGTATTCCATTTACATATTATAATAAATCCAAAGTGTGAATATGTGTGTGTAGTTAGCTTAGGATCAAGTCCTAAGATAGTAGTTAGTGAGCTAAATGTTACATTTTATATTTTACAATTAAATAGATGAAGAAGGATGAACTCACACCCGCAAACATGACTTGGGTCAAATAAACATATTAGATTTAGGTCTAATAGGATAACATTATGAATAAGAAATGAATTAATGGTCAAGAGTACATTACATGCATGAACTAGACTAAGATTACAGATAAACGAGATACATCAACTCAACTATATACAATATTGTACCATTTGTAATTGTACTCATATACTAAAAAATCATGCACCAAATTAAACATAAAACTAAATAGGAAGACTTAAAAAAATAATTTTCAAGATATTGAAAATCTCTTTTATACTCTCAAGATTTTGTTTGTCAAGCTAGAAGTATTTAAGAAAACCTTGATAAACAATAAGAATGAAACATGGCCAGAATTCATAGAATGATTGTTGGGAGTGCCACATGCACTAGGATGAGTGTGACCAAATATTCTAGATTTTGTGCTTGATTTCAATAAATGAGTACAAATGCAAGCAGTATTTATTGTATGATAAATTGATGTTAACAAATGATAAATGATGGTCTTTCATTATTTAAAATGAATGTAATGAATGATAATTTACATACAATTATAACCCCAAACTATGAAGAATTATTCATAGTTAGCTTAGGACCAAGTTGTAATATAGTGTAATGAGGTAAATGTTATTTTTACAATTAACAATTAAAAGAATCAAGAAGGATGATGTCACACCTACAAACACGATCTAGGTCAAATAAACATAATATATTATTATCTAATAAGATTGTGTTATGAAAAAGAAATGAATTATTAATCAAAATTAGATTAAATAAATAAACTAAACCAAGATTACATACAAACCAAACATGTCAACTCAATTGTATACAAAATTATACCATTTATAGATTTGTACATACATTAAAAAATCACCCAAAATTAAACCAAAAACATTAAAAAACATATGAAAAATATATTTCCACCCTTGTATCTCCATAAATTATCCCTCTTAGGTTTCACAATCTTTATGTTTATAAGGAAATAATAAAATATTATACTAAAAAATAATGGTCAAAACTATTGTTGTTTTAAAAATGGAAACAATGGTCTCCTACATTGGACCAAATTACTAGTAACATTGCCTTCTTAGGCATTTCTTAAATTATATATTATTATTGCTTAATTAAGGTAAGTATATTCCACAAAAAACTAAAGTTTGGACATCTCAAGGACAACTTTATTTTGGTGGGATCAATGTTTTTAACTTAAACCTGAGCTTTGTGTATGTTGCACTAAAGTGAACCAATAATCAGTATTCTAGTCTAACAATGGTCTAACAATGGTCTTTCGTGAAAGGTTCGTGATTATTATTTTTTAATTTATTTTTATTATTATAGATTTATTATAGAAAGAAAATTCAAGGCTTTATTCTTCTTTAAATTTGATATCTTGATATATTTTCTTAAACTTTATATAAAAGCAAAGATTTCATTTTCTAAAATTTAGAAATTCATTTGAATCATAGAAGCCATTACAAGGGATAAATCCCCTTTAAATTGCATATCTTGATGTATTTTCCTAAATTTTAATTAAAGATAATATTTCATTTTTCAAATTTTATAAATGCATTTGGTTAATGTTTGGACATCCAAAGATATTTGACTTTTACTACGCTTTCACATTATTAATAGGAGGAAGTATTGAGACATCTTTTTGTCTCATTTAGATGAGCTTTCCTTTTCGTTAGTTTGAATAATTCAAATAAATCATCACACCCATCATGCTTCAATAAATTTAAGTGGAAAATCTCCTTTAAATTCAGTATCTTGATGTATTTTTAAAGATAAAGATTTTATTTTTAAAAATTTAGAAATGCATTTGGATTATAGAAGGAAAAATTAAGTGGTAAATCCCCTTTTAATTTTGTATCTTGATATATTTTCTTAAATTTTATTTAAAGATAATATTTATTTTAAAAAAAAAAATAGAAATGCATTTGGTTAATGTTTGGACATCCAAAGATATTTGACTTTCACTATCAAAATTTTATTAGATAATTCGTCACTTTCACATTATTAGTCTCGAGGCATCTTTTAAGCTCATCTAATTACCTTTCCTTTTCATTATCTTAAATAATTCATATAAAACATCACACTCTTATCCTATCTTTTTTATTGATGTTCTTGACTAGTGTCTCCTAGTTACCCTTTTCTTTTCATTAGCTTAAATGATTTTATAGATTTGTATAATATTTTTTATTCTCGTTTTATTATATTTTGTTGTTAACTATAACTTGTAATATTGTCTTAACTTCATTCTAATTTTTTTAATTATCATGTTAATGTATAAATTAATTGTTATAATTATTTTCTACTTTAATCATTTATAACGTGATGGTTTTAAAAATTAAATGTATGATGATTATGTTTGACTTTGTTTAAGTACTATTAAATATATTGTTATTTCTATATATAAGTGCATCAAATAGTGTATAAATTTAGCCATATTTGAATTCAAAATTTATAATATACATTATTTTCTTGTGTGGAATTTTTTTTCATTTAACTAGATAATCATTTGATAGTATAATTAATGATTGATTTAATTTCGTCAACTATCTCCTTATGACCTATCTATGTCTGTGCCTTTTTTATAACATTAAATTAAATATTTATAAAAGTAAAGTAAATAAATATGATTAAATAGGCTAATGGTGGGTACTAAAAAAACATATTAGGTTGTTGATATAAGAGTTAAATGAGTATTTCAATCATTAAATTATGGTTACTTATTGTAATGAGTTGTGATTTTTCTATGTTAAAATATAAATATGCAAATCAAGTAATTCTTATTTGTTTATTTTGGTATATTTTATATTGTAGATTTATTATGTACATTGAGTGTGTAGACATTATAGTCAAGTAAGTAGAGAGGGGGCCATGTCACTTGTCTTTCTCTAAATGGTGGGACAATGACATCTATCATTTTAAATTATTGTAGTAATGCCAAGTCATAATGGCACAGGGTACGTGGAATGTATTACTTAAGAGATCAAAACTTTTTTGTGGTTACATGATTCCAACTATAGTAGATCGAGGCCATGTCATCATATTACATGGACCTACAATCGTAATGGGAAAAATCCCTACAAACAATAAATAACATAAGAAAACTTACAGACTTCAATTTATAATAGATTTTGAATACATTAAGGATGATTAAAATGCAACCAACTATTAATTTATGTGCACTGATCATTGTTATTTCCATCATAATAGTAGTTTGGGAAATAGTTTAGGTAAAATTTAAAATGAACTATACTCAAACATTAAATCTTGTTAGGTCATAATTTATCTATATGAACAATTTTAAAAGTGACAGAGACAAATGCGTGTCAGCAAGCTGTTGAGTCCTCTTTTTGGCCAAAAAGTGGAACTCTTTTCCTTGTTTTTCAAAATTCATCCCAATTGATACAAATATTTGAAGCACTTAAAGATTGAATCTTAAGAAAAGTCAGTGATATGAAATGTATTACTCAAATTCTAGTTTCCCAATATGTAATTTATATTAATAGCCAGATAATAAAAATTGAATTTACTAGGTGTTTCCAAAAATAACTATTTTAAAATCACCTTTTTGGGACCTTCCATGCCTCTGTATGAAAACCATAATTTGACCTAAATGAAAGTATTTTTTTGAATCCTTTTGGAATATCACCTTTAAGACACTCAAGATTGATGAGCATATTTTTTTTTATAATTGTTTACTAAATATGTTTTTTTCTACTATTTTTTTATTGGGTGTAATTTTCATTTTGAAAACCCCTCGTGTATGGCAAGCATAAGTTGACCTAAACTCATCATTTTTTAGTTTTTCTTTTTTTCAAAGTGAAAAGAATTGTCTATAGTTTGATTTCATATAATTTATTTTTTCAGAAAATGTGAAAATAAATTAGTGTTATAAAAAAATAAGGAAACCTGTTATTTCACGCTTATTGAGCTATTTTATTAGAAATTATTTAAATATTAAAAAATTATTCCAATTTAAAAATAAACTATGTATTTATAATATATGTAATCATATCTAAAAATGGGTTTTAATTTGGTGGAAAAATTCTTTAGAAAGCATCTTTTTCCAAAGAGGGGTTTTGTAAGCAAAAAGTTCCTTGGTGTAGGAGCACCTAGGCTATCCTCAAAACCCTAGTTAGTTTTGGCTTGTAACTAACTCTAGCCAAGTCAGTATGTTTTTTATTAGACCTTAGAAGGTCTTGTTGTTTTGTGTGACTAGGTGAATTAGTGGTTAGTGTTAATTTCATTCTAGTTTAGTTTAGTTTTATTTTAAGTGTTTAGTCCTTAAAATAGGCCTAAATATGGGAAATGGGGTCTAAATGTGTCCTAGACCTATGTAAGGTGAGAAAGATTCTTAAAGAGGATTTAATGATGTTAGTTCATCTATTTGTATGGGTTAGAGGCCCTAAAAGATCATTTGCATCATAAATGCAAAAGATGCTCAAAAGTTGTCATGACAACATTTGTAACTTTTGCAAATGTTGCATGCAACTCGATAACTTTGGATTACCCTCATTCTAGGAGTGGGAAATAAATGATAGTGGCCTAAAATGGTGGAGGAATCATCTTATGATACTCTATGGCTCATTTCCTAAGGTAGGAGTGATTGTAAGCAAGTTTTTGAAAGCAATAGAGAAAGTGTTCTAAGATACAGAGTACAGTCGACTTGTTTGGATATTCTTAGTATTTTAATGGATTGAAATACTTGATGTATTGGTGGATTCATGTATTAGGAATATATTTAAGACTTTTAATTTAAGGATTAAGTATTTTAGTGTTAATTTTTTAACTGTAGGAAATTGTTTAAGTTTTAGGGAGGTTGCTGGTCTAGTTCAATGTAGTTTTGGTTTTATGGCTCTCCCATGAAATCCAACTATGGGAAACTCAAAAGGTTGGATGAATGAGTTAGGGGAGCCTCTTTATAGTGTATATATGCAAGTAGGAGTTTTGAGGAGTCAAGTAGCATTTTTTTAATGTTATGCCCTTGGCGAGCAATACTTGTCTGGCTAGGTGTTAACCGGGAAAGAATTGAGTGCCATTACAAGGGTATGTTTGGGAAAAGAAAACCAATTGTAGGTTAAGAAGAATTAGGGTCTAATAGAACCCTTTCTATGAGTTGAGGTCATTACCAATCCATTTTAATAGATTTATAGAGATAAATTAGATGACTGCAACTAATGCATGAAAATAGCCATATTTGACCTAGATTTTAGGACATCAGTGTATGAAGGACTTAGGGAGCTAAAAACTTGAAAATATCTAATGTCTTTGAAAAGGGTGTATGAATCCTAAGTTTTTTTCTAGGGTTGTTTGAGATTTTTGAGAAAGAATCCAGAAAAACCCTCTAGATAGGGCTAATTGGGCTACTAGGTCTAATAGGACCAAAAGTAGTGTGAAGTTTAAACTCAATTGTTTTGAGTTTGAAGAACCATTCAAATGGGATGGATTGGATTCCAAAAGGATCATTTAGTGATGGAAATATCCCTTGTAGCACTGTTGAGAAATTTATGAGAAGTTTGAGCTTGGAATCATCAAAGAAAGCATAGTGACAAAGAGAAAATTCAAATGTTGGAAATCCTTCAAGGTTAAGCACAAGAGAACTAACTCTTATAGTGGAGTTAGAATAGTTTTAGGGCGGAGAATTAAGACTATTAGGGTTCTAGGAGAGAAATAGGAATCCTAAGTAGACTAGGACAAGTAGAGTCCTAAGTTGAGCTAGTGCAAAGCAAACCTTGGAGCACTTCCATCAGATTGGTATCAGAGCATAGTTGATCAAGCTTGTGGTTAATGTTCCAACCAACATAATCAGTAGGAGTCAAGAATGGTGACTAATGCTGAGTTAGATAAGAAGGTAGATGATCATGAAGTGGAGAATAGGATACTCTGAGATAGATTGCATCAATTAGAGGAAAAGGTGGATGAAATTGATGTGAAAGAAGATGAAGTGAAGGATAAGGTTGAAGGGAAAGGAAAGGACATTTAAATTGATGATGAAGTACCTAAATCTGACCCTGTCCTTAATGAGGAGCCATTCCTGAAAGCTTTAAAGGGTATGAGTGGCAAAGAACTAGAAGCAGTTCCAATCTTTACTAGAAAGATTGAGCGAGAGATAGTCCTTGACTGGATAGAGGGACTAGAAACCCATTTTGAGTGTGATGGAATCACTGAGGCTCAAAAGGTGAAGTTTGCAAAATCTAGACTGAGAGGATCTGCACTCACTTGGTGGAAATTCATCCAATATGCGAGGGAAAAAGAAGGAAAGAGGCCCATTGCTTCATGGAAGTTTATGGTTGCAAAAGTTAGAGATGCTTATATCCCTTAGGATTATGAAATCCAATTGCATAAGAGAAGGCAAGGTCTGAGACAGAAAGACCTAGATGTAAACTCATAAACTGGAGAATTTCAAAGACTTTACATGAGATCTAGAGTTGTAGAGGATGATAAGGTTAAGGTAGAAAGATACCTTAATGGACTAAAGTGGACCATACAAGATGAGATGAGTCTTTTTACTCTAGAAACCATTAACAAGTGACACCAAATTGCCATCAAAGTTGAAGAGAAGCTAAGGAAGAAACAAGACTCTAGTACTACCAGAGGAAGAGGTAGAGGGAGAGACACTAGATGATAGAGAGGAGGATATGGTGGAAGGAGTTCGGAACCCAAGAACCAAGGGGAGAATAATTTTTTTGAAAAATAAGAGGGAAAATCCAATAAAGGGGGTTCAAATAGAGGAAGGAACTCTAGTGGAAGAGGAAGAAATAACAATCAAGGTAGGGGTAACTACTTTTCTACTATGAAGTGTTACCACTGCAACCAGATGGGACATTCTACATAGAGATTTCCATAGAAGGGTTCTAATTCTCAAGGAAGTGATAAGAGGGTGAACTATGTCCAAGAAGAAACTAGTGGTGGAAAAAAACACCCTGAGGCTCCCTTAGAATATGAAGAAGGTGAAAATCTTATGATGAGAACTCTAATTAAGGAACTAGTAAAAGAAGATCCTAGTCAGAGGAGGTCACTGTTTAGAGTGAAGTGTAAAATGATAGGAAAAGTGTGTAGAATCATTATAGACTTAGGGTCTACTGATAATATAGTGTCAATGGAAGCAGTCAACAAGTTGAAGATGACAAGAATATCCTACACCAATCCTTACAAACTCACCTGGCTAAACAAAGGGCAACATGTCCTTGTCAATGAGAAAGCTTGGGTGGAGTTTTCAATTGGGAGGTATAAGGACAAATTACTGTGTGATGTGCTTCCCATGGATGCATGTCACCTACTCCTAGGTAGACCATGGAAATTTGATAGAAATGTCATGCTTGATGGAGCAAAGAACTCATACTCTTTAAAGAAGGACAATGTGACATTCAAAATCCAGTCGGTAATAGAAGATGTATAGATGAAGTCATATAGCCCAAATATTCTCATGGTGAATGAGAAGGAGTTCTTAGATGCTCTAGACAAAGGAGAAGGAGTTGTTTTTGCATTGGTGTTGAAGCCAAAAGAAGAGACTGCCAACAAGACAGTCAAGAAGATAAAGTTTCCAAAGCAAGTGCAGGAGCTACTATAGAAGTATGAAGGCATATTTAGTGATGGAAAACTATCATCCCTACCACCTAAGAGGTCATTAATCTACCAAATGGACCTAATCCCTAGAGCTACCCTACCCTATAAGGTTGCATATAAGATTACTCAACAAAATGAGTAGATAGCTAGGCAGATTCAAGAACTATTAAGCCAAGGTTTGATTAGGAAGAGGATTAGCCCTTGTGTCGTACCCACTGTCTTAGCCCCTAAAAAGGGAGGAACATGGAGGTTATGTACTGACTCTAGAGAAATAAATAGAATAACCATTAGGTATAGGTTCCCTATCCCTAGAATAGAATACCTAATGGATTTTCTAGGAGGAGCAAGGTATTTTACCAAGATAGACCTAAAGAGTGACTATCATCAAATTAGGGTAAATGAGGGGGATGAGTGGAAAAAAGCCTTCAAGACCATAGAAGGACTATATGAGTGGCTTGTAATGCCATTTGTACTATCCAATGCCCCATCAACATTCATGAGGTTGATGAATGAAGTCCTTAAAGACTATATTGAAAAGTTTGTGGTAGTCTACTTGGATGATATGCTCATCTATAGTAAGACAAGAGAAGAACATCTTAGACACCTAGAAATGGTTTTCAAGAAGCTACATGAGGAGGAGCTGATGATTTACTTGGATAAGTGTGAATTCATCAATCATGAGCTAGTGTACCTTGGATTTGTGTTATCTCAAGGCAACCTAAAGATGGATCCTAGCAAATTGGAGGCCATCATCATCTGGCCTACTCCAAGAACAAGCACAGAGGTAAGAAGTTTTCATGGCTTAGTACAGTAGTATAGAAATTTTATCAAACAATTTAGTGCAATTTGTGCTCCTATGATTGATACTATCAAGGGTGGGATGAAAACTAAATTTGTATGGAATGAACAAGCTAACAATGGATTTGAGTTTTTAAAGAAAAATATTTCTACCCAACCAGTCCTAAGTTTTCCAAGCTTTGAAAAGCTATTCACTATGGAATGCGATGCTAACAATGTAGCCATTGGTGCAGTCTTGAGTCAAGAGGGAAGACCAATGGCCTTTCAGTCTGAGAAACTAAGTGAAGCTAAGAAGAAATACTCTTCTTATGACCTAGAGATGTATGCTCTAGTTCAGTCACTGAGAAAGTGGAGGCATTATTTTCTTCCAAAATAGTTCATACTCTATTCAAACAATGAATCATTAAGTTTCTTGAACTCTCAAGATAAACTCAGTCACAAGCATATGAAGTGAATTGAGTACCTACAAGCCTACACCTTCAACATCAAACACAAGAATGGGTTGTAGAATAATGTAGAAGATGCCTTAAGTAGAAGAGCCTTGACCATTCAAGATATTCAACTACAGAGCATGGGGATAGACAACTTCAAAGACCTATATGGTGAAGATGAGGACTTTGCAGACATTTACAAGGTATGTCAAGAGTATAAAAATCACTTTCATAGTCAATTCTCTGAGTATACTTTACAAAGTGGTCTATTGTTTAGAGGGAGTCAATTGTGTGTCCCTATGGGGTCTATTAGATAGAATCTAATCTAGGAGAAACACAATGGTGCACTTAGTGGCCATTTTGGTGTTAATAAGACCCAAGAATTAGTTCAAATCTTTTACTTTTGTCCCAAGATGAATTTGGATGTAAAGAGGTATGTAGAAGGTTGTGTTATCTGTCAAAAGGAAAAAGGTACATCTACTAATGCAGGACTATACAAACCTTTACCCTTTCAAACCAGACCATGGGAATGTCTGAGGATGGATTTTGTAGTGGGATTTCCCAAGACCAAGTAGGGGATGGATAACATTTATGTTATTGTGGAAAAATTTAGCAAGATGGCACACTTTGTACCCTACAAGACAACAAATGATGCAAGTTAGATAGCTTCCCTATTCTTCAAAGAGGTAGTCAAAATACATGGTTTTCCACTGAGCATAGTGTCTAACAGAGACACAAAGTTTATGAGTCATTTTTGGAAGACTCTCTAGTAGAATTTGGGAACCAACTTGTCTTTTGGGTCTGCATACCATCTGTAGTCTGATGGCCAAACACAAGTAGTCAATAGGATTCTTGGAAATCTCCTAAGGTGTCTAAATAAGGAGTATGGCCAAACTTGGGACCAACTCATTAGGCAAGAATAATATGCCTACAATGACACAGTGAATAGGACTATTGGTAAGATTCTATTTGAAATAGTTTATGGCCTTCATCAAAGAGGCATATATGAGATCAGAGATCTAAAGGATGGAGCCAAGGGAAGAGGATATGCTGATGAATTTGCACATTCTATGCAAGAAGTCCATGAGACAGTGAGGAAGATAGTCATTGAAAATACAGAGAAGATTAAGGGAAAAGTGGATGAGAGGAAAAGAGATGTCCAATTCAAAGTTGGGGATCTAGTGATGGTTCACCTCAACAAGGAAATATTACAAAAAGGAACACCACATAAGAATAAGATGAGAAGAATTGGCCCATGTGTCATACGGGCCAAATATGGAGTAAATTGCTACAAGGTTGAACTTCCAGAGGATATGGGTTTATCTCTGGTGTTTAATATTGCAGACTTGGTTTTATGCAAAGGCCCAATTATAGGATTAGGTTGAAAGCTAATCTCCCAAGAACACCTGCATGCAAACCTGTCACATGGAAGAAGCAAGAAATAGACAAAAGAAGAGAAAGTTATGGCAGCCAAAAAGCTAGAGACATGATATCCATGTTGAAAGAAAGAATTTATATTATCAACAAAATAAATACAATACAATCTCCTTACTGAAATGCAAAGTGGTGAATCCTTATAAAAGGATACTGAAACCCTAAAGGGAAAACCCTAAAAGAGATGCCTAAGTTTAACTTAAGCATAGTGTATAATAGACTAATAATTGAATGATTTAATTATTAGCTATAATATGACTACTCTAACACCCCCCCTTAAGTGTAACTTAGGGAGAAGCTAAACAACTAAGGACTAAATGATGCATGAAAACAAAATGCATGAAAGGAACTATGGGTCCTGATAACTAGGCCTGATTAGGTACCCAAGTACAAGAAATAAACTAGATGAAGGAAAATAAGCCTTCAATCTAGGGAAAGTCCCAAAGAGAGGAACAAGAAAGAGAAAGAAGCATCTCTGAAGCATGAAGCTGTAAACTCTGTCACAAGAAACTGCTGGAACCCCCACTGAAGTGCATGACCAGGTAGAGAAGACAAAGTCTGAAGAGATGATCAATCGAACCAAGGAAGTAATAGAACCAATTGGTGAACCCCCCCATAATGTTGAATAGGGAGAGGTGACAAGAACACTGAAATGCAATGCCAGAAACATATGTAGAAAGAAGAATCAGGAACACCAATAGTGCAACAGAAGTACAAACACAGGATAAAGGGCGGTGTCACTAACACACAGCATGGGATAATTTCATGGAAGGTACACTCACTTGACAAAGGTGGATGAGCACAAAATGGCATAACATCATAACCCCCCATGGCACTTTATAACTGAGTGCGAGTACAAAAAACACACAAGGTGTTCAAGATCCCAGAAATGCAGAAGTAGGCACTTTATCACAGTGCATTTATAGAATAAAGAATGCTACAAAAGATATACAACAAGCTCAGAAGTTAGAAAGAAGAGTGAATAATAGATGTAGATTAGAGTTTTAATAAATTCATACAGGAGGTGGAGGAACTCCACTTCCCATCTGCACCAATAAAGAAGGAAAAGCACATACTGGATTCCAGAGTTTACAAGACGACAAGGAAGAAGGAATACCAAGAACACTTAGTGAAGTGGCATGTAAAAATAGATGTAGATGTTTTTTTCATAAAGGAAACAAAGTTAAAAAAATATGGGCACTGACCTTAGCTTACTCAACCAAAGGGTGGGTTGAAGTCTTGTCATTTGGGGAGGATGGTGCAGGAGCACCTAGTCTATCCTCAAAGCCCTAGCTAGTTTTGAATTGTAACTGACTCTAGCCAAGTTAGTATGTTTTTTATTAGACCTTAGAAGGTCTTGTTTTTGTGTTTGACTAGGTGAATTAGTGGTTAGTGCTAATTTCATTCTAGTTTAGTTTAGTTTGCTTTTCAGTGTGTAGTCCTTAGAATAGGCCTAAATTTGGGAAATGGGGTCTAAATGTGTCCTAGACCTATGTAAGATGAGAAAGATGCTTAAATAGGCTTTAATGCTTTTATTTCATCAATTTTTATGGTTTAGAGGCCCTAAAAGATAGTTTGCATCATAAATGCAAAAGATGCTCAAAAGTTGTCATGACAACATTTGCAACTTTTGCAAATGTTGCATGCAACTTGACAACTTTGGATTCCCCTCATTCTAGGTGTAGGAAATAAATTTTAGTGGTATAAAATGGTGGAGGAATCATCTTATGATACTCTATGGCTCATTTCCCTAGGTAGGAGTGATTGTAAGCAAGTTTTTGAAAGCAATAGAGCAAGTGTTCTGAGATATAGAGTATAGTCGACTTGTTTGGATGTTCTTAGTGTTTTAATGGATTTAAATACTTGATGTATTTGTGGATTTATGTAGTAGGAATATGATTAAGACTTTTTCATCTAGGGAGTAAGTATTTTAGTGTTAATTTGTTAACTATAGGAAATTGTTTAAGTTTTAGGGAGTCTGCTGGTCCAGTTGAGTGTAGTTTGTGTTTTATGGCTCCCCCATGAAATCCAACCATGGGAAACTTAAAAGGTTGGATGAATGAATTAGGGGAGCCTCTTTATATTGTATATATGAAAGTAGGAGGTTTGAGGAGTCAAGTAGATATTTTTAAAGTTATGCCCTAGGTGAGTAATATCTGTCCGACTATGTGTGTAACAAGTAAACAATTGAGTTTCATTGCAAGGGTATGTTTGGGAAAAGAAAAAAAATTGTAGGTTTGGAAGAATTAGGGCCTAATGGAACCCTTTCTATGAGATGAGGTCCTTACCAATCCATCTGGATAGATTTCTAGAGACAAATCAGATGACTGCAACTAATGCATGAAATAGCCCTATTTGACCTACATTTCAGGACAACAGTCTATAGAGGACTTAGGGAGCTAAAACATTGAAAATATCTAATTTCTTTGAAAAAGGTGTCTGAATCCTAATTTTTTTTCTAGGGTTGTTTGAAAATTTTAAGAAAAAATCTAGAAAAACCCTCTAGATAGGGCTAATTGGGCTACTAGGCCTAATAGGACCAAAAGTAGTGTGAAGTTTGAACTTGACTATTTTGAGTTTGAAGACCCATTAAAATGGGATAGATTGGATTTCAAAAGGAGGATTTAGTGATGGAAATATCCCTTGTAGCATTGGTGAGCAAGTTATGAGAATTTTGAGCTTGGAATCATCTAAGAAAGCATAGTGACGAAGAGAAAATTCAAATGTTGGAAATCCTTCAAGGTTAAGCACAAGAGAACTAACTCTTAGAATGGAGTTAGAATAGTCTTAAGGCGGAGACTTAAGACTATTAGGGTTCTAGGAGATAAATAGGAATCCTAAGTAGACTAGGAAAAGTAGAGTCCTAAGTTGAGCTAGTGGAAAGCAAATCTTGGAGTACTTCCATCATTCCTCTAGAAGTGGACTCAACTTCTTGCACTTAGCCAAATAACCATATAATATACATGTTGAGAGGCTAAGTAATAACCAATGTTAATATGAATATGGTGTACTAATAATTTAGGTTGATTAACATGTATAATAATTAACGACCAATCCTCACCAACTTATAAACTTGGTTTAATCCTAGTTTGAACTAAGGTATGCCAACTTTGACACAATTAGATGTGTTTGATTATGTTCATATTCCTGAAAGCATTCTATGCGCGTCTCACTAGAGGCATCAGACGCTGGTAGGCATACAATGAGTAAATCTAAATTATCATCTATAGTAATATAATTTGAAAAGAGGAATTTTAAATATTGTTTTGTGATGTGGTCTCATGAGATTGAAATTCAAATTCAATTTTTTTTATTTATTTAAAAAGAAGTTAGAACAAGGGGGATGACCCAAAAATAACACAACCAGCACAAGAAGTGCTGACTAATAGCACATAACCAGAGTTAGCAGACCCTCAGCCAATCCCTTTCTTAAAAATAAAAAAAATAGAAAATATAAACAACATGCCCCAACTTCACCATGAAGTTTGTAACCAGCTTGTTAACACCAACATACCCCAACTTCACCACAAAGTTGGTAACTAGCCTATGAAAGTTAGTATCAACAAAGTTTAAAAATACAAAAGTATGGTAGAAAGAAATAGTAATACAGCTATAAGAGTCAAAACAAAGTAACCAACAGGCCCAAAATAGCCAGCCAACAAAAATAGCTAACAGAACCAAGCATCTAAAGGAACATAAAACTACTTGGGGTTTTTACCCCGTCCATTAAGCATCAGCTTAAGCCAATCATCCACAAGGAATTGGAAAAGCTTCCTTTCATTGTGAACCTCCCTTGGGGTTTTCACTTTCTCCATGTGCAGTAGCTGGAGAGTCGTTGCCACTGAATGCATGACTTTGACAGCAAACCCAATAATTCTATTGAAACTTTCTCCCATCTCTTTAATTTCCTCCTTAACCTCTCGAAGGTCCTTTTTGGAGACAAAATCCTGAAAGGAGGTATGAAGCCACTCAACTTCCTTCTGCATTTGGATAAGGTCACCCTCACCTTCAACCTTACCCTCATCCTCCACCTTTCTTTCCTCCACGGCCTCATCCTTGTTACCCCTAGTTTCCTTCTTAGTATTCAAATTGAAATTGTTACACAATGGTGGTAGACATGGTTTTCATAGTTCATGAGAGTGGGTAGTAATATTTTTGGGTAAAAAACTATGTTCAAGTTTATTTGGATAAATATGATAGATTATATCCACATACATAAAATTATATGAATCTATTAAAACATGAAGTCTTAGGAATCTAATTTACTTTGAGATCTCACAATTTAACATGTTTTGATTCAAAGTGCGCTTCAATAAAAACAACACAAAGAAAGCTTGCAGAGAGCGAGAAGACCATAATGTATTTATCATTTTAAAGTTCCCACTACTATTCAAGTAGATTTTAGTGTTTCATACTTAGGAAAGAAACATATGATGATTCTAAAATTGTAGTTTCATGCACCCAAAACTGCATTTAGCTGAATTTTTTACATTCCTTTATCAAACACTTAACAACATCTACTCTAGGGCATTGTTATCCAATCCAGCTAGATATGTTTCAAATTTTGTTGGATCCATATTTTTTGGATGTGTTAGATTACTCTAATCTTGTCTAAATTTTTCAATTCCTATAGAAAGATTACCCTTTTTTAATGAAAATTATTATTTCCCAACTTTTGTTGACCTTCCCAACAAATTGAAACTTTCTATCATGAAAATTATGCTTTACAGACTACTCTTTATTCTTGTGTGTATATGCAACATCTAATGCTAGAGAGAGAAAGTGAAAATTAATACATAATTGTTTATTCATTCCTCTAGCAGGGTCAAGGACATTGATAACTAATCTTGCTTCATATATTCATCTTAGCACAATGGTTCTTGATAGTGTTTGGTTTGAAGGAAATCAGGTACATTTCTACTAGAAGAAGGAAAATACCTTTCTATGACTATTATATGAAATCAATCTGGTTAACATTCTAGCTTTTTACAGGTGGTATAATAGACACAGGTATACACCAATATTTTGTCATTTGCAATAATTTGAGGAGCAACTCATGAAGTTCCCTTCTCTCATCTAGAGAGATCTCTTGTCTGGTTGAAGGCTTTCCTCTCCAGTCAACCTCTGCTCACAAAATTCTAAGTTATAGTGCTTCCAACATGTTTTATATCCAATAAGAATGTCCATCATGTAATTTCCCAACTGTACTTCAGATCTTCGTGATCTGTGATGTATTTTGTTCATTTAATTCTTGGAAATAAAATATGTGATGCAACATATTTTTAGTCTAATAAATGGGTAAGGAATGAATTACATATCACCTGAAACTTATAAATGAACAAGATAATGTACAAACACCAGGCATAGATCACACAAAATCACCTAACTCCGTAGTTTTAAACAAGAAAGCAAGAAAAGATATGTAAGCCTGAGTATAAAATTGATTCAAATGATAGAGATCAAGCCCCTATGCAATTTATGAATTTTAAAAAACACATATTTCAATTCCTTCAAGATGCACGCAATCAAGCACTACATTTTGGGCAATAGTTAAATAATTTAAAAGATTACTACTTCATTTTAAGTGGTTTGTATCTTTATAGTTAGAAATGTGATGTAGATATTAGTAGGGTAGTGTGATACTTAGGCCAAAACCCACTTGTGAAAAATATTACTTAATCATTAGTCACTATTGGTTCACACAAAACTCAATTCCTTTCTAGATTTCCTTCAATCATTCCTCTGATAGGGCACACTACATATATGAAGGATTTCCTTTGAGTAACAATATCCATACACCAAGGTTAATAGACTAACCCTTAGAGCCAACCTAGGGTTCAACCACCAAATTCTTCAAATGACTTCCAAACACTTAGGAGTAGATCAATACACCCAATTATATATTAAAACATCCCATTCCAACCATTGAATTTGTTGATCACAATTATTCAATTGTGTATCATCATTGATGTTTACACAAGTATAATGATGTTTAAACAAATGTCTAATCCTATCCAAGCACAGTCAGTTCATGGAAAGCACTCTCAGGCATTGAAGAGGACCAAAGTGATTTTGAGTTCTAACTAAGTTCACTCAGGCATTACAATGTTGGTTGGGTGTTGAAGGATTTTAGTATTGAAGGAATTAAATAGTTAGTGTCAGCCGACTAACAAGAGTTTATATTTTATGGATAATTGGTTATATGCAACTGATAAATATGAGTTTTATTATTTATTTGGAAGGATATTAAGGCTGACTTAACAAGGATCATCATCATCATCATATATATATATATATATATATGTATATATATAAGGTCAAGTTTGGATTGAAAAAAAATAGTGTATATGTGTTTATGACATGAAGAGTGAATGGGAAATCAAATGGGATTATGATTGAGGACAGAACAAAGAGAACTGCAATAGAATATCTGATCATTGAGGATCAAGTAATCAAATCCATAATAGAAATCTGAATCAACAAAGATAGTCGCCTATCAAAATTGGTCAATCCATTGTTACTTTCTAACAATTGTAGAAGTGATCAAAATCTCCTAACAGAGTAGACTTAACAATCTTTTATAAATCCTCTCACAAGGTGACATTTCTACATTGAAGTGTTTGAAGACCTCTCACAAGGACGCTCCTTACAGGGTGATTAAATCCTCTATTAGGGTCACACCTAACAATGTGTTATTGTAACCTTTAATAGTGTTGGCTCCTAACAAGGCTCACTTCAGAAGAGTGAAAAATAGTGACTAGTTGCAATTGGTGGCTTTTCCCATATTGGGTTTCCATGTTAAATCTTGGTGTTATCTATGTATATTTCATTTGCTTTATGGTTTATGTTTCTGCAATTAATTATTAAAGATAATCACAATTAATATCTTAATATTTGCTATGTTAACCGAGTGACAATATAATATCTATGTTAACAGGGAAACATTGACAAATTTGTTTAAGACATCTAAGGGACTTGGATTTGTTTTTGTGGTAACTGATTCACCCCTCCACTCTCAGTTACTCAACCCATTTCCAACAATTGGTATCAGAGCTGCAAGTGGTTACAAGGAAGGTTTTAAGGCCTAAGCTAAAGATCAAAGATGTCTTATAGAAGGGAGATCCCAAAGCTTAACAAAGACAATTTTTTTGCATGGAAAGATTTGATGAGGCTACATCTATCTACCATTGGAGATACTAGTTTGAAATTTTTGTACCATAGGTATGTGGAACCACCGAGACCTTTGACTATGGATCAAATGATAGACATGAAGCATCATAACATGATGATGATTGATATAGCCTCTGCACTCAACTATTATGAATTTGATGAAGTCAAGGACTACCCTATTGCCTTTTATATGTGGAAAAAACTACATGATATTCATAGAGGAGATTTCAATGTAAAGAGAGCCAAAGAAGAAAGTATTTGAGGTCAATTTGATCAGATGAAAATGAAAGGAGAGGACATTACAAAATATAGTGAAAGAATCAAGAAATGTGTCAGTGCCATCAGAGTTGCCGGTGGAGTAATTGAAGACACAACAATGGTTAGTAAGGTACTAAGAACTTTACTTCCTATCTATACAATTAGAGTTTCATCTATTCAAGAAATGAGATGTAGTAATGGTATAACTCTAGATGGATTGGTTGGAATTATTACAACCTTTGAGTTGGATAACTTTGACAATTACTCTCCTAATCTTAGAAATCTTGAGTCTGCATTCAAAGCTAAGTTAAACCTTGGTAAGAAGAAAGGAAAATAGATTTACATTGATAGTGATTATGAATGTGATGATGAAGATCTGGAAATCATTGAATCATTACTTGCAAGGAGAGCTGCAAAAGGAAAAGGAAAGTACAAAGGAAGAATACCACTAATTTTCTTTTCGTGTGACGAAGTTGGTCACACTTTTGCTAAGTTTCCAAAAAAGGAAGATAAAGGTGATAAAAATTTCAACAAGTACAAAGGAAAGAAAGATTACAAAAGCTACTTAAGCTACAAAGACAAAGGTAATAAATCTTGTTACATTGCTAAAGATTCTGATAGTTATGAAGATGAATATGAAATGGTTTATATTGCTATTAAGGATGAGTCAGATAATGAAGATAATGAAAAGACAACAATATATTGTCATATTAGCAAGAATGACACTTAGATAATTGATAGTGGCTGTTCTCACCACATGACTAGTGATAAAACCAAGTTTGAATATCTTGAGCACTATGATGGTGGGAGTGTGATTTTTGGGAATGATGAACCCTACTATGTGAAAGGTAAAGGTTGTATTTCTTTAATAGAAGGAATCAAATGTGATAATGCTTATTGGGTTGAAGGACTAAGGCACAATCTACTAAGTGTGGCACAACTGAATAACATCAATTTCAAGGTAGAATTCATGAATGGTAAGGCCAAGATCCTGGATGGTAAGGGAAACCTTGTTGGAACTGGAAGACAAACAAAAGGTAATCTATTTTATCTTGATCTCAATGAAAGTTCATGCTTTATTGCACAAGTAGAATAAAGCCGGTTATGGCATAAAAGGTTATTTCATGTGAACTTTGATAACCTGGCTAACATAAGAAAGAAAAAAAGAGTAAGAGGAATTCCTATTCTAAAGAAACCCGAATTAGCAATATGCAAACAATTTCAAATTGGGAAGATGGGAAAAACTAGCTTCAAGAGAAAGAATTACAATATAGAAGAAGTTTTGGAATTGGTACATACTAATTTGTGTGGACCAATTGGAACAACAATTTACACAGGTGAGAATTATTTGATTCTATTTATTGATGATCATTCCAGAATGATGACTGTTATGTTTCTCAAAGAAAAATACGAAGCTTTTCAGAAATTCAAATGGTGCCTAGCCAGAGTTGAAAAATAAATAGGAAAAAAAATTAAATGCTTAAGATCTGATAGAGGAGGGATATTCATTTCTAATGAATTCAATGAATTTTGTAATGAAAGAGGAATCAAAAGACAATTATCTACCCTAGGTACTCCATGAAAGAATGGTATAGCAGAATGAAGGAACAAATCCATTATGGATTGTGCAAGAACCTTGATGATTGAAAAGAATGTTGCTACCAAATACTGGAAGGAAGCCATCAACACTATAATTCACACCCTAGACTGAGTTCAACTAAAGAAAGGTACTGATAAGACACCTTTTGAATTATGGTATGGCTATAAACCTAATGTTAGTTATTTCAAAGTATTTGGAAGTAAATGTTACATCTTGAAGGAAGTAAGAAAGGGAAAATTTTATGTAAAAGGTGATGAAGGTATATTCCTAGGATACTCCTGTAAATCCAAAGCATATAAATGTTTGAATCTTTCTACTCATGAATTTATAGAAAGTGTGCCTATAAGGATTGATGAGTTTGCAGAAAGAGGTGAAGAATAGAGCAGTAAAGAGCCTCATGATTACATAAACTTTGTATATTATGAACCCGATACTATACCTAAGACACAAGCAATGGTGATTGAACAACATCCCTGTTAACCATTGAATTCATCTGCACAAACTCAAACAGCTCAACCTGAGTTGCAACTTGTTCAACCTGAGCTGTTGGTAGAGGAAACCGAGTCACAGACTGAGGGAACTGAGTCATAGATAGAGGCACCCAATTCTTATTGAGAGGCACCTGAGTCTTAGATAGTGGAACCCGAGTATCAGAAAGAAGAACATAACATAACTTTTGAGCATGGTGAACCCAATGGAACAAGCCCAGAATCAAGAAGGAAGGATCCTATACTTGCTAATTATGTCAGAAGGCATTATGCACTTGAAAAAATATTTGGAGATTGGACAGAAGGTGTAATGACAAGGAACAAAATTAAAGATACACTTTTGATTAGTGAAATTGAACCTAGAACGATTAAAGATGCATTGAATGATGAAAGTTGGATCGAAGCAATGAATGAAGAAATTGAGTCGATAGAAAAGAACAAAACCTGGACTCTTGTACCTAGACCAAAAGATAAAAATGTGATTGGTACTAAGTGGGTTTTCAGAAACAAGATGAATGAAAAAGGATAAGTTTCCATAAACAAGGAAAGATTAGTATGTAAAGGATATGTTAAAGAAGAGGGTATTGATTATGGAGAAACTTTTTCTCCTGTTGCAAGACTTGAAGGAGTCAAAACTCTTCTAGCATATGTTGCACACAAAGGATACAAGGTATATCAAATGGATGTAAAATATGCATTCCTAAATGGAACTCTTGAAGAAGAAGTCTATATTGAGAAACCTGAAGGTTTTGTAGATCCTAACAAAAGGAATATGGTTTGCAAATTACACAGAACATTGCATGGACTAAAGTAATCTCCTAGAGCCTGGTATGAAATATTGCATGGTTACTTGATAAGCAATAGATTTCAGAGAACTAATGACAATAGTGGCTTGTATATCAAAGAAGGACCTCAAAACAGGATACTATTAGCAAAAATATTTTTTGATGATATATTGTTTACTAGATATGATGACTTATGCAAAGCATTCTCCGAAGCTATGAGTAAGGAGTTTGAAATATCTATGTCTGGTAAAATCAAATTCTTTTTTGGGTTACAAGTTTATTAGATGAAGGATGGTATCTACATTACCCAATATAAATGCATCAAAGAGATACTGAAGAAATTTGGGATGGAAGACTCTAGACCAATTGGAACACCTATACCTACTGGACATAAGTTGTCTAAGGATGATGATTCAAAGGAAGTAAACTAGACTACCTATAGATCCATGATTGGAAAACTTTAATATGTTGTTCACACTAGACCTAATATTTCATTAGTAGTTGGTATTGTTGCAAGGTTTTCAGCTAATCCTAGAGAGAATCATTTGATGGCTATCAAAAGGATTCTAAGATATCTTAAGGGTACTGAAGATTATGGATTATGGTATAAGAAAGGAGGAAAGTTGTATTTGAAGACTTTTAATGATGTTGATTGGGCTAGAAGTGTTGATGATAGAAAGAGAGCAAGTGGTGAAGAATTATTTCTTGGAAAGAGGTTAGTCTCTTAGACAAGCAAGAAATAGAACTACATTTCTCAATCTACATCAAAAGAAGAGTATGTTGCTACAACATTAAATTGTTCAAATATTATATGGTTCAAATAGTTGTTGTCAGGTATGAAGGTAGAAATCATAGAACCAATTATTATCTACTATGACAACACCAGTGTTATTAACATTTCAAAGAACTCTGTGATGCATACTAAGACTAAACATATTGCAATAAAGTATCATTTCTTGAGTATATTGGTTCAGGACAAAGAAGTAAGATTGGAATATGTGAATAATAAAGAACAAATTGCAGACATATTCACAAAACCATTACCTAAGCATGCATTTTTTTATCTTAGAGGAAAGCTAGGGGTAGTTCCCCTAACTGAGGCTCACTAAAACACAGTTTAGTGATGCATCAACCGAGCTACATAATAGACTTAATGTGTTGATGCAGATATTTAGAGCTTATTGCATATGAATCAGTACAAATAGGTACATTAAAACTTCATTAGATATGTCAGTTGGTGTCTTTGGCATTGATTGTCAAAGAGGGAGAGATTACTATATGTCATAAAGAAGATTATTGTATGTCATAAATATTACTGATGGAGAGATTGATGACAGAGGGAGAAATTTATCAGTGAACAAATATTAATGAAAGAGGGAGAAATCTGTATTTTAGTGATTGTGAAGACAGAGGGAGTTTTTTGGACGAGAATCAGAATGAAGCTAAAGACATTAATAAAAGTTGATGAGAATCAGAATAAATTTAAGGACATTAATAAAAATTTCTTTGTATTATGACGTGTTCTGTTACCATCAATGCCAAAGAGGGAGATTGTTGATGACAATTATTCAATTGTGTATTGTCATTGATGTTTACACAAGTATAGTGATGTTTACACAAATGTATAATCCTATCTGAGCACATTCAGTTCATGGCAAGCACTCTCAGGAATTGAAGAGGACCAAAGTGATTTTCAATTCTAACTGGGTTCACTCGGGCATTACAATGTTGGTTGGGCATTGAAGGATTTTAGTGTTGACCGAGTTAAACAGTTAGTGTCAGCCGACTAACAATAGTTATATTTTATGGATAATTGGTTATATGCAGCTAACATACATGAGTTTTATTATTTATTTGGAAGGATATTAAGGCTGACTTGACAAGGATCATCATATATATATATATAAGGTCAAGTTTGGATTGAATAAAAAAAGTGTATATGTGTTTATGACATGAAGAGTGAAGGCAAAATTAGATGGGATTCTGATTGAGAATAGAACACAGAGAACTGCAACAGAATATCCAATCAGTGAGGATCAAGTAATCAAATCCTGAACAGAGATTTGAATCAGCAAAGATAGTTTCTTATCAAAACAGGTCAATCCATTGTTACTTTCTAACAATTGTAGCAGTGATAAAAATCTCCTCACAGAGTAGACATAATAGTCTTTTATAAATCCTCTCACAAGGTGACATTTCTACATTGAAGTGTTTGAAGACCTCTCACAAGGCCACTCCTTACAGGATGATTAAATCCTCTATCAAGGTCACACCTAATAGTGTGTTATTGTAACCTTTAACATGGTTGGCTCCTAATAAGGGTCACTTTAGAAGAGTGAAAAATAGTGACTAGTTGCAATTGGTGGTTTTTCGCATATTGGGTTTCCACGTTAAATCTTGGTGTTATCTACGTAGATTTCATTTTCTCTATGGTTTATTTTTTTTTAATTAATTACTAAATACACTCACAGTTAATATCTTAAGATTTTCTATGTTAACCGAGTGACAGTAGAATATCTATTTTAACCAAGGAACAGTGACAAATTTTATTAAGACATCTAAGGGACTTGGATTTGTTTTTGTGGTAACTAATTCACCCCTCGCCTCTCAATTACTCAACTCATTTCCAACATAATCATCCCTTAGGGACCTAAAATACTCATTGCAACTTTTGGGCTAGAGGGAGGCCTAAAATAAATTAGGTCAACCTAAGGCGTTTTCCTCCTTTTAATCCCAAACATTATAAAGAACTTGGAAAAATAATTATGGATTTGAACACCCTTTTGGGAGACTCAAAATATTTCAGAGGTTTCAAACTGCAGACTACATACCAGATACCTTAATCATTGCGAGGGATATTTAGGGCTAAAGGACCAATTAGGCATGTTTTAAACTACACCTCTATTAGAGTGGATTAGAATTCTACAACAAATATATTGGACCTCTCTACCCAAATAAAAATACTCCATCTTCTTATTTTAAAGGCTTGATCCACTCCTACCATGAAGTTATTCAACTTCTTGCACTTCACACTAGGTCGGTCACATAAGAGATGCATGGCTAGGGCTTGGTGGAAAAAATACCAAACAAGCTCCCTCTCTCAAACTCTAGAATCCTAGAGGAAATTTTCCTAACTTGAATTACCCAACATGCCATCAATAACCAATGGTGGGCTTCCAAATTAGGGCCATAGTTTTTCCAAACCTTTATTGTGAATGTTTAGACCGATCTCATTAAAAACCCTTATAATTCCTCTGTATGGACTCCAAATGAAATCTGACTTAGTTTGTTAAAACCTTGGCTGACATAGATTTCTAACCATATAGGGGTATGTGCAAGATCATGGTATGCAAAACTAGGACCTTAAGTGGCAATGAAAATTCTGAAAATCAGGGTTAGGAAAGTTGACGTAAAAATTTGAATAAGTTATCAACTTTATATAAAAAAGGTGTAATAAGAGAATCTGTAGAAAATTGAATCTAGTTTCTAAGATACTAACTCTTTTAAAAAAGAAAAATATTCTATATGGTAAAATTTCAAATTTCAATGCAATAGTATGAAAATTTCAGGAAAAAGATAAGAAGTAGGTGTATGTCTGACCACCTTAAACACAATAAAATGATAATATTTTTTTACAATATTATATATATGAGTAGTAGACTCTTGTACAGATGTGATGCATATTTTTTTGTAATTTTTTTCCAAGTACATAATTTATTATGATTTTTCTACTGCAACTTTTTTAGAATATAAAAAATCATGTGTTTGACCACCTTAAGCTAGTCTAGACTTCATCAAATTGGAAAAAAAATATTTTTTTATCGTCGTAGGAAAAGCATAGAATGTGACTAAATTTTTGGATTCAAAAAATGTTATATTGTTTGAAAGATATAGCTATTTTTCAATCATTCTATCAATCAGGACTAAAAAGATAAGAAGTAGTTGTATGTCTGACCACCTTAAACACAATCAAATGATAATATTTTTTTACAAGATTGTATATATAATTAGTAGACTTGTGTCTGGATGTGATGCATATTTTTTTGTAATTTTTTTCCAAGTAAATAATTAATTATGATTTTTCTACTACAACTTTTCAAAAAAATATTAAAAATCTCGTGTCTGACCACCTTAAGTTAGTCTAAACTTCATCAAATTGAAAACTTTTTCTTTTTTTTATTGTAGTAGGTGAAGCATAGAATGTGACTCATGTTTCGGATTTCAAAAATGTTATACTACTTGAAAGTTATAGCTATTTTTCAATCAGTCTTCCAATCATGACTTCTTTTTCACATCACCACTTTTTGGCATACCATGATCTTGCACATACCCATAGGACTTGAATATGTTTAAATAAAGTTGCAATATCATAAAGCATCAAAATACATAGTTTGCAGAAAAAACCAGAATTATCTTACTATTCATTTACCGCCATGAAATTTTCATACAACTTCTCTTTCCATTTGAAAATGATTCAAACTCGGATAAATAGACCTTTTCCAATGTCCTCAACTACCTTTTAAAAGTTCATGGCCGTTGGAGGATTTGGGGGCCAAAATTTCTAACAAGCAAGTTTTAATGAAAAGTTTCTAAATCAACTTTTTAGCAACTTTTGCACTTTGTACCCACCATGAGAAACTTTTCTTGCAAAGAAAATATACATGTTATAATTGATCTAAGATGACCTTAAACCTCTAAAAAATAAAAATCCTACTCTATTATTGATCCCTGACCAATTTTGACCAAGAATGCTTACAGAAGTGCAATCTTGACAAATGGTCTTACAAGTGGATCTTATTAGTGTTGGAAAGTGGCCTAATAAGTATAAAATATATGTTGTCATTTATGGAAAAACTATTTATTGACATGTCTTGGAGTACAATCCAATTTTGGTTGTTTAGTTCTGGAAAAATGACTAAGTCTAGGAAGTAAGGATATAGTTGCACAATTTTGTCCGGCAAGCACAGTATGTGATGAATTACATCATGCGAGCTTAGATAGATGTATTATGGAATGTATTATACCTTTAGTTATTGTTTATTTTATTTTATATTTGACCGGTGAGAGTTACAACATGTTTTGGGTACGCAAAGGCAATATAGCAATGGAACAAAGAAGATGATTGGTCGCAATGATTGAGGGAGCAACATGTGAATTCCAGAAGTGCAACTTTGGATTGTTGTCAAGTCCTATCCTTTATTTTTGTATGTATGATCATCTTTGGTTTATTTTCTATTGGGTTATATGTTGGACACATTTTTTGATTCTCTTGTGAGTCGATTGGACATATTATGAGACCGGATATAAATATAGAGATGTTTTGGAGCTACGAGGATGGATGAGATATGTTTGGATGAATTGGGGTGTCAGACTAATGTAGAGAATGTTGCAAGCTATTAATGGAACTATTTAAGCATAAAAAATAATTGTACAATTCATATTTTTATGATAAATCATTATAGAGACAATTTTGCATGGTAAGAGTAGTGAGCTTCGTGTATTACCCCTAACATGGTCAGAATCCTTCAATAGGGATATTACACTAAATGTAATAATCAAATCCTAACAGAGGTATCATATTATTATTACATAATTTTTGGGTACCATCCCCACAAGGGTTTTCCCTTAGCATGGTTGCCTCATGAACAAATCATGGTGTTATGGGTTACTTATTTTATGCATGTGTTCTCTTTATTTCAGTTATTATATGGTTAAGTTTGATCTATGTAAAAAGGAAGAAAAGTGCTACAACACTGATTCACCACCCTCTTAATGTTTCTTGATCCTAAAAATTGGTATTAGAGCTTGAGGCCCTTGGAGAGAAAGTCTAGAAGCTTAAGGGAGATCTAGATGGATTCAAGCAGTTTGGAAGAAAATTTTGAAGTAGAACTAGAAGACCTGGATAAGGAAAAAGATAATAATGTTGAATTGAAATACAAGCTTAGAAAAAAAAATATTACATCAATAAACTGAAAGAGAAGAATAAAATTTATAGGAGCAAGAGGCAAGAACTTTTTGAGAAGATTGAGAATGAATCTTCATATCAGATTCAGAATTTTAAACAGGAAAAGGAAGCATTGAAGAAGTAACATGAATCTAACACTATTTTGTTGGCTAGGGAAATTAAACAAGTGAAATAAGAAAATAAAAAAATTGATGAAACTTAAAAGGTACCAATTTTCTGATGGAAAAAATGTAGCTTGAATTGGACAACTATAGAATCAAGTATCAGGAATTGGAAAGATATAATCACATCATTAAAACAGAACTAGTTGGAGAAAATAATCACATTGAGAAACTTCATATGAGCAGCAAAAAGATTGATGAACAACTTGAAAAACAAAATCCTAAAGGTGAAAAGATTGGAGTTGGTTTTGATAAAAGATAATGTTCTAAAACTAAACAAAGAAAATCTGAAGGCAAAATAGATGAGGCATGTAATCAATAAGAAAATCCTATATAGCAAGAGGAACCTAGAGAGAACATTAGACCTCTCAGAGGAATATTCTAAGGATGTAACAAATTTAGTCACATGACGAGGGATTGCAGATGTAAGACTCCTTAAAATCCCTTTTCTGGTTATTGTTTCAATTGATATGAATATGGGGACAAGAAGGCAGAATGTAGAAAACCTGATCAATCAAGAACTCAACAAGATTAGATCAGAGAGGAATGTGTAACTAAGATTACTAACACAAGGAGGGATGGAGAACCAGGGCCCAAAGCACTCCTAGCTATCCAAACCAACTTAAAGAACAACTCGAAAGCAGCAACATAGAAAGGGAGAGAAACAAAGCATAAAATTCTTATTATTTAATCAAAATTCATACATGTCAGGTTGTAAGGCCTTCCCAATTTTGGCCATATACATTTAGATATTTAAAAAATAATCTTCATACACATGAGGTCACAAACCTGCGATTGAAATCTCTATCTCTTTTTCTAACTGAGAACTGCTACAACCAAAATCTAAGAACAAAAAACAAATATATACAAAAGACCACATAAGAGGTCGGCACCAAAGATCCTAAAGATCCAACATAGGAAACAACAAAGACCCAGAATTAGGTCCACACACATCCCAATGAGAGACCCCGACATAAATTACTCTACAAAAACTAAATGCAAAAGTCAACCAAAAGATCCAACGTCCAAAAAAAAACTCGACGAGAAAGACTACCAAGCACAGAGACCAGTCGGTGAAAACCAACTGAAATACAAGTAACCAAGCCTGAGCGGTGAAACAACAAACCTTCAACTGACCAACCAACCAAAGAAATTATAGATCACTTTACCAAGGGGTCTCTAGCAAGATACTGAACCAAAATAAACATATTTTTGGTTGATACAAGATTTCCAAGAACCCAAGATGTTCCTGCATCAAACACCTGGGGATAAAAGAAATGATTCTCCAAATCATGGTTCAAGTACAAAATAAATTGAATCCAACCTAGATTAAGAAATCCAAGATGAGTCCTCAATCAATATTTTCTTCCACTTTACCAAATATTCCATGTAATCCTTTCCTCTTGTACTTCTGGCAACTCTTTGTTTCAAAATATGCTCAACTTCTTCTATCTATTTCTTAGATAATCACTCGGTACTGTCACTTCTTCACTAGGTCCATGATACTCATACAAGTCAAAAATATTATATGTAATATATCCATGTCCTCGGGTAATTCTACTTCATAAGAATTTTCACTATCAAACCTTCTCAAAATCTTGCAAGGACCAAATTCCTTCATCTTCAATTTACCATATGTTCCAATAGGAAATCAGCCTTTCTTGAAATAAACCATAACTAAATCACCAACTTCAAAATTCTTATGTCTTCTTGACCTATTTTCACTATCCTTGTATTTATGATTACTTTTCTCCAAATTATGTTTCACTTCCTCATGCAATGTCTTCATAAACTCAACAATTTTTTCTCCTTCATCACTCCTCTTTTCTTCTCCAACAATATCTCTCAAGTCTAATATACCTCTTGTTTGTGTGCCATTACCAATCTCAAAAGGTGTCTTTCCAATACTCCTATTTACTGAACTATTGTATACAAACTCTACTTGTGCCAACATCAAATCCCAATTACTTGGCATGTCTCCAACTAAGCATCTCAATAAGTTACCCAAACTTTGGTTTACAACCTTTGTTTTTCCATCAGTCTATGAATGAAATGTAGAAAAATACTTCAACTCCATGTCCAACTTCTTCCAAATATTTTTCTCAAAATAGCTAACAAAATTAGTGTCTCACTCAAAGATGATACTCTTCAGTATTCCATGCAATCTGACAATCTCATTGAAGAAAAGATTTTCAATATACACTGCATCTGATGTTTTTCTACATGGTATGAAATGTGTCATTTTATAAAATCTATCCAAAAAAAAAAATGGAATCATTACCTCTCACTTTCCTCAGTAAGCCAAGAAAAAAATCCATGCTAATATCACTCCAAGGTTTCTCAAGAAAAAAAATTGGTGTATACAATCCATTATTCTGACTTACTCCTTTTGCAACTTGACAAACTCCATGACTTTTAACAAATTTCTAAACATCCTTATACAACTAAGGCCAAAAATACATTTCCTTAAGTAAACTCAATGTCTTATCAGTTCAAAAATGTCCAGCCAAACCACTACTAAGTTTTTCCATTATCAGATGAGTTCTCATTGATCTTCATGGTATGCACAACTGAATACCTTTGAACATCATATCTTCTTGAATGAAATAGTCTTCATACTTGATCAATTGATTTGGAATAGATGCTCTACACATTATCCACTACTTGGAAAAACCAGGGTCATTTTCATACAAGTTATTCATATCATAAAAACCAAGAACCTCTATTCTCATTTTAGTCAACAAAGATCTTCTTCTACTCAATGCATCAGCAACTCAATTAAAAACTCCACTCTTATGCCTTATCACAAATGTGAAACTCTGCAAATACTCTACCCATTTCATATGTCTCTGATTCAACTTATTCTGACTACCCAAATACTATAAATCCTTATGATCAGTATACAACATAAATTCACTTAGCATCAAATAATTTCTCAATTTCTTCAGAGCTTGAACAATAGCATATAATTCTTTATCATAGACAAAACATTTCCTTTTAGGATCATTCAACTTTTCACTAAAGAAAGAAATAGGTTTACCTTATTGACTCAATGCAAATCCTATTGCACTTCCACTTGCATCACATTCAATTTGAAATACCTTATTGAAATTAGCTAAGGCTAACATAGGAAATTCAACAACCTTTTGTTTAAAATTCTCAAAACTCTTATCAGCTCCATGTGTCCATTTGAATTCTCTTTTGTCTCCCCTCATTGTCTCAGTCATAACATTACAAATAGAACTGAAATTTATGATAAACTTCCTTTAAAAAATTTCCAATCCATGAAATGATCTTACCTCACTAACATTCTTAGGTGTAGGCCAACTAAGTATAGCTTTGACTTTCTCAGGATCCATGTTCAAACCATCAATAGAAATTACAAAACCTAAATACACAAGTTCTTCTTTCATGAAAGAACACTTTTTCAAATTTATCAGCAACTTTTCCTCTTTCAATCTCTACAACACTTGTCTTATATGCATCAAATTCTCTTCTCTAGTCTTACTAAATATCAAAATATCATCCAAGTATATAATCACACATTTATTCAAGAATTTCTTAAAAAATTCATTCATTAGCCTCATAAATGTACTCAGTGCATTAGTTAAACCAAAGGGCATAACTAACCACTCATACAAAACTTCTTTGGTCTTGAAATAAGTCTTCTATCCATCACCTTCTCTTATTCTGATTTGATGATATCCACTCTTTAAATGGATTATGGTAAACTATTTTTCTCCACTCAAACAATTCATTATATCATCCATCCTCGGTATAGAAAATCTATTCTTAACTGTTATCTTGTTGATTGCTCTCAAATCAGTATGCATTTTCCATTCTCCAATCTTCTTATGTGCCAATACTGCTGGTACTACACATGGAATCAAACTTTCTCTCATCAAACCCTTGTTCAACAAATCATGAACTTGTCAGTTGAGCTATTCATTCTCGGTCAGTGTCAACCGGTGTGCTTCCTTGTTTGGAAAACTAGCTCTAGGAATTAGATCCATACAATTACTAATATCTCTCATCAATGGTAAACTATCAGGTACATTATCTGAAATGATCTCCTTGTACTCAGTGAGCAACTTCTCAACTTCTTTAGGAACTTTATCTTCTATCTTCTTATTCAGTTTGTTAGGATTTGAAGCATAAAAACTATCATTCCTTTATGAATCCTTAACAAATTGTCTACCTTCCATCAAACAAAATTTCATAGATGTACATATCTCACCAATAGATTATTCAACCAAAGGTAACAAGATTTACTTCTTTTGATCAACCCAGATAGTATATTTATTCACTCTTCCATCATGTATAGCAGAGTGAACCCACAATAGTGGGTTACACTTTTTTGGAGGAAGAAATTCCTCACAAAATCTGTGAGGTGGGAGGATTTAGTCAGGTACTTTTGGTAGAAAGTACTTGATTATTTTGGTCAAAACATTCTTAGTTTTGATTGAAACTACCTTTTTTGCTTAGTTTCGATTGAAACTAACTAGTGAAGATTTTACTTGGGTTTTACCCATACCAATGTTAAACTAAGAAAGGAATTTTGATAGAAAGTATTTTTGATCAAAACTAATTAGTTTTGATTGAAACTACTTTCTATCAAAACCCTCTGATTAGAGGCCATTTGAAGAGGCTAACATAAATCTATAGTTTTGAGGGCTTTGGGGCTCAAGCACAGGGCTCAAATGGTAGAATAAAGAGATGTCCTTTTGCATCACACAATTACTTTGAATGAGCTATCTAAAAAATATATATTTGACAATTTCTGAATTAATTAGGTCTATGTTTTTTGACGTGCATCAAATGTAGGTTTCTTATCTAATATAAACCTTCAAGTTTGATGTTCAATGAAAAATAGTAGAAAAGAGAAAAAATAATTTTAAAAATAATAGTGCCCTCTGGCTTCGAGTCTACTTTCTATCCAAATTTTTTTTGAATTTTGATAAATAAACAAAAATTTATAAGCTATGCAGTCAAGGTATGTCAAAATTGTGGTTTACTCTACTTCAAATGCTCATAAAATATGTAATAATCATGATAAAATCATCAAACCAATTGCATTCCCTCTGTATGGATGTTAAAAAACCAAATTCAAAATAATCGCATTCATATCTATTTTAGAAAAAAAAATTATGCTCTATGAAGTCAATGTAACTTTTTGAAAATGACATTTTCAGCAACATAGTAATTTTCATGGGAGAAAAAAAAACCATTCAAATCAATTCAAAAATAAAAATAAAAAAATATATTTAGAATTTAGACAGAAAATCCTAAAAGAGTATAGTTTACTTCATCTTCCAATTTCAAACAGTTTAACGACAATATGCATATGAATCTGAATTTTTTTTTCAAAATGTAGACTTCAATGTCCATTTAGGCAAAAAAGTGTAATCCACTAATGTGGGTTCACCTAGCATGTCTATCATATTACCAAGGTCTACCCAAGAAAATATGACAACAATCCATAGGCATAATATCACACAATACCTTATCATAATACTTTTCCGATTTTCATATTCACAAAAAATTGTTCACTCACCACTAGTGTATGCTCATCTTTGATCCATGAAATCTGATATGGATTTGGGTGCTTTAGTATTTCCAACTGCAACTTTGTGACCATCTCTTATGATGCCAGATTCTTTGAGCTCCCATTATCAACAATTACCCTCCAAACTTTATCTGCAACTCTGCATCTGGTCTTGATGAAACTTTTCCTTATAGGATCTCACTTTTTACTACATAATATTATTCTGACCATTAGGTTTCCTTCCTTCTCATGTTCATTCAATGACTCTTCATATACCAAATCATTTCTTCTACTACCTATTTTCTTGCTTGCATGTGTACACTCAAAATATCTATGTCCTTCTTCACCACAATTGTAACAAGTTCCTTGGACCCTCTTTTTCTATATCCACCACATGAGTAGTTCCACCTTTCCTCTTGGTCTTTCCTTTGTCTTGATGTGTTTCTTGATTTGTTTTGTCTTGATCAGATCTACCATTTTCACCATATGATCTACCTCTTCCTCTAGGGAATTTACCTCCTCTTCCTCTTTTCCTTTGTTCATATCTTTTGTTCAATTTATCCTCATCTTTTAGGGAAAAATAATATGCCTCTTCAATTCTCTTCATTTTTACTAAGCTGATCTCACCTTATGTATAACTTCTTAATCCATTCAGATATCTTGCTATTATTTCAACCTCATCTTCAGCATGTCTAGATGTGATGTCTAATCTATAGAATTCCTCAGTGTAATATTTTATTGAGCTATCTTTCTGCTTATAACTTTTCATTCTGATAACTAGGTTTATCTGGTAATCACAAGGTAGAAACTTTCCTTTCAATTTGTTTATAGTCATGTCCCATACCTTGATCTTGTCTTTACCCTTCTTCTTTTGATCCAATTGCAGATGCTCGCACCACAATGATGCATGAACCTTAAAATTTATACTTGCAATCTTCAATTTTTTCTCCTCTGATACATTCACATAATCAAAGTATTTCTCCATTTTGGTTATCCACTCTAACAACTCATCTAAATCCAACTTTCAACTATACTCAGGAGGATTAAATTGAGGCATGGACATCAAACCTGTCAATGCTCGCAAGAATCTCTCTTCTTCCTGATCCATCACAGGTGCAGGTGCAACATCTCCTCTCACTTCTTCAACCTCATCATCACTAACATCTTCAAGATGTCTTCCTCTGCAATGGGTTATCTCAACAACTTCCAATCTTGCTGCAATTTGTCCAAGCATATCAACTAGACCTGGATCTGCATTTCCTCTCCATTGAACCATCTTGAAACCCTCTGCAATTGTAGGTTAGATCTCAATCTACTACCCAACAACAAATATCACTAGAGTTCACAAGAAGGAACCTTATATCTAACCTTCACTCTAATACCACCTTACGTAAGAAGGGATAGAGAACCAGAGCTCAAGGCACTCCCAGTTATCCAAACCAACTTGCAGAACAACTTGGAATAAACAACACAGAAAGGGAGAAAAAGAAAGCAAAAAATTCTTATTATTTTATCAAACATCATACATGTCAGGCTATAAGGCCTTCCCAGTTTTGGCCATATAAATTTAGATCTTTATAGAATAATCTTCATAAACACAAGGTCACAGACCTACAATCCAAATCTCTATCTCCTTTTCTAATTAAGAATTACTACCCCCCAAAATCTAAGAACAAAAAACAAATATATATAAGAGACCACAAAAGAGGTTGGCACCAAAGATCTTAACGATACAACATAGTAAATAGAAGAGACCCAGATTTAGGTCCACACGCATCCCAAAGAGAGACCCCAATATTATTTACACTACAGAAATTAAATTAACATGTCAGCCATAAGATGCAATGTTCAAAAACCAACTCAGTGAGAAATACTACCGAGTACAAAGACCAATCGGTAAAAACCAACCAAAATACAAGTAACTAAGCCTAAGCGGTGAAAAACAAACCTTCAACTAACCAAGCAAAGCAGTTACCAAGAACTTTACCCAGTAGTCTCGAACAAGCTACCAAACCAAAACAAACATATTTTTGGTTGATACAAGATTGCCAAGAACCCAATATGCTCCTACACCAATGACATGTTACAAATGTAACAACTTTGAGCACATCACAAGGAATTGTAAATTGTAGGTTAATTAGAACAAATATTTTCCTACATTTTATAAATTTAACAATAAAGGAAACATAGAAAAGTTTTGCAGATATAATGGACCAACGAGCAAAAAGGGACCACCTATAGTGATAAATAAGAATGTTTGTGATGTTGGTAAGAGTTTGGCTGAGTATAATGATGATTTTAATAAACATTTTACAGTTGAAGAAAGAAAGGATAGTGGAATATTATGGAAGTAAAAAGAATAGACTGAGACTAAGGTTTGAAGGAATTATATTTTTCCATTAGTATACTTAGAGAAAAACATGATCTGTACCATTGGTTTACCCTACAGCGATAGACAGGGCATAACACTATCTAATACCAAAGTTACCTGACAAACATTGTTAAGTGTTACCCGATGAAAAAAAGGTAAATGATACCCGATGAGTAATAATAGTGCTACCTGATAGTACAGAAAAGAGAGGAACCTGACAGATACAGGGAACTCGATGAAGAGTTCAGTCAAGGAATGCCAACAGACTGCAAGTTCAAATTGACAACCAAGAACCGATAGTCAGTTACATCCCGCAAAAAGTGGATCTGACTTTCCACGTCAGATAAATCCTTCTTGATTTGATTTTAAATCCATTATGTTTAGAGGAATAAATATAATTGTTATTGTTTTAACTAGTTTTACTATTTTAAAACATGCAAACTAAAGATCAAGGTCAAGTTGTAAACCTTGGATCTGAGAGTTAACATTGTAAGTCATGAATTCCAAGATAGGTCAATACTTGTATAAATAGGTGCTCAATCCATTGAGAAGTTGTTTTTCAATGAAGATAGTAGCCACGAAGAGAAACTAAAGACCAAACAGAGAATTCATGCACAAGAAAACAAACAAAATCAAATCAGTTTTCAAGAACAGAACATAGGCTACCGACAAGATGAGAAAAGGTATTCATCAATCACTTAAGGTGATATTATTATTGTAAAGGATTTAATGGATCTATAAATCAGCAATGGTAGATTGCATATAGTCAATTCAACATTTGTACTCATTCTAACAAGTGAAGTATACTAATGAAATCCTTTCATGAAAGGTTGGCTTAACCGTCCTATTGTAAATCTCATTACTAAGTGTACACTTAAATAAGTGTTGCTAAAGCTCTTAATAGAGTAGATCTTAACAGGTCTCCACCTTAATACTCTTAACAAGGTAGATCATCAGAAGTGATCAAATTGTAAGCCTTAACTGTCTCCCTTCCATTCTGCAAATAGTGAAGTTTTGTGGGTGCCATCCCCACTACAATTTTTACTTCCTAACAGGAGTTTTCTATGATACCATATCTTGTGTTATGTGTTTGTCAATTTCATGAATGTTTCTATGAATGATTGAAAACTATTAAAGATTGTGAACAAAAATTAGATGCATAAGAAGGAATAAGAGTAATGGTTGGTAAATCAGAATTGAATGATTACTAATGATAAATTGTGTAAGGTGATAAAAGTTTTAGAGGTACTGATTCACCCCTCCCCCCTCAGTACTACTTCCCATTAATTCCAACAATTGGTATAAGAGCTGAGTATCTTCTTGAAAATATTAAAGGCTTAAGAGAAAGGATCATACAATGGAGAAGTACAAACTTGATAAGAATATTGAGTAAAAAAATCTTGAGATACAGATGTTCTATGAATAGTATAAAGAAGCAAGAATCAAGATGTGAGAGCTGTTGGTTGACATAAAAGGTATGGCTACCCAGAATAATGAAATAGACTATCAAGAAGAAGAGATTCTAGACTTCTTTAAATCTTCAGGATCAAATGCAAGTAATGTATTAGATACATCATAAGAGAACATCATAAATCTAAAGGAGATCAACCTACATCTGACAGAGAAAATAAATATGCTACAAATTGGTCAAGAGACCCAGATGGTAAGAATGATTGATGTGATGAGTTTTGCCAGACAAGCTGAAATAGAAAGAACACTTGCTATTGATGATAGAAGGAAGATTTCAAAGAAACTATAGGAAAATGAAATGGAAATTCAAAGACATGTTGAGCATCACCATGATATCACAAATCAAATTATCCTTATGTGTCAAGAAGCAAACAGAATAAATGTGGAACTCATTGATAGAATATAGATTATCGGTGAACCAAGAGAAGAAAATGAAAAGCTAAAGCTTGAGGTTAGAATTCAACAACAACACAATGAGATTATAAAAAAGGCTAAAGAAAGCAATAAAAGAATGGATGAATTTCTTGAGGGACAACAAAGAGTCATCAATAACACCAGTATAGGCTTTACCGAAAATGGAGAATCATAAAATCCAAAGAATGTCTACAAAAATCCAAGACCAAGGAAGCAAACATGCAAGAAGTGTGTAAGGCAAGGGCACACATCAAATACATGTAGAGGTAAAATGAAAGGTACTCCTAAATTTACATCTACATCTTCATTAATAGGATTCTGTTATAAATGTAACAAGAAAGGACATAAGGCTTATGAATGCAATACCAAGATAGAAAAGCCAAAGAAGGAAACCTACATGGAAAAATACTTTCTTACATGCAAGATGAATGGGCACACATCTGAAGAATGCTGGAAAAAGAAAAGGCAAGCATGGAAGCCAAAAGGTAAAGAAGTTCTTTATCAAACAAAAAAGAATTGGTAATCAATATGTATGGAATTACAACACTGTTGGAATTATATTGGAATGATGTACTGAGAGGGGAGGGGTGAATAAGTACCTCTAAAACTTTTCTTGGTTAGCCCATTAACCCTTAATCATCAGTTTGTAAATTATCTTATCTAACTATTCATCTTTCTTTATGTCTATGAAATCATATCATAAGTTCTTTTAGTATCTAACCATAATAGAAACATTCATGAAAATAGATAACACACGACACAAGATATGATATCATAGAAAACTCTTGTTAGGAAGTAAAAACTATGGTGGGGATTTTTACCCACAAGAATTCACTATCTACAAATAAGAAGGGGCTGGTGAAGGCTTACAATTAGTCACTTCTGATGACCTACCTTGTTAGGAGTATTACAGTGGAGACCTGTTAAGATCTACTTCATTTGAAGCTTTAGAAACATTAATGATTTTAGATGTGATGCACTTGTTAGAATGAAACTACATAAGTATTTGATCTGATGATGTATGCAATCTTTAATTACTGATAAAATATCCTATTAAGCTTCATACATATAATTAATCATCCTTCCATGATTGAATAATACCTTTATCTGCTCGTCGATAGCCTCTATGTGTTCTATTTCTGACCTTTGCATGAATTTTGCCTTCTTCTCCTTAGATGCTCTGCGTGGCTATCAAAAATAATGAATTCATAACTCACAATTGAGTTTGAACATCTATTTATACTAAATTAGGCTCCTGTTCTTGATTCATGCATCGCAAGTTAACTCTATATCCAAGGTTTACAACTTGACCTTGATCTTTAGTTAGATATGTTTTAGATCCATGAGGCTGCATTAAAACATTTACATAAAGCTTGCTTGACCCTCAAGTTATGATTTAAAATAAATAAAAACTCTATAATTAGAATTACATTGCTTTATCCATCGTGTAAAAATTAGATCCATAATTTGCGGGTTCTCTAATTGACTGTCTGTTTTGACGATCGGTTTTCTTGGTCATCAGTGATCCTTTCATGAACTTGTCATCGGGTATGCCTTTTTTTTTCTTATCGGGTTTGTTCTAAAAATTGTGTTTCCAGTGATGCTTGTAGTCGTCAGTGATTATTGTCGATTCTGTACTTAGCATTTTTCATGACCTCTGTGTTCTTTCGGGTATGCTTGTTATTCGCCGGTAATGCTTTAAGTCTACCGGTGATCTCTGTAGTCTGCTGGTGATCTCTGTCAATGTTTTTCACTAAGTGTACTAATGGAAAAATAATGTCATCAATCTCCCCCTTTGACAATAGCATCAAAAACATGATATGTGTAACATACTGAGTGTATTAGTATGTACACCTATGTATACTCCTTCCTTAGTCATTTGAATGACTCCCCATATGTATATGTCGGTAAGTGTAAGTATATATACATATCCTTATGTATTTTTATTTTCCTCCTTTTTTTGATATATATATTATACATAACTATATACATTTCCTTTCCTCCTTTTTTTTATTCTAAAGGCAAAGGAACTTACAGCTTCTCAAAAAGGTGGGAATGTGAGGACTTGATCTCCTACATCATCTTTTCCCATTTCTCCTTCAGTATTTCTAGAGCCATGTGCTCTAGTGAAATCCTTACATGTATATCATAGATTCTATCTACTACAGACATCTCGGGGGTTGCTATCAGATTTCTAGCATTAGAAATATGCTGCTGTAAAATAGTAAGATTGAGCAGAATATGTGCCTATAGTTCAGTAATCTCACCTCTGAGTTGTGTTTCATCATCCCATATTTCTTGCCTTACCCTATTTGCTTCTATGATCATGTCATGATGTGCCTTTATACCATTGACATGAGAGGTTAGGCTTTGTGCACTTGTTGTGACATTTGAATCTATCTCTGCTAGTTTGTCACTATTTTCTTTTGAGAATTTTTCAAGTGTGCACATCTTTTGAACTAAGGTGATTGCTTCAGCAATCATTGGCTCTAATTCATCAATGAGTTCAGAGAGATTTACCTTGTTCAATGCCACATCTTGGCTAATTTTGTTAATTAACTTGTATTGGTACTTCTTTTCTACTTGTTCTTCCATCGCTTGCTCTGCATCTATGCCTTGCTCTGTGATGGCGTCGGTAAGAAAAGCAATTTGTTCCTTTAATGTAGAATTTTATTCAAGTTTAACTTCAGGAACAAGTTGTTGGAGTATTTCTTTTGCTTTGTCAAGTGCCAATGTTTCCCTATGCTCTTGTATCATTTTCTTTTGTATGGCTTTTCTTTGACATAACACTCCAAACTCTTGAAGTTTGTCACTATCCAAAGTGGTAATATCCCAGTTTGGAACTTCAATTATTTCATCTAATGTGACAACCAAGATGTCTTTCTTTACTATTTTCTTCTTCTTATTCTTTGGCTAGGTGGAAGATTGATGTATCACCCTCTGCAAAGTGTGAGATTGGGTTGACTTAGTGGGTGAGTTTCAAGAAGATGAGGCATCCTTTTGTATCTATTCTTTGTCCACCGGCCGATTTGGTGAAGATGTCTCCTCATGTGCCTTGGGTGTATCAACAAATGAATCTTCTTTTAGTTTTATACCTTTATTTTTCTTGACTCCCTCACTCTTATGTTGTTCTTCAACCTTTATCAATGTATCATTATTTTTGTCATCTACCCCTTTGTTTTGATCATTTGATACATCTTGTTGAACATCGGTTGCATCTTTCATTTCTGTATCTGTATCCTTGCGAGTGTTTGATGCAACTTTGTTTTCATCTGTACCCATGTCCTTGGGTATATAATCATCTTTCTGAGATGATTTATCCTGACTTGACTATATATCAATAGCATCTATTAATATATTCATGTTTATCGGTGTATTGACTGTTGCAGTGTCAATAGCTATGTCCTGTCCATCGGTATTACCCTTTGTAGCATTGATGTCTTCATCTTTTTGAACCTCTACTGTAGGGTCTTTTCCTGTAATGGTATTAACAATGTTTTCTAACCATGAATCATCATTTATATCAACATCTAAGTTACCTTTTATTGACATTTCTTCTTTGGTAACTTCTTCATCCTCCAAGTTTATGTGGATGGGGCTTGTTGGTACTTGATCATCTTTACCATCTTTTGACCAGTCCTCATCTATAATATCAGTCTATTTTTGGCCTGTGATCTGTACCTCTTCACTGTCTAGATCAACTATTGATTTATCTATTTTGTTGATAGGTTTGTTTTCAGGACTGCACTCCTCATCAGGGTTGAGTATCTCACTCCATATTTTATGAGTGTCTTGTTCTAGCTCTATAAGTTTCTCTTTAACAAATTTATAAGCTCTCAATTTGGGCAAGAATATTTTTGCATATGTACCAATGAATTCATTGTTTTATTATTATTTTTATTCAGTAGGTAAAAGAGAGACCAGTACTCTTTCTCTTATCCTCTTCTCCTCATGGAGTGCAAAAGTGAATCTAGAAGATATTCTATCTAATAGTTCTTGTGGAACATCATGTTTAGTGAATTGCAATGGGACATAATAGTTTTTGCACAATTTAGCAATAAGTGCATCTTCAATCTTGTTCTATTCTATAGTGTCCCATCTTAACCATTTTCTTATCTTAGGGTGACTAATAGATGCAACTTCAGCAATATACTTACATATTTCATCAATGTCTTTAGTTGGTGATGAAACCTTTGCTGTTTCCTTTGCTTGTTTTATAGTGTCAGGTTCATCCATAGCTAAATCTTCTAAGTCCTTGTCAGTCTGAACATATTTCCTCCTCTTGGCAGGTGCCTTATCTGGTTGTTTTTCCTTTTGAGGTGCAACTTTCCTCTTATACACCTTCCCTTTTACCATGGGAGAAGGAATTGCTTTGACTTCTTGTTCTAGACTTCTTAAGTGGAGGTGGAGGTGGTGAATCAGACTTCTCTTCCTCTGATTCATTTAGCTCTACTGTATCACCAATGGGAAGTTGATCCTTAGTGTGTTCATCCTTACTCTGTTGTTCCTCTTCACCTTCATCTTCTTCTTCTCCTTCAGAAGATATTTTCAAATTCTTTTTCAAATTCTTTACCATTCTTTTTTACTATTTTACAACCTTCTTTACAACAAGATTTTTCTTAATCTTCAGTTTGGCTTCTTCATAAGTGCCAAAGCTTAATTTCTTGTTATAAATGGGTTCATTTAACAATGCCTGAATGCATTCATTTGCTAATCCTATTTTGATTTCATATTCCAAATTTGAAAGCCATGATTTCGTTGGAACTACAGCTTGTATGTAAGTGAAATCTGTATCTACCATGAAACATATATTTTCTCAGTGTTCCTCTATCAGACTCTCAGTAATTCTAGTTCTTTCTTGTAGCACTTCCTTAACGGTTTTGAAATATTCATGCATCACATTTTCAAAATTTGTTCCAAGTGATTCTATGAATTCACTTATCTGAATGGTAATGGGTCTGCTTGTGTCCCATGTAACTTTTCATATGGAAGGAAAGTATTCTTAAAAATAAAACAATATACACATTATGAGGGAACCTAACTTACAAGTGTTTTTCCATGAAGACCTTATTGTGCACATGTTCTCCTCAAATTAATGTAATAGGATCTCTGCCAGATCCATCTTCTTCCCCTATTTGATAATCTTATATGTTGTGCTCATGGCAGTACTAGATATGTTGTTCATTCTGCTTGCTTGGAAAATCTTGTATCCAACAACACATGCTCTAAACTTCAGTTCTACGTTGGTAATGGTGTTGACCTTTAGTGCTCTTTTGTCAGATTTAGCACTAGTCAATTTTTCAACTTCTGCTAGAGATGGGTGCTTGTGAGTCTGTGGTTTATCGGTTGTAGGATAACCAGTAACCGCATGTATAACATCCTTTGTTATAGCCTTTGGCTTGTTTAGACATAGAGTGTTGTCATGAACTCTACTAAGAACAATCTTTATCCATTCCATTTTGAAAACCTTGGGAAAATGCAGTGCATTTGTGAGTCCCTTTACTTCCAAGTGTTTATGCTCTTCTTTGAGCTTTCCAGCATCATCACATAGTGCCCTATAGGTTTTATCAAGGTCTAGATCTCTTATCTCCGAGATCTTGTAATGAATGTAGGACCTTACATCCTCTAATAGTAAAACCCTAGGTGGGATTTAGGAGAATGCTCCAGAATTGTCAAGTTGAGAAGCTATTTCAGGGTGTAGCTTGTATTTGGGTTCAGCACACGCTCCTCTATTGACAAGCTTGAAGGGTTTCTTCTTATCTTCTTTAATTTTCTCTAACCTAGAAGTTAATGCCATCGTGTTTGAAATTTAGGGATTTTTGATAAATAAAATAGTATTATCAGTGAGTGTATTAACTTACTGATTCTCTATGAATGCCTATGAATTTGAATGCTTCGTGTCAAGTTAACTTCTACTAGGTCGCTTTTCAATTTGCTTTCAAATTGCTCTGGGCTTCTTTGCTCTGCTTGAAAATCGCAAGTGCAAAAAGGATTTTACTTGTTAGGATTTTATACCTTTTTGTGCCCTAAGTTGTTATTAATGCTTACCAAATCGTCAGTTCATGAAGACTGCTTTTGTCGATAAAACATTCATAACATCTCTGGTGTCTGTGCAGAACATCAGGGTAGCTAGTGGTTTTGGAGACTTCACCGATGATTGTCGGTGAGCTTGCGAAGATAGCTTTTATTGATTCAACATTCACTGATATCAGTCAATTTACACTTAGCTTGTGTAATGACTGATACATTTTGGTAAGTAGTGCTAACTTTTCTGTGTGTGTTCACCGATGAAAATTGTGCCCAATAATCGATGGTTGCTTTTCAATAGTTTAGCAAATAATAATATATTTCATCTTTATTCATGCTAATATTACAATATGGACTATATATGATGGAACCGATGTATAATGTAACTTGTCATAATGCAGTTCCATACTTACTTATGCAATCTAGTTAGATGTGGTGATGTCACCGGATCCATTGGATGAGGTGGCACCATTTGCATTGCTTGTTCTAGCACCTTCAGTGTTTGTGGCTTTTACCCACATCTTGTTTCTCATTCTTTTGATGTCATCAATGGTATTTCCATTGGGATGTGTATTTGTGTCTGTCAGTCGGTCTTTGCAATCTTTTATCACATGTCCAACCTTATGACAATGTAAACATGCCATACCTGGATTGGTCCAACCTCGTGACCTTCTGGTCCACTTTCTCATATAGTTGGCAACAATATGACCATACCTTCCACATGCTATGCAATGTACCCATATGTTATAGTCCCAAACATATGAGTTACCTTCTCTTATTGGTTTGTAGCTTTTATTAGTTTCCTTTGGAGTCCATGCCTTGTTGCTCTTTTTCTAGCATTCCTTATGTGTATGCCCATTCATCTTGCATGTAGGAAAGTACTTGTCCATATAGGTTTTTCTCTTTGGATTTGTCACTTTGGATCTACACTCATGTGCCTTGTGTCCTTTCTTTTGACATTTATATCAATTACCAGTAAAAGTGGATTGTGCTTGAAAAATACCTTTCATTTTGCTTTTGTAGATGTTTGAGGTGTGGCCTAGTTTTCCACAGTGATTGCATGACAGCTTCTAGGATCTTGGGGTTGTAAAAGCATTCCTTTGATTTGGTTGATTAGAAGATTCACCATTCTCATTTTACCCTATTCTTGTGTAGTTGTTGACTCTCCTTTGTCCATCAAGAAAATCATCTATCCTTTTGTTGCTATCCTCAGCCTTTTTGATCAATTCGTTGTGTTGATTTTGGACTTTGATTTCATGCTTCAATTTTTCATTCTCTTCTCTTAGCTCACCAATGATCTATATTCTTTCAATGAGTTCTGTATTTAATATGTTTGCTTCTTGACTCATAAGAATAATCTGGTTGGTGACCTCATGATGATGCTCAGTGAGTCTTAGAATCTCTGATTCTTTCTCTTGTAGTTTTTCTGTAATTTTCCTCCTATCATTAATGGCTAGTGTTCTTTCATTTTTCAGCTTTTCTTCCATCATTCATTACATCAATCATTTTACCATTTGAGTCTCATGACCAATTTGTAGCATCTTGATTTGATCTATCAGACCTGATATGTTTGAATCTTTGCTCATTGATGAGTCCGTTGTTTCAAAGTAATCTATTATTTCCAATTCTTTGTAGTCTATCTCAGTCAGCCTTGTTGCCATTATCGTTCTTTCATCAAGAAGTTTTCTCAACTTTATTTTTGCCTCCTTATACTTCTCATAGTTTATTTGCATTGATAACTTCTCATTCTCAATAGTCATATCCAGTCTAAACTTGTCCATTGCTCTAATCTTTTCTCTCAAGTCTTTAATATTTTTCAGTGAGAGACTTAGCTCTAATACCAATTGGTTGAATTATATTGGAATGATGTACATAGAGGGGAGGGGTGAATCAGTACATCTAAAACTTTTCTTGGCTAGCCCATTAAACCTTAATCATCAGTTTGTAAATTATCTTATCTAACTGTTCATCTTTCTATTGACGGGGTTTTGTTGACCGGGTCCGCCAACAGTCATAAGTTGTCACCGGGTACCGGAGGTACTAGCGAAATCTGCCTGCAAAGGTTATTTAGGGAAGTTAGACTCCCCTGACCTTCAAGCACCTAGGTGTCGGGTCATGACAGTGCGGGGTTCAATTGGGAGAAGTGACTATTCTTGAGGGGGATAACTATTTTCTTCAACTCGTTCTCTCCGGAGTGTCAATGAGGTGAGGTTTCTCCTAGCATTCTACACTTAGCAAATAAAATAAAAAAAGGATCCTACAGGGTTAGAAGTACTTCATCTAACTATAGTTATGTTTAAATGTTCAAGACATCAATAATACTCTGATATACTACACTAAATACTGAAGAAATACACAACCATCAGCTAGTATTTTATCAGTAGCAAGGGAAAAGAGGTCGTTAATCTATTTGACATATTAGAGCAGAAGACATAAAGAACATGAAACATAAAATACCATTAACTCAGAAGCATGAATGCCAACAACATCATTGCAAAGAATTCTCCCTTCTTCATTAATGTCTCTTCCAGCAAGCACTGGTGCGTAATACAATGATGGCTCTAGGGGAGCGTCTAACTATTGAAAATGGGACAATGGAGCATTGAGCTCTACAACTAGAATGAAAAATCACCTTTCTATTACTGTGGACAGCTAAATCATCAATTTATCCGACACTTGGAAATGGGCTGGTCTGGCTATTTATACACATTCTCTTCTAACCCTAACCCTAACCCTATTTTACATCATGTTTCAATAAAATACAATATCTAGGGGCCGGTACTACCTGTGCCACCCTACAAAAGACCTTGAGATGGAATAGGCCTGACATGCTAGAAGAATGAGACAAGAATATACGGTGGAAGAATCGGCCTCAAGAAGAGAGCCAGGAAGGAGAAGGAAGAAAGTAGGTCCCCGGGGATAGAGGCTACATGCCTCATAAATGGGAAGTATGGCACCTTGTCTCTAATGCACCAGATGTACCTCTGAAATGGCACCTCGAAAAGACCATCTTGTCAGAAAATCAACTGTTGAGTCGACTCCCCCTTGATGTAGCCAACCACCTTCTGACAGCTTTTATTAACTACCCCTGAAAGTGACCAGTTGGCCTCGGGGAGCGGGACACAGATCACTTTGAAAGAATACAAAATTTGAGATTTGAGACTCTGGGATCCGAGAACTTACGTTCCCAAAAGAATAAAGAATACCAAATGTTTGGGCTTTCTCGAGTGCTTGGGGAAAACTTATGGTTTTTTGTTATCATTGAAAACCTAGAGGAGGTGGGAGATGTCATCTTCTTCAATATCCTTCAGGCCGGCCCTTCAATACTTAGCCACCTCAATTTGTTTGCCCAAGTCCGAGACATTCCCATTAAATTCATCTGCCATTTTTTCTGTGTCGTATCCACTAAGCACCATACGAGTTAATCTCATCATTTGAGCACCATCTATTCCCTCTGAGGATTGATATTGGGAATTCATCATTTCATCAAAACTCCCCAAAACTGAATCCTCTGGCGTGCACATATCTGTACTGAGGGGGTCAGCCCCAGAAGTCTTTACTACAAAAGACTTGTATAAATTGAAAGAATATTTTACTACATTTACCTTCTCCTATAAAGTCCCCACAAGTTTCTTGGTTACCTCCAATGTGAGGTCAAGTCTAGAGAGTGGGGTCCTCACAAAATCAAATGATTCATCCTCCAGAATTCTAGATTCAGAAACCATTTCCTCTCCCAGGCCGAGGAGCTCTTCAAGCTCTACCTTCCATGCTTGATAATTTTCAATATCACCCTCCCATAGGTCAATGAGAGTCTTCGCTTGGTGTAGAACATGTCAGATTGCATATAAGTCTGGGAGGGTGGATACCAAGAAATGCCAGGTGTTTCCTATTTACAAAGTGACCCACTTGTCAACCGCCTAGGCCTTCTGCTTCATTGTTCACAGGGAGTCTATGTCGCTCTGCGGTAGTGGATCTTCAGATGTGGAAGCCTCCAGAGGGGCAACCTTGATAGGTCAGGCTAGCTCAGTAAGCAACCCCATAAGGTTTGTGTTTTTTGCCTTTTCTGTTTTGAGCCTTTGGGCCTCTTTTTCATAATGGGCCTCCACTGCCCTAGCTCCCTCCTTCAGTAGGTCTACCTCGTCCTATTTTCCCCTCTTCCCCAGTGATACCTCTGCAATGTTTTAATCTCTAGGATTTGTGGTTTATTCATTAGCATCTGGGGGAAGTGTCGCAACAATGGAAACTATTTCTCCGCCTAGTCTGGTTTGAAGAGTATGAACCATCCGAGCTTTCTTGGCCTTTGGTGGGGCCTGGACCTGAGCCATCATTTCAGCCAGGGAGAGAGGAGTTCCGGGAGTGGATGAAGCCTCTCTTTTCTTTCTCTCTACTAACCACTGAGGCAATAGGGGTGGCTTATTTGCTAAAGTGTGTTCTCTTAGTTCTTCTTCAGTGCCCTGCAGGTGCTCTTCCTCAGTGGTGTGGGCCTCATCCATCCCTTTGTCTGTGTCTTCTCCTTTATCGGTAATATCCTCCCTAGAAACTTCCATCTCCTCATCCTTTTCCTCTGTATCTATTTCTTTTTCTAGACTTCTATTGGCTTCTTCGGGGATTTCCTCTTTGTGTTTCTCTTCTTGTTGCTCGACATCTACTTCTAGGGCTTCTTTTTCTGTCAGCACATCCTTTGGAAATAGTGGAGGTACTGGGCTGAGATTTAAAGTCTAGGCCACGGTAATTACTTTTCCAAAGGTCGCTCCCAGGAGTGGTGCTTGGAACGTGGCAGCTGGGGTTATGGTTATTCCTGTAGGTCCGGGTCCCCCAACAGATGTCGTTTGTTCATTCTAGCTTTGTTTGTGATTTTGCATCTTTGGATCCTTGGAGGTGATCTCTGTCTCCGCTTCCCTTTTCTCTTCTATCTATTCTTCCTACTCCTGTGTAGGCTATAGTTTCGCAGCAGGGAATTTTGCCTCTATTTGTCTAGTGTCCCGTTGCAGGTTCCCGAACTCATCAGTTGCAAAGACATCATCAAATTCCTCCTGTGAGGGAGGACTGGCTGGGACTTTGGCAGGCTCTATTTCTCTTTCCGGCTCTAGGGAACTAGAAGAGAGGATATCTACTTGCAGGGTCTAGGGTGTACCCAACCTCGGCTCTGCCTTAAACTTTTGGTTAAGCCTCTTCTTTCTTTGGGTAACTAAGGGTGGCCAAGCATTCTTTAGTGCTACTTGTTCTGTTGGATCTACCTCCGTGGCCTTTACCATTAAGGCTGCCAATGACGGGGAGGAAGGGGGATGAATTGGCCTGGTCATGAGTACTAGAGTGGCCAGCCATGTGATTAACTTCTTCCTCATTTGTTGGGAGGTTGCCATTGACTACTTTATTTTTTCTTTTATGGGGACTTCTTGCATAGAAGGGGTCGTATCTATTCCTTTTCCTTTATCCACTCCCTGCGAAGAAGTCCTGACCCCCGAAGTTAATTTTAGTACTGGCTGGGCTGCTCAGCGAGCACTTCCAGGGCACACCTTCTTGAAATATGCGTGGCTTCACTCAACCACCTCTTGGGTGAAGTCCTCAATTGTTGGCCCTTCCTAAGAATCCCAATTTACCAGTGGGAGGGCCATTGTATCAATCCCCTTTTCTTTGTATTGGGGATCGATCATGGGGCCAGCATCTGAGAAGTTCTCTGGGAACCTCTAGAGCTTCAACCTTTCTATCATGCCTACCATCATCCTAACGTAGTGCCGGCTCTGCACTTCCATGTCATCCTAGAAATCTTCCCAGAAATCCTCTATATGGTAGTGATGGGGCTCTGAAGCCCAGGGAAGTGCCGCTACAATCTTTCCATGCAGATCAAAATTTTTCCACATTAAGTAAAACTCCTCGAGGTTGTAGCTTTTAAGTTTATTATCCACCTCTTTTGCGACAACGAGACTGCATGAATAGTTCTCACAAATGATTGGGAACAAAATATTGGTTACCTTCTTTAAGGCAAAGAAGGCATGCAACTCCATCATCTGCCTGCAGTATTCCAAGAGAACGATGTTGTCCCCACAGTGTTTGGGCAACAATTAGGGTTTCCTAGATAAGTTGATGACCCTAATATAAGTGTGTTGTTGGAATTGAATGTAATAATGTCCATAGCTCTGGACCAAATTCATCACTTGTGTGGATAGGCAGTATCCTATGTCCCGGGTGGGTGTGAGAAGGTGATAGTAAATGAACACATCATTTACTCGGAAAAAACATGGGAAGCTGGCCTCCTATTGAACCTACAGGAAATGGTCCCATGGTGCCTTTTGTCCAGGGCCAATCCTGAGCATGCTGTCTGTAAGTAGCCCATGGGCGTGGGGCCTGTACTATGTCAGGGCCCAGAAAACATAAGAAGTCATGTAAAATTTCTTTTTCCTAGCTAGTTGGAGGAACTGGGAGTCAACATGGTTTGAAATTATAGCTGCCCAGTCGAAGTATCCTCCCTTGGTGGAGATGTCAAGGAGGAAGTAATACATCCATGGAGTGAATTCTTGGGTAGAGGGCTGCCCAAAGACCTAGGACAATGCTATCATTCCCATCTGAATTCTCTCTTTGAACTTGGACCTAGAAATTTCTATCTTCATCCTCTTAGGGTCCCTCTTTGGAACCTTGAGCCAGTGAACGTTCATGTATATCTGGGTGGCCTCCTCCAACTATGTGAATTGGGCCAAGGCATCTGGCCCTCTAACCAAAGAAGGCTTATCAAATTGAGGGATCCCCAGACCCACCTGGAATGCGTCAGGGTTGAGGGATACCAGAGGAGTAGGGTACCCGGTGGGTTCTGCGGCCGTGAGCATAATAGCCTAAATAGAAGAGTTGTAATTGGCGGCTATTGTCAGAATAAGCTCTGGATATTGTACAGAGCATGGGAAACAAGCCACCTTAAGAATCTCAGAGTCCCTGACATTGATGGCTAGCTGATCTCCAACCTGTCATTGGATGTACATCATTTTCACTAAGGCCTACATTTCTGGCCATGTCCCGACGCTAGTGTCGGTAATGAGTTTAACCTTGGACTTGATCTTTGAGCCCATGATAACATTGTCTTGCACAAAATTCACGGTTAGGGGAAACTTCTCCAGGGCCTTTTCTATTTTGGATTTAACAGCCACTCTGGTAGCCATTGTGGAAGGTAGCTCTGGACTTCTGGGTGGTGAGGATGCAGGTGCTTCAGACATGTTTGGAGTGTACTCCAGAAACCTGGAAGGCAAAGTGACTGTCAGAATGCATTAACAAATAAATACTTTAGGGTTCGGAGATCCTACCACCGTGATGCCTGCTTTTCCTGAAAAGTTAGTTTCATTCAAAAAAAATCCAAAAAGCACACGCATTACATGAACTTAAGATTGACTGAACATCCGGGTCTAGAAATTTTATCACATTTGGTAAGGACATAGGATGGATGATTGTAGGAGACTTGGAGCCCAAAGAAGTAACCATTGGTGAGGATGTGCAAAAAGGCAAACCGTCAGGCCCACGTAGGCACCATGTGTATAGGTAATAAATAGGAGTTATGGCGATGATGGCAGAGCCAACTGTTCGAACACGCAAAAAGTGAAGGCCACTTGGATGGATTTAAATGCACACATGGGACATAAATGAGGGCTTGGATAGTTTTACGAAGGAGAGAGAAAACTACCTGTTTGAAACCGGTCGAGAAACAAGTTTCAAACACGTGGTATTCTGCTCTGAAGTGAGCTTATGGGTAGAAAACCAGTGACACAGGCAACTCGACCATCTTGCTAAGCTGTTCAGAAGGATATATCTAAGATATACATAGGATTCAAGCGATATATACATGGGGAATAGAAGGATATACAATAAATATACATGAATATTTACACATATACACTGCGGAATGACATCCACAGAAAACTAGGCCAAGCACAAAATATATACAGCTTTCTACATTATTTACAAGCCAACCACACCTGCGCAGAGGGTGGACAACCCTCTGGCAGAGATGACCCACCAACGGGAAGCAAAACTAGAAAGAGACAATGAACAAGACCAAAGGAAGAAAAGACAACAAAAAAAATGGAGGGGGAACACACCAGGCAGATGGAAAATTGACAGGAAAAGGGACACTAACCTGATAATTCTAGAAGGAGAAGGAAAGAAGTCACAATGGAAGCTCTGCAACAGCTACAACTGCCAAATGATCACAACCCGCCACTACGAAGCACTCACAATCACTTGAAAAGAATGAAAGTATTTAGCATTGATTATCGTTAACTCTCTGCAAATCGCTCTAAGTGTTTTAATCACGGTAAATGTGAAAATGACAGATAACTTCTATTTATACTTGTGGTAAAAAGGCAATCCACCTCCTTCCAGAAATCTCTAGACAGAGAAACCTCTGGACCCCAGGCCTAGGGATTTCCTGCGATGATCACCTTAAGAACATCATGGAAAAGAATCTTAGAGTCCAGAGTCTGACTCCCAACAAAGAACAACCTCTGGGACTGGGGTCCTAGAGACAAGAAACCAACCAAACAAAACACAACAGTGGGGAAGAAAACCTTGGAGAAAGAAAACAAAAGGGGAAGGATGAGGTGAGAACCACAAGCAAAAGTAGCAAAAGAAAAAATAAAAGAAAGAAAAAAAAGGGGGACCCAACATTTTGCACACAAAATGTAGGAATGGGGATGTAGGGCATAGAAAATGGAGACTATCTAGGACAAATGCCTTAGTGCATTTGAGAACTATAGAATCTCTAGTTTTGCAAACCAGGAACAAGCCATTTTCTGAAGCATCTAATAGGCAACAAGCAACATTTCCAAGAGAATCTGACCACATGGGATCCAGTCCGTAGCCCTTCATCAGTGGTGTCGTGTGTGCTTTGGAAGGAGATCAAGCTGATGACCTCTGGGAGGAGTAGAGAAGAGGCACTAATTACATTGAACCAGTCATCAATTTTCTCATTTCTCCTGAAGATTGGAGTTTCATCCCACTTTCCTTTTCTTATTATTTTGTTTGTTTCTAGGTGGGAAGGTGGTACTTCTTTCACCGTTAAACTTAAGCTTAGCTAATTTCAATGGTGGTACTTCTTTCACCTATCCACCTATACTTAGATGTTTGAAGAGGGGATAAAACTCCAGACCTGGAAATAATTTCTTAAAATTTCAGACTTGGGTCAACCAACTAGTACAACCGATCTACCCTTAGCATGTTCGATTACTTGTTTCTTTTATATATATATATATATTTGGTTCACTGATTGCCAGACCTCCGGAGACAAAACCTGATGGAGATTGCTCAAAATGTGCCACAACCTGTGAAACAACCCTGGAGACCAGGCCAGCTCCATTATGCTAAAGATAGATTCTAAAGTTCTCCATGCCACAGACATCGTACCAAAGACCAGAGCTTATGCAAAGCATTCCAATTCTTACAAGACAAAACAAAACACCAGGACCCCGAAAGAAAACCAGAAGCAAAAAAAAAAAAACCACCAACAAAGGAATGCCCTGAAGGGCAGCCAACAAGGTTATTTACAAGACACGGTACCTCGTAGCGAGGCACCCAGAAGAAATATTTATAAGTGGAAGGCTTTACATAAAATACAATTTCAGAAAAACTTACCCTATTCGAAGTAGTGTTTGAGAAACTGTCCATTGATGGGAAATGAGACAGGTTCCCCAGTCATGGTGTTAAGGTGGTAAGTATTTTCCCCATAGATTTTTGAGATTAGGTATGGTCTAAGCAAGAGCCATTAGAACTTGGTATGCTTTCATTTCTTTTCCCAACCCTTGTCCCACAACATGACCAAATCCAAAATCTAAAAAGCCTTGAATTCGGCTCTACAGTCAAACCATCATTTTACCATCACTTGATGACGCATGAAATGTTCAAGGGTTGCATCTTTCTATTCTTCCATTCACACAAGATTTAAAATATGAACCTCCATGATGTCGTCCCTGTTGCTAAATTCTTGCATAAACTGTAAAACTGGGATCTATAAATTAATTGTGAATACAGGGTTCTGGCCATAAATGAGATGGAATAGGGATGTTCCTAAGGTGGTCTTGATGCGAATGTGATCCGCCTAGAGGGTGAACCTCAACTTTTGATGCCAATCCCAGGGATTCTATTCTAGTTGGTGTTTGATCACTTCAAGTAGGTTCTTATTCGTTGATTCAGCAACAATGTTCCCCTGGGGATAATAGTTGTTGGAAAACTTCAAAGTGATCCTCCGATTGTAGGTCCATTCAAGTAATTGCACCAAAGAAAATTCCATACCATTGTCACATACCAAAGCAAAGGTCATTCCAAACCTTGTGACGATGTTTTCTTCCAGGAATTTGATAACTATGTCTACTGTGTTATTCTTGCATGGTATAGCCTCGAACCACCGAGTGCAGTAATTAGTAGCGGTGAGGATGTATCGGTGGTTGGCAGACAAGTTGGGGTTGATTTTCCTGATGAAGTCAAATTCCCATTAGGCAAAGGGCCTAGCCTCAAAGACTGATTGCAAAGGCATAGCCGGGTTACGCTTATGATGCGCCATGGTTTGGCAAGTGTGGCATTTTCTAACATGTGTGTAAACATCTTTGAATATACAGGGCCAATATTATCCAGCTCGAAGGATCTGATGGGCACTGGCATCGACTGAGCCATGCCTGGTTCCAAACTGCCTGTGAAATTCATCAATCACCTTTACAGCCTGGTCTCTGTCGATGCACCGGAGGTACACTCCTTTGTAGTTTCTACGGTAGAGCACAGAGTTTTTGATCATGAAGTGGGCGCTTTTCATCTGTAGGGCACAACATTTATTGGGAGGTAACCCCTCCAAGAATTTTCTATTTAGTAGCAAATATACCAAATTGGTATACCACGGGTCTCGGGTGATGGACTCCATTGTGCAAGTTTGACATTCTATGCGGGGAGTCTCTTCTGCCATCGCTCGACTCAGTCCCTGGCTCTGGACTATCTTCATTGGCTGCATTTCTAAGTCATATTCCTGAAGGATGGCCATCCACCTCCCCTATCTTTTTTCCAACTCACTCTGCATCAGCAGAGACTTGACGACCTGGTCTGGAATGATAGCATGTACCTTGCTCCAGAGAATATAATGCTAGAATTTCTTCATGGCGCGAACCAGAGTGAAGGCCTATTTTTCTAGTGATGAATATCAGACTTCAGCATTTTTGAAGGGGGAGCTCATGAAAGCTATTGGTCATTCTTCCCCTTCAACCTTTTGAGTCAACACTATCATGGAAAAATGTGGCAAAGCTAAGGAGTAAATGTAAAATGGAAGTGAATAGTCCAGACTAGTCAAGACAGGTGCTTCTGTTATTGTCTATTTGATCTGGGCGAATGCCCACTTTGCTTCAGGACTCCACTCAATCTTGGTATCCTTCTTCATCATCTCATTGATTGGTTTGACTATTTCTGTGAATCCAGTGATGAACCACCGGACGAAGTTGATCTTTTTGAATAAGGATCGCATCTCTTTCTTATTGCCGGGCATTTGTAAGTTTAGCAATGCTTTGACTCTGTCAGGGTCAATGGCTATGCCCTTGTCGGAGACAATATGCCCGAGCAACTTCCCTTTGGTGACCCCGAATATGCACTTCTTGGGGTTGAGGGATATTCCATACTGACGACATCTCTCACAGATCTGAGCGAGATGTGCAGAATGGTCACGCCTATCCCGAGAAAAGATGGTCAAGTCATCCATGTAGATGATTATGCACCAATTCACAAGGCCCTCAAATGCAATGTCCATGGCCTTTTGAAATGTGGCCCCTGCATTAATCAAACCAAAGGGCATTCTCTTGTATGCAAATGTTCCCCATTTGGTGGTAAACACTGTTTTCTCCCTGTCTTCATACTTAACCATGACCTGGTTATATCTAGAGTACCCATCCAAGAATGACATCATCTGGGATCCATTCACTATCTGTAACACCTCATCCAATGAAGGGAGAGGGTGATTATCTTTCTTGGAGGCTTTATTCAAGTTTTGTAAATCCACGCAAAGGCAAATCTCACCGTTCTTCTTTCTCATAGGGGCTAGATTGGCAACCCATGTAGTGTGCCAGATTGGAAAGATTATCTGGGCTAACGGAAAATTTTCTACCTCTTAATGAGTTAGAGGCTTGATCAGGGGGTTGACCGGTCTTTACTTTTGTTGAAAGGGCTTAGCATCAGGTTTCAAGGGAATAGTATGAGTCATAATGGATGTGTCATATGTTTTCAAATCTTTGTAACCCCATGCAATTACATCAATGTATTCTCAAAGAGCCATGAGAATATTCTCCTTCTCCTCAAGGGAATAGGAGGTACCAATGTGGATCATCTTTTCTTCATCGGACTGGCCGATGTTTACTTTTTCAAACTTTCCTCCCTCGAAGGAAGATGGCACCTTCTCTTGGGCCCGAGGGTCTGAGTCAAAGATTCATTCTAGTGAAACCATCCCCTTCGGGATGGTGTTAGTAGGTAGGTCTATGATCCCATCATCTTTGTCACCCTGCCCAGTATCATCATGGTCTCGTTTTTCAAATATGTGGTTTTCAAAGACACCAACATTTGCCATGAAGGCTAGGATATGTTGATCGTCCTCAAAAATCTGAAAGTGGGTGACATTGTCTGGAATGGATGGGGTGGGGACCATCTCAACTAAAAATCTTCAGAGTCACAAGCTGGCCATTGGCTCAAGTGTGCTGGCAGAAATGGCGAGGGCATCCGGAACATAGTTCCATCACCGGGGAATGAGGTCAATGCCAAAGGCATCAAAATCTTCAATAAGGCTCCAAGCCTGATTGCAGTACATGGCCAGTCTTTTGTCATGGCATGTGTATTGACTCCAGACTTGTTTGAAAATCAACTCTGAATCACCCAAAGCCCAAAGGCAGGTGACACCTTTCCTTAATGCAAATAAGAGTCCAAGGACCAAAGCCTCATACTTTGTGACATTGTTGGTATAGTTGAACTGCAGTCTGTAAGACATGAGGAAGGACTTCCCTCGTGGGTTGATTAATTCCACCCCAACCCTACAGCCTTGTTTGGATTGGGACCCATCAAACTTGAGGGTCCACAAGTCATTGTTCATAATCTGGGGCTGGGGAGTGAGAGTAGCCTTTGGATTGTTGTTGGGAGACTTAGGAGGAGCTCCCTCCTGAACTATTGGCATGAAGGTAGAGTTTACCTCCGGAGGCATTTGGATTTGGGATTCTGAGGGAGATGGCACCAAAGGAGTGCATCCCGCAGGAACACCAGGCTCCAGGGAATTAGTAATATGTTCTTTATTCTGGAAGGCATCGATGTGTCGGTTAGAGACTGAAAGGCAGGGCCCACACTTGAGCTCTGAATGTTTTTGATAGTGTACTTAGCACCAAGTGTCAGATAGGAGTGTAGCAAGGGTTGCGGTGGCACCTTGAGAGTCAATCTCAACTCTCATCTTTTCTTCTAGGTCCTGGGTTCTCTGCAGCACTACGGGATCCTCTCCAAGGATGAAATCAAATGTTAAGATTTCATAGGGTCGATACACCCCCCGGGAAGTCTCAGAGAAGAATACCTCACTGACCCTCCCGACCTTGATAAGGGCCTGTTTCATCTGGGGTTCACTATCGACCTGGATCTTATTTGGTTCTCCTTCCCAGGGGAGCCATAAATGGGTGAAGTCGGTCAAAAAGTATCCATTCAAGGACTTAGACCAATTCTAACTTAATAACATCCCATAAGTCTCTGGGATGTCCACCACTTGAATGTCGATTATGCTGGCTATCCTAGGGTCCTGGATAAGTTGTATCTAGATGTTCTTCAATTCCCCTACCATTTTTATGGTAGTCTTATCTAGCTAGATCACTGAACCATTAGATGGGGTGGGATGGAATCTGAGCTTTTGACAAATGGATAAGGGCATGGTGTTACCCGAAGCTCTGGAGTCTACTAATTAATTGTGTATATTTTTTCCTTGGATATTCAGGCCTAGTAGGAAGGGAGGATCCTCATTGTTCCCCTGGAAGACGGTCGCGTTAGCATCTCTGAATGAGACAATCTTGGGCGGGCGGTTGACGACTTCTGAGTTCCCTAAGAGCTTTAGAAGAGACTTCTTCTATTTGGGATAGTTTAGCAAGACCTCCATCAAGGTCATGGAGGTGGTGGTCTATTCTAACACCTTTTGTCCTGGGCCAATCCTAAGCATGTCATCTGTAAGTAGCCCATGGGCATGGGTCCTCTGCTGCACCAGGGCCCAAAAAACATAAGAAGTCATGTAAAATTTCTTTTTCCTGGCTAGTTGGAGGAACTGGGAGTCGACGTGGTTCAAAATTATAGCTTCCCAGTCAAAGTATCGTCCCTTGGTGGAGATGCCGAGAAGGAAGTAATACATCCATGGAGGGAATTCATGGGCAAAGGGATACCCAAAGACCTAAGGCAATGCTATCATTCCCATCTAAATGCTCTCTTTGAACTCAGACCTGGGAATTTCTATCTTCATCCTCTTAGGGTCCCTCTTCAGAACCTTGAGCCAGTGAACATTCATGTATATCTGGGAAACCTCCTCCAACTGCGTGAATTGGGCCAAGGCATTTGACCTTGTAACCACAGAAGGCTTGTCAAATTGAGGGATCCCCAGACCTGCCTGGAATGTGTCAGGGTCGAGGGATACCAGAGGAGTAGGGTACCCAGTGGGTTCTGCGGCCGCGAGCATAATATCCTGAACAAAAGAGTTGTAATTGGCGGCCATTGTCAGAATAAGCTCTAGAGATTGTATAGAGCATAGAAAATAAGCCGCCTTAAGAATCCCAGAGTCCCTGACATTGATGACTAGCTGATCTCTAGCCTATCACTGGATGTACATCATTTTCACTAAGGCTTTGATTTCTAGCCATGTCCCGATGCTAGTGTTGGTAATGAGTTTAACCTTGGACTCGATCTTTAAGCCCATGATAACACTGTCCTACACAAACTTCATGGTTAGGGGAAACTTCTCCAGGGCCCTTTCTATTTTAAATTTAGCAGCCACTTTGGTAGCCGTCATGGAAGGTAGCTCTGGACTTCCGGGTGGTGAGGATGCAGATGCTTCAGACATGTTTGGAAGTGTACTCCAAAAACCTACAAGGAAAAGCAACCATCAGAATGCATTAACAAATAAATACTCCAGGGTCTGGAGATCCTACCACCGTGATGCTTGCTTTTCTTGAAAAGTTAGTTTCATTCAAAAAAAACTTGAAAAGCACACGCATTACATGAACTTAAGATTGAATGAACATCCGGGTCCAGGAATTTTATCATATTTGGTAAGGACATAGGATGGATGATCGTAGGAGACCTGGAGCCCAGAGAAGTAACCATTGGTGAGGATGTGCAAAAAGGAAAACCGTCAAGCCCACGTGGGCACCACGTGTATAGGTAATAAATAGGAGTTATGGTGATGAGCGGAGCCAACTATCTAAATGTGTGAAAAGTGAAGGCCACTTGGATGAATTTAAATGCGCACATGGGACATAAATGAGGGCCTGACTAGTTTTATAGAGGAGAGAGAAAACTGCCTATTTGAAACTGGCCGAGAGCCGAGTTTCAAACAAGTGGTATTCTACTCCAAAGCAAGCTTATGGGTGAAAAAATAGCGACATAGGCAACTTGACCATCTTGCTAAGTTTTCCAAAAGGATATACATAAGATATACATAGGAGCCTAGGGATATATACATAGGGAACAAAAGGATATACAACAAATATACATGAAGATTTACAAATATACACCGCGAAATGACATCCATGGGAAACCAGGCCAAGCATGAAATATATATAGCTTTCTACATTATTTACAAGCCAACCACACCTGTGCAGAGGGTGGACAACCCTCTGGCAGAGCCGACCCACCAACAGGTGGCAAAACCAGAAAGAGACAACAAACAAGACCGAAGGAAGAAAAGACAACAAAAAAAATGGAGAGGGAACACACCATGAAGATGAAAAACTGACGAGAAAAGGGAAATTAACCTGAGAATGTTGGAAGGAGAAGGAAAGAAGTCACCACGGAAGCTCTGCAACAACTACAGCTGCCAAATGATCACAACCCACCACTACGACGCACTCACAATCGCTTGAAAAGGATGAAAGTATTTAGCATTGATTATCGTTAACTCTATACAAATCGCTCTGAAATCGCTCTGAGTGTTTTAATCATGGTAAATGTGAAAATGATAGATAATTTGTATTTATACTCATGGTAAAAAGGCAATCCACCTCCTTTCGGCAATCTCCAGACAGACAAACCTCTGGACCCCGGGCCTGGGGATTCCCCGCGATGATCACCTTAAGAACATCATGGTGAAGAATCCCAAAGTCCAGAGTCTGACTCCCAACAAAGAACAACTTCTGAGACCGGGATCCTAGAGATGAGAAACAAACCAAACAAAACATGACAGCAGGGAAGAAAACCCTAGAGAAATAAAACAAAAGGGGAAGGACGAGGCGAGAACCACAAGCAAAAGTAGCAAAAGAAAAAAGAAAAGAAAGAGAAAAAAAGGGGGACCCAACATTTTGCACACAAAATGTAGGGATGAGGATGTAGGGCATAACACTTTCTTTGTGTATATGCAATCATATCATAAGTTCTTTTAGTATGTAACCATAACAGAAACATTCATGAAATAGATATTGCAAAGTAAAAACTACAGTGTGGATTGTTACCCACAAGACTTCACTATCTATAGATAAGAAGGGGTCGGTTAAGGCTTACAATTGGTCACTTCTGATGGCCTACCCTATTAGGAGTATTACAGTGCAGACCTATTAAGATCTACTTCATTTGAAGCTTTAGCAACACTATTAAGTGTGCACTCTGTTAAGAGATTTGTAAAGAACTATTAAGTCCACCTTCTACAAAAAGATTTTAGATGTGATGCACTTGTTAGAATGCAACTACATAAGTCTTTGATCTGATGATATATGCAATCTTTAATTTCTGATATTAGATCCTATCAAGCTTCATACATATAAGTAATCATCCTTCCATGATTGAATCATACCTTTATCTACTTGTCAGTAGCCTCTGTGTGTTCTTGACAACTGATGTGTTCTATTTTTGGCATTTGCATGAATTCTTCCTTCTTCTCCTTAGATTCTCTACATGGCTATCAAAAATAATGAGTTCATAACTCACAATTGATTTTGAACATTGATTTATACTAAATTAGGCTCTTATTCTTGATTCATGCATCACAAGTTAACTCTAGATCCAAGGTTTACAATTTGACCCTTATCTTTAGTTAGATATGTTTTAGATCCATTAGGATGGATTAAAACATTTACATAAAGCTTGCTTGACCCTCAAGTTATGATTTAAAACAAATAAAAACTCTATAAATAGAATTACATTGCTTTATCTATCGTGTAAAAATTAGATCCACAATTTGCGGGTTCTCTAACTGACTATCAGTTCTGATGGTTGGTTTTCTTGGTTTTCGGTGTTCCTTTCTTGAACTTGTCGTTGGGTATGCCTTTTTTGTTCCTATCAGGTTTGTTCTAAAAATTGTGTCACTAGTGATGCTTTTCGATTCTATACTTAGCATTTTTCATGACCTCTGTATTTTGTTGGGTATGCTTGTTGTTCGTCTGTAATGCTTGAAGTTTTTCGGTGATCTCTGTAGTCTGCCGGTGATCTCTGTCAATATTTTTCACTAAGTGTACTAATGGAAAAATAATTTCATCAAACACTTGGACAAACTATACAACATGTGGTAGATATGGTCACATCACTGCAAACTACATGAGAGCATGGGCCAAAAGGTCTAGAGGTTGGTCAAACCATGGAATGGCATGCTTACACTGTCATAAAGTTGGTCATCTCAAGAAATATTGCAAAGACAGATTGACAGAAACAAGCACATATCCCAATGGTAACACCATTGAAGATATCTAGAGGGCAAGAGACAAAATGTGGATAAAATCTTCAAGAAATGATGAAGCTAGATCAAGTAATGCAAAAGGTGACACCCCATCCAATGGATCCGGTGACACCACTAACCCCACTTGAGCTGAACAAGTAAGTATGGAACTGCACTATACCAAGTTGTATTTTGCATCAATTCCATTATATAAATTGATAAATAAACAAAATCTGCATGAACCAAAGATGCATACTACTTTACTTGTTACTAATCTAAGAATGCAACACCATTGGTAAACACTTACCAAAATCATCAGTGAACACAATAATAATTTTTTTACGCTTACCAGGAATTGTTGGTCCTCTAAGTAAAATCTGGTAAAATGCCAATATAACATGTCTTCACTGACGATGATTGGAAACATCCTCCTGATGAAACCCATGTTCTTGTCTCGATGAGTTGTTGAGCATTTAATGCAAAGACTTAGGTCAAAAAATTCTATAAATAGTCGATGGGTCAACTTCATTTTTCACCCACGATTCAAAGAGAAAGCAGAGCAACATCAAAATGATTAAAGAGAAGAAAGAAGAAGCATCTACAGATTGATTCAGCACACAAAGAACAGATTCCTCATCACCATTATGAATTGAAGTAAGTACCAAAGACACTAAAAGAATTTTGTCATTGTTTTGTTGAGAAAGCCCTAATTTTGATGAAAACCCTAAATACTTGAGAAACAATGGAAACCACATCAAGAACTGCTAAGTTGAAGAAGGAAAAGAAGAATGTGGTGAAACTAATCAAGAATAGCACTTGTTTTGAAACAAAGTACAAAATCTATCTAGAGATTGCATCAAAACCCAACGAAAATGGCACATTTTCAAAATTTTCATCTAGGGTTTTTCTCATAGAAGATGTTAGGTCTTATATTCACTGCAAGATCACAGAGATAGGTGATCTAGAAATGGATGAAGCTTTTGAGAAGCTATGTGATGCCGAAGGAAGACTGAAAGAAGAACACAAACACTTGGAGGTCAAAGGGCTAACAAATGCCCTACATTTCCCAAGGGAATTCAAGACAGAATGGATTAGGATAGTCTTGAGCAAGATGCATGACAAAAAACTATGGCTAGACCAAGCCAAGCAAATAACAAAGGATGTTCTTCATGATGTCATTAGTTATCTGATAACTAATAAGCCTAGGGAACACAAAAATCCATCCATGAAAGAAGTTACAAAACTCACCAATGCAGAAGGAGACAACAAAGGTCTCAAAGAAAACACAATCATCGACGTAGAGTTAAAATTTGGTGCATGTGTTATTGGTTACAAAATCTTTCAGGCTAGTAGAATGAACAACATTTCTACAATAGTATTAAGCACTACTTAAAATATTGTAACAAAAGGAATTTAGATGGATTTATGTGAGATCCTATTGAAACAACTTAATAAGAATATGATCAAAATCAGGTCTGCAAAGAGCAACACATGTAAGTGTGGATCACTTATTATGTGTACATTTTTCTACTTTCAAGAATACTTTCCTTCAGTAGGAAAATTTGTATGGGACTCTACCAAACCAGTAACCCAACAGATTAGTGAACTAATTAAGTCACTAGAATACAACTTTGAGTCTATAATGTCTGCATACTTCCTTGAGTTCAAGGAAAAGATGATGGAAAGAACCAGGATTCCTGAGCAACTAGTTGAAAAACAGAAAGATGAGATATGTTTCATGGAAGACATATACTTCACACATATCAAACCAGTTGGACCAAGAACATCTTGGTTATCACCCTTAGACTATGAGATCAATATCAATCTAGCTACAAGTGCAATTGAGGCACTGCTCAATGAGCCCATTGATAAGAAACAACCAAGGTTTGGTACATATGAGGAGGCCAAATCTAAGATAAAACATGGCCTAGATGTCAAGAAGACTAGAAGTCAAGAAGACTATAAACAAGAAAGATAAAATGATTACGAATCTCAAGAAGATTCTATCAGTCTCAGAAGAAGAGCAGGATCAATAGGAGGAAACTGATGAACATGGCAACATTGGTGAAGAACTAGAAGAAAGGAAATTAGATACAAAGGATACTGAATCTGATGCACCTCCATCTCCACCTCCTGAAAAGAAGAAAAGAACATGAAGTCAAAATATTTCTACTGATACCATACCACTTAAGAAAGGTCAAGTAAGGACCTACATGAGGAAGAAGCTAGCAAAAAGAACAAGACAACAACCTGTCAAAACCACACGACCAAAGAAGAGAAAAAGGTTTGTTAGGACACAGGCTAACTTGGATGATACCAAAGATGATGAGATAGATGTAGTAAAGAAGAAATTTAGAAACCAAATGGTAGATGAAGCTGCCAAATCTATTGCTACTCATGGCACAATGACTGATAAAAAGATCAGGCAGTGGGATACACTGAATCTAGAGGATCAGAATAAAATATAGGAAGCAGTCATAAAACCAATGATTAAAAAAAAGTATGCCCCTTCTGAATTTGTAAATCAAATAACTAAAGAGCTAGGTAAAAGGGTATACCAACAGTGGTCATATGCCTTGAAAATAGAAAGAGAAGCAAGAGAAAGAGTTCTTGTAATACTGATGCCTCCTAAATCCAAATTTGAAGAAATACAAGAAGTACTAAAGAAACACTCAAGTAAATTTGTAGCCAAAATAAGGGCTTACAAAGTACTAGAGAGCAATTTTATAGAACTAGATTCAATGATAGAGACCAAATGGAGACATCTCCTGGATCTACCGGCGGAGTCAATAAGTGTTGAGAAGAAATTACTTCTCACAAACACATGTCACAGAGAGGAGGAGACAGATAATGCAAGTCCTTAGCATATTTCTATGGACAATCAAGAAAGTGATGATGAGCCTATTAACTTAGATACAGGCATGGATGATAATATCCAAGATATCACTCATTATGATTCTGAAAATGATCCAAAGGAGAAAGATGATGTGATATTTATCACACTTAAGGATCAACAAAGCCATCAAGTACTGAAGACATCAGATGGCAAGATAGTTGACATTGCTAATGAACAAATGCATGACACATCAATCCTGCACCCACTTGTGCAAGACCCTGCACAAAATATACAAAAGGATGAGGATGTCACTTCTAAAAAGGCACTAAATGACGAGCATGGCACCAATACTGACAAAGCCCAAGTAGAAACTCAAAGTAACATGCATATCCTAATGAAGGCAATAAACATACTAGAGGGTAGTGAGGGATCAAATGAGAAAGAAACAAGCACACCCAAAGAAAATGGTGATGAAGAATCCAAAGGGACAACAAATACTACTTCAGATCAAGCTACAACCAATGATCATAAGAATGCATCTATGGATCAGAATAAAGAAAACACTCAAAAGGAAACATGGGACAAGCCTTCAGAGAAAGGTGAAGAAGGAAAGAAGGATGAGATTGAAAATAAAACCAGAGCACATTCTGCAAAAACACCCAAGGTTAATGAAGAGACATCTTCACATAATCAACATGTGCCCACAGAGCAAAAAACACAAGATGCATCATCGAAAAAACCTTCCCAAAGAAATTTAAAGAGAACAAATGAACTAGCTACGGTAGTTCATACATCTGCATCCCCTCAAATCTCAAAGAAGAAGAAAGGAAAGAATAAAAATCCAGTAACTCTGGATGAAATCATTGAGATTCCATTCTGTGATCCAAGAACATTAGATCTGAAAGCAATGACAAAATATGCAAAGCTATGTGAGAGAAAAGCCATTCAAGACAAGCTGAAAAGAGTGGAAAAAGAGGCCAAGGCACTAGAAGTAGCAAGAAATATACTTCAAGAAATTGTACCAGACATAAATATTGATAAAAAAAACTCCAATCATTAATCAACTGGTCACACTCACAGATGCAATAACATCTTAGAATACAGACGCTAAAAAAACAATGGAAGAGAGACTTGAACAAAAGTATGAATTCAAGCTCGTAGAAAAGATAAGCCATGAAGTTGCATTGAAAAAAGTCAAGATATCTGAATTGATAACTACAATTGACCTAATCTTATCAAAATTTGTTACCTTAATCAAGAAATTGTGCACTTTAGATCAACTCACTAAGGAGTATACTGACAAGATAGCAAAAATAGATGTTGATCTTTAGTCCAATGCACAAAATATAGCCACCACCGAAGAAGCACTTAAATTGCACAATCAACAAATCATACAGGCTAGGAAATAGAGACAGGACATTCAGTTTGTAGAGATGAAATACAGAGATGAGGTCAATGAGCTCCAAGTTAAGCTCTTATCGACACTTACACTCCTACAACAAAATATGACACAGATAAGTACTCTAATTGTCACCCCTAAATGTATGTCCTGGACAACATTTATGATATGCATGCTAGACTAGAGCTGCAACACATGGCTATAGAACAATTGAGAGAACATTGGGAGAAACTAATGGAAGATATCAGAATTACCCATTCTAATGTATTTGACACATTGTAAGTTACACATTTTTGTCACAATTTTGGCATATTGTAAGTTGTACGTTTTTGTCATCAGTATCAAAGAAAGGGGGAATTTGATATGTACATCACCTTAGTTAAAGGAGGAAATCATATCTATTGTGGAAGAAAGGGGAAATAATGTACACTTAGAGAGAATAAATAGTATACATGTACATATACATATAGTATACCGATGCACATAGTAAGGGGGAGTCATATTATGACAAGGATATAAACATGGTGTAATGATTTTAGTATTATGCACATATCAGTTTTTGATACTAATGTCAAAGGGGGAGATTAAAGGCATTATATTTTTCCATTAGTATACTTAGAGAAAATAATGATTTGCACCATCGGTTTACCCTACACTAATAGATAGGGCACAACACTATCCAATACAAAAGTTACCTGAAAAACACTGTTAAGTGTTACATGATGAAAAAAAGGTAAATGATACCCGACGAGTAACAACAGTGCTACCCAACAGTACAACAAAGAGAGGAACCCGACAGATATAGGGAACCCGATGAAGAGTTCAGTCAAGGAACACCGACAAACTACAAGTTCAAACTAACAACCAAGAACCAACAGTCAGTTACATCCCACAAAAAGTGGATCTAAATTTCCACATCAGATAAATCACTGAACTTGTATTTATAACTTCTTGATTTGCTTTTAAATCCATTATGAGTGGAGGAAGCAATATAATTGTTATTGTTTTAACTAGTTTTACTATTTTAAAACATGCAAACTAAAGATCAAGGTCAAGTTGTAAACCTTGGATTTGAGAGTTAACATTGTAAATCATGAATTCGAAGATAGGTCAATACTTGTATAAATAAGTGCTCAATCCATTGAGAAGTTTTTGTTCAATGAAGATAGTAACCACGAAGATCAACGAAAGACCAGATAAAGAATTCACGCACAAGAACACAAACAGAATCAAATTAGTTTTCAAGAATAGAATAGAGGCTACTGACAAGCTGAGAAAAGGTATTCATCAATCACTTAAGGTGATATTATTATTGTAAAGGCTTTAATGGATCTATAAATCAGCAATGGTAGATTACATACAGTCAGGTCAACATTTGTACTCATTCTAACAAGTGAAGTACACTAATGAAATCCTATCAAGAAAGGTGGGCTTAACTATCCTATTGTAAATCTCATTACTGAGTGCACACTTAAATCAGTGTTTCTAAAGCTCTTAACAAAGTATATCTTAACAGGTCTCCACCTTAATAATCTTAACATGGTAGATCATTAGAAGGGATTAAATTGTAAGCCTTAACCGGCTCCCTTCCATTTTGCAAATAGTGAAGTTTTGTGGGTGCCATCCCCAAAGTAGTTATTACTTCCTAATAGAATTTTTCTGTGATACCATATCTTTTGTTATGTGTTTGTGAATTTTATGAATGTTTCTATGAATGATTGAAAGCTATTAAATATTGTGAACAAACATTAGATGCATAAGAAGGAATAAGAGTAATGGTTGGTAAATCAGAATTGAATGATTACTAATGATAAATTGTGTAAGGTGATAAAAGTTTTAGAGTTACTAATTCACCCATCCCCTCTCAGTACTACTTCCTATTAATTCCAACAAGGTTCAGGGAGAGTCATTAGATACTACTAAATCCTCGTATGGTGCTAATATTTCCACATCATCCTAAATGGCCTAGCATGGCCTTAGCAGGAGCTTTGGAGAAACATAACAGTAATCTATCTAAACCATTGTTCATAGAATAAGTTGATGCAAGCTTGTAGATAGACATTTTAATGCATCTGAGGTTTATATCTATGATCACATGGTTATACATGTTGAATTGGATGATCACCAAAAAGATGGATGACTGGAGGTTTGTAGACATATAGGTTCATCGAGAAGTGTGTCAATATGACTACTATGAATTATAAGTTCATTTCCCCAAACCGTTTTGATCACCATTCGAAGAGAGTTTAAGGAGACTAGAGAAGCAAGTAAAGGAGTTAGAACAATTCTATGATCATGGAGTGTGCATACCCTAATTTCTTGAGTACAAGGTATTTGTTTCAAACTGTGAGCTTTGTTCATCATGGATACTCCATTAATATTTGATGTTAGTGAGAGACTGGAGTATAAGTTTAAGAAACATCCTCATATGTCCATGGAGGATGCTCCTGAAGGTGCATTTTTGTAGACCCCATACTATGTATTCCATGTGGAAGATATTAGGGCTTACATACACTGTAAGTATGAATCAATAGGGGATTTTGAGATATTTCAGGAAATAAAGGATATGATTAAAGAAGTTGGAACTTGGAAGGATGAGTTTGTTCATTTACAAAACCTAGACATCATGCAAATAATGGAACTCTATGAATTTGATGAGGAAGAAAGGATTAAGAGCATTCTTAGTAGAGTCGATGACCAGTTCATATGGATGGGAGAGCACCCTATAAAGATCACCAGTGAGCTAATTTATGATGTAGCTAGATTGAACAACTTTTCTTTTTTTCCTTCGGTTGAGAAGAACACAAAGAAGAAAGTAGAAACCCTAACACATTCTAAGTGGGATAAGAGAGAAATGACAATTGCCAACATCTTTCAGCAAGATGTGAGACTGGTTTTAATGGTGTTGGGATATAAATTGTACTCTAGTATCCAACCTAATTTTGTTTCTGAGGGTGTGATAATGATGGCATACAAGATGGTAAAATAAAATACAATCTATGCAAAGTAATCAAACAACAATTCTCTGAGAATATAAGACAAAAAAAGTGAGACAAGTCAAAAGCATTTAGGTTTGGGTCTCTATTAATATAGATTTACATTCATATAGTACATAAGTTCCCTAGAATGCACCCTAGCGCATGGAAAGACAATGAACCTACATCTATTCAAGTGAGTAAAAGCTATAGAAGAAAAAACAATACATGGGTAGATGGACCTCTTTCACATGCTCAAAATATTTTAGAGATAAATGAAGGAAAGAATTAGAATTCCTGAAGAAATAGTTGAGAAGTACAAAGATACAATCTATTTCATGGTTGAGATTGATTGTGTATGCTTCAAAGTAGTAGAACCTCAGATGAAATGGTGTTATCCTATAGGCTATGAGATCAGTGAGAAATTTATCACCATGTAAGTTGAATATAGTTATCTTCTGAGATTAATTATGCTGAAGAAAGATGGGGCACCTATGAAGAAAAGTCTACCAAAATCAAAGATGATAAATCTAGGGGAGTAACAAAAAGAAAATTTAAAAAAAAATTTGATGATCTTGTAGAGAAAGAAGGTATAAGAAGAGAAGAGATGAAATATGTAAGGAAGAAGACAAAAAAGAGAGCTTGTGGGTTGGAAAAAATTTCTCTTTCAACTCTTCCACCTTCTGAAGCTGTAGAGGTTGTTGATTCACATCCTACTATGGTTGTTGTATCTGGCACCACCCCTACACCACCCACAAGATCATCATAGAGAATGGGTATGATTGAAATAGAGAAAGTGATAGAGATGTCTGTGAGGATACCAAGGTCCTCCAAACCAAATTCATCTCCTAAAATTCATAAGAAAGAAGAGAATAATATTGAAAAGGAGAAGAATGGGAAGAAAGTTAAAGAAATAGGGCATGAAAATTCTATGGAGAGGAAGTTATGAAAACTAGACCTAAAGATTATAAGAAAAAGGATCATTGAATAAGGAAAGCTTAATCAGTTTCCTTGGTTGTATGATAGGTATAATAAAAATGATTAAATTTTTATTGACAATATTGTCATTAATCACATGCAAGTATTTGAGAAGATTTTACTTGAGCTCAAAGGTAATATTCCTAATAATTTGTATGGTAGATTGGAGGTAAGGACACAATTAGCCCTTGAAGAAGATGATAACATAAGGGTATAATCTATAGATAAAATGTTCCTTGTGATATCATGAAGAGAACATGGAAAAATTATGAAGGCAATGAAACCCCTGCAAAGATTAAAGTTAAGACTGATAAAGATTATGGGGAGAAGATATGATGAAGTGATAGAGGAAACAAACAAAGATATTGAAAAAGTGCTAATAGAATTTGAACCAGAGAATCCTAAGTTTCCCAAAACCAAGGCTACTAAGCCCAAAGCTAATTAGATTAGACAATATTCTAAGCATGCACAAATATGTATTGAACCATCTATGGATGAAGATAGTAACAGTCAGTTCTATAGTATAGTAAAAAAACAAGATTAGAAGGTGTGCCTATGTCTTTGGACACTATGCTAGATATTGGTGACCTTTTTGAAGGGAATGTTGATACTATTCCTAAGATATATGGCAATAATACACAAAGTATATTGACTGGGGGAGAAATGAAATAAGTTGTGGAGGAAAGAAAGAATAAGGAAGTGGAACAAGGTATAGAGGAAGAACCAAAGGAAAGAATAAATGAGGGAAAGAAGGAAGATGAAATTAATATTAAAAATGAACAAGAAACTGTAATACCCATCTGTTGGAATAATCCCAAGGATAACTGAGAGGGGGGGGGGTGAATTAGTTATCAATGAATTTAATTATTTTCTCTTTCTTAATTGTAATTTCATATAAAGTAAATGCACATTCAGATAACACAATAGAGTACTCAAAATTTTCAATTACGGGGAAACCAATAGGTAAAAAATTTGGTGGGAATTAGCACCCACAAATAACTCCACTAGTTTATAATGATCCCTGTTAGAAGATCTTACAACCCTGTTAGGAGTTGATCTTTACAATGCAAGAAGTATAGAGACCATGTTAAAGGTCAGACCCTATTAGGAGTCTTTTATACATAGCCCTATTAAGGGTGAGGACTCACTATCCAATATCTCACTGCTAATATGGTGAAGGCTACAAACTTTAGTACAATAGATATACACTATATCTGGTAAATGAATTGTTTGAGTAGACCTGTTGTCTTGATCAGTTCCAATGAATTGCAATCAACTTCTGTTTCTTCACATAGATCTTCAACTTATTCTTTCTAACTTTCTGCTCTTCTCTATCTTTTCTTTTTCACTTCATTTTTCCAACTTAGCAAACATAACAAAACTACTATATGTATCTTCACAAAGGATAAGGTCATGACAGTATCTGGAAACACTTTATCAACTTTCTTGTTGGCTCAACCAAAAACACAATCGTAGTTAGGACCACGTAACTCAAATTGAATAGACGCAACGCTTCACAAAGTCGGCTTCACCAAATTAACTCTAACATCAATATTCTATTGAAACACGTTTAGCACCTTTGGCTAAATATCTTTAACTCATAATTGAAAATTAATATAAACACGCATATCCTAAAGATAGGTGCAACTCAAGAGACACTATATTTACATCGGCTCTTAACAGATAAACTCCAGAAACTATAACTACCATAACTAATTAATCATAACTCAACTGTAACTACATATCTAACTTAGCATTAATGCACATAGAATATAGAACATGTATACACCATTGAAATAAACACGCATAGTACCAAAACATCTATACTTATAATTGCATATAGGATACCTTCTATATATTATATGTTGTTATCAATGACAAACATAAAATCAATTATTTGCACAGAGGAAAATCTCCAACAATCTCCCCCTTTGACATTGATGACCACATATGATATCATCAACTCAAAGTGTCTTCCTTCTTTTTACAATCTTCTCAATATCCTCATCAAAAGTTCCTCTTTACTGTTTCTACTCTGTATACTCCCCCAGAGTATATGCTCCCCCTTACTAATACTCCCCTTTGACATCAATGAAAAAGGGTGTCAAACACCATTTAAGCACAGATACTACTCTAGAAGTAGAGTAGTCAACCATTCATCAGTCACCAAGGACTAATGTTCTTGCTACAATTTCTAATCAGTCTCAAGAAAGAGAATTACTCCCAAATTCTCCCTAAGATAATCAAAAGTATCTTTTGATAGAGGCTTTGTAAAAATATCTGCTAGTTGTTCTTTGGTGCTCACATAATCCAACTTTACTTCTTGGTCTAAAATGTTTGTCTTAGAAAGTGGTATTTGATATCAATGTGTTTTGTCTTTGCATGCATCACAAGGTTCTTTGACATATTGATAGTACTAGTGTTGCCACAGTGAATAACAATAGGATAATCAATCTGAATACCAAAGTCTTTAATCATCTATTTGATCCAAACCATTGTTGAACAATTCAATGTTGCTGCAACATACTCAGCTTCTGTTGTTGACTGAGATATACAATTCTTCTTTTTACTTGTCCAAGTGACCGATTTGTTTCCAAGAAATGTTGCTCCTCCTGATGTACTCTATCTTTCATCAACACAACCTACCCAATCTGCATCTGTGTACACATGAAGTTGTATATTCTCTGAGTTAGGATACCATAAACCATAGTCAATAGTTCCTTTTAAGTATCTAAATATTCTTTTTATTGTCATTAGATTATTTTTCTTGGGTTCATCTACAAATCTTCCAACAATGCCAACTACATTAGAAATATCAAGTCTAGATTGAGTAATATATATGATTTTTCCCATCATAAACTTGTATAGGGTCTTGTGAACTGCTATGGAATCATCATCTTTAGAAAGCTTGCTTCCTATTATCATGGGGGTGCTTAATTCTTTGCAATCTTCCATCTTGAAATTCTTCAATATCTCCTTCACATACTTAGACTTATTTATGAATATGCCTTTGTCTATTTGTTTTACATTCAATCCAAGAAAGTATTTGATAGGTCCAATCATGCTCATTTAAAATTCACTTTTCATTTCTTTGGTGAATTCTGCACTAAGTTTGTCATTACCTCCAAAGATAATGTCATCAACAAAAATAGAAATGAGTAGTAGTCCTCCATCTGTCTCTCTTATGAATAAATGACAGTATGTTTCTCCTTTTCTGAATCCTATCTTTGTTAAGTAACCATAAAGTCTCTCATACCACACTCTTGGGGCCTGTTTAAGTCCATAAAGTGCTTTCTTTAATCTACATACCATGTCTGGTTTATCTGAAAGTATGAATCCTTCAGGTTGCTCTATGTAGACTTCTTCCTTCAAGTCACCATTCATAAAAGCTGACTTGACATCCATTTGGTATACCTTAAATTTCTTGAATCTTGAATAGGCCAAAAACAACTTGATAGCTTCAAGTCTGCTCATAAGGGAAAATGTATTAGTGTAGTCTATTCTTTCTCTCTACACATATCCTTTACATACTAATCTTGCTTTGTTCCTTATCAATGTGCCTTCTTCATTCATTTTTTTCCTGAATATCCACTTAGTTCCAATCACATTCTTGTCATGAGGTCTAGGGACCAGTTCCCATGTTTCATTCTTGATTATTTGATTTAATTCTTCTTGCATGGCAATTTTCCAATCTAAATGTTTGCACGCATCTTCAACACTTAAGGGTTCAATCTGTGAAAGTAAACATACCTCTTCATCAGCGGTTGAACCTTTTTCTCTAGATCTTGTCAAGACATTTGCACTTTGATCTCCAATGATATCTTCCTTAGAGTGGTATTTCGATGTGTATCTTGAGTTCTTAGGAGTGATACTTTCATCTTTAATCTGTGATTCTTCTTCACTTGGTTAAGGATTGTTACATGAAACATCAATACAGTCAAACATTTCTTCAATAATTGTTTCCTTATTGATGGGTCTGGGCTCATCTTCAATCATGGGAGCATAGTCATAATATCTTTCTTGAATCATAAAATTCTCATCAATCTTCACAGGAGTACTTTCAATGATCTTCTTTAATCTTAGATTAAAACATCTATAGGCTTTGCTTTTAGTAGAGTAACCAAGAAAAATACCTTCATCACTTCTAGCATCAAATTTGCCAATGCTATCATCTCTCTTGATGTAGCACTTTCTTCCAAAGATTCTAAAGTATTTTATAGTAGGTACATTACCAAACCAAAGTTCATAAGGTGTCTTGTCTGCACATGGCCTCAATTGTATTCTATTGATAGTGTAAACTACTGTATTGACTGCATCTCTCCAGTAGGTATGGGTAACCTTTCCTTTCCTTCTTGGAAATCATTGCAATGATTTCTTCTAGTTTTGTATCTACTTCTTCATTATTAATAGAGATGCTTATAGATTTATTATTGTGGACTGTGGCTTTGAAGGATGTCTCACTTTTAGGTTCTATCTTCAATCTAGATATCTCAAATGTAGATATTTTGCTGAACAAAGTCTCCCTCTTGAAGTATTTTGAAAATTGCATAGTCTCATCTAATATATTGATCTTGCTCTCATAATCTGCTGTCAATGCGGTCATTAATTTGTCCATTATATCTTCTTCTAATATTTATCCACCATTGTTTCTTATACCCGATACTGCTTCATTAATCCTTTGATTGTAAGCTCTAATGTTTTCTTCAGGTAACATCTCTAAATTTTTGTATCTTTTCTTCCATGTCTTTCTGTGTGCATTCTTTTCTTGGATGTCTCCCTCAAACATATCTTCTAAGTATTTCCAAATAGAGTATGCTTTATCTGTCTTCTTGATGTCAGAAAATTCACTATCAGATAGGGCACTGATTAGGGATTCTTTGGCAATTGCATTATTAGTGAACACTTCCTTTTGTTTCATATTAGAGTCTTCTATTGCAAGATGTTTCAAGGTGGGAACTTCAATTTCTTGAGTGGAAATCTCATAGATCTCAAATCCAATGCATTGAATACGTGTTATCATTTTTTTCTTCCAGTCGAGATAGTTTTCTCCATCAAACTTAGGACTCTCTTTCTTGAAGTATGCCATCTGATCTACCTTAAGTTGTTAGGCTTTCTCTCCAAGGCACTTGGCTCTAATACCAATTGTTGAAATAGTCCCAAGGATAATTGAGAGGGGGGGGGGGTGATCAGTAATCCATCAATTTAATTATTTTCTCTTTCTTAATTGTAATTTGATATAAAGTAAATGCACATTCAAATAACACAATAGAGTACTCAACAATTTTGATTATGGGGAAACCAAATAGGTAAAAACCCCAGTGGGAATTAGCACCCACAAATAACTGCACTATTTTATAATGATCCTAGTTAGAAGATCTTACAACCCTGTTAGGAGTTGATCTTTACAATGCAAGAAGTACAAAGACCTGGTTAAAGGTCAGACCCTATTAGGAGTCTTTTACAGATAACCCTGTTAAGGGTGAGGACTCACTATCCAATAGCTCACTGCTAAGATGGTGAAGGCTACAACCTTCAATACAACATATATACACTATATCTGGTAAATGAACTATTTGAGTAGACCTGTTGTCTTGATCAGTTCCAATGAATTGCAATCAACTTATGTTTCTTCACATAGATCTTCAACTTATTCTATCTGACTTTCTGCTCTTCTCTATCTTTTCTTTTTCACTTCATTTTTCCCACTTAGCGAACATAACAGAACTGCTATATGTATCTTCACCAAGGATAAGGTCACGACAGTATCTGGAAACAGTTTATCAACTTTCTTGTTGGCTCAACAAAGCACATAATCAAAGTTTGGACCGCACAACTCAAACTGAATAGATGTGACACTTCACAAAGTCGAATTCACCAAATTAACTCTAACATCAAAATTTTGTTGAAACATGTTTAGTGCCTTTGGATAAATATCTTTAACTCATAACTAAACATTGATATAAACACAAATATCCTGAAGATAGGCACAAGTCAAGAGACACTATATTTACATCGGCTCTTAACAAATAAACTCCAAAAACTGTAACTACCATAACTGATTAATCATAACTCAATTGTAACTGCATATCTAACTTAGTGTGAATGCACATAGCATCTAGAACATGTATACATCATGGAAATAAACACACATAGTACCAAAACATCTATATTGATAATTGCATATAGGGTACCTATTGTATATTATATGTTGTTATCAATGACAAACATACAATCAATTATTTGCACGGAGGAAAATCTCCAACACCATCTCTATTCTTGTTTCTACTACTTCAACTATATTGTTGGAAAGTGACAATCAGTATCTGAATACTAATGTTGATTGAATGGATGAAGATGAGTTAATGAAGTTGTCTTTTATAGCCTTTTCAAAGGCTAAGGAGAGACCAAAATAGAAGACAGAAAGAAGATCAAGGTATTGGATAGAGCAGTAGACAAAATCAACAAACTTCTACCTATACCTTTCACCTTTTAGAGAAATGATGTAGAAGATAATCTGACCAAAGTCCTTGATGACTTTTATGTTCACTTCGACTCATTAGAAAAGGCCACAACAGTAAAAATTGAAAGAGAATACATGGAAAATAAATTAGAGGAGGTATCCAAATCCATTAGATGGGACTTAGGTATACTTAGTAGCATTATGGATGAAGTAAAGTCTTGCATAGATCATGGAATAAAGTTATATAGCTTTTGTATAAATCCTTTTAAGTACATGAAGAATATTGCAAACATAATTTAGAATGATGAGAAGACACTGGATAACTTGGTACATAATTGTGGGTCCTCCACACAATCTTCTACAGAGTTAGAAAAGGAAGTATCCAAACTGTTGGACAAAATTAGTGTACTTGAAATTGAAAAAGGAAGAGTTTTAGGGAGACTAAGTGTGTTGAAGAGCCTAATCACTTTGAAACTATAAATTCTAGAGAAACACCTTGAGGATATGGAGACAATGAAGAAGTCTCTTGGTCAAGCCTTGCCTACAGTACTAAATGATGTTGAGGTTTCATCCTTTGATCTGAATGGCTTAATACATGTTGGTTAGACCTTAAAGAAAACATGGAAAGCAAAAGAAAAGATATTGGAAACCTATTTGCAAGATATACTTCATATGGTGAGCAGTTCTGAAATTTTTGATGTGTATATATGGACATTTTTTAGTATACCTTTTCCATTGATGTCAAAGCGGGAGTAATAGGTGTGAAAAATGTATAAGATGAATGATTAGAAATGTATAGACAGTAGTTTGGCATTGGGCACTTAGTCATTTTTCATGAGGTATTGCCATCAATGCCAAAGGGGGGGATTGTTGGAAAGTGGCCTAATAAGTATAATATATAGGTTTTCATTTATGGAAACACTTCTTATTGACATGGTCTCTTGGAGTATATTCTAGTTTTGGTTATTCAGTCTTGAAAAAAAAAGACTAAGTCCAAGAAGCAGTTGACATGATATAGTTGCACAGTTTTATCTAGCGAGCATAGTATGTGATGAATTACATCATGCAAGATTAGATGGATGTATTATGGCATGTATTATACCTTCAGTTAAGTTATCTTATATTTTGGATTTGTCTGGTGAGAGTTAAAACATGTTTTGGGTACGCGAAGATAGTATAGAAGTGGAACAAGGAAGATGAGTGATCATGATGATTGAGGGAGTAATGTGTGAATTCAGAAAGTGCTACTTTGGATTTTGGTCTGGTCCTATCCTATCTTTGTGGATAAATGATTTCATTTGGTTTATTTTCTATTGGGTTATGTTTTGGACATGTTTATTTATGCTCTTGTGAGCCAACTAGACATATTATGACACCGGGCATAAATGTAGATATGTTTTTGAGTGGAAAGGATGGATGATATATGTGTGGATGAATTGGAATTTCATATTAATGAATAGGATCTTGTGATCTATTACTGGAACTACTTAATCATAGTAGATGCTTGTGCAATTCATATTTTTATGATAAATCATTGTAGAGACAATTTTTCATAGTAAGAGCAGTGAGCTCCTTGTATTGCCCCTAACAAGGCCCAAATCCTTTAACAAGGATATGGTACTAAATGTAATAATCAACTCCTATTAGGGCTAGGTTTCCTAAGAAGAACATCATATTATTAGTACATAATTTGTGGGTACCATCCCCACTGGGGTTTTCCCTTAATAAGGTTTCCTTGTGAACAAATCATGGTGTTATGAGTTATTTATTTTATGCATGTGTTATCTTTATTTCAGTTATTATATTGTTAAGTTTTATTTGTTTAAAAAGGAAGGAAATTACTACAACACTTATTCTGATGCAAGGAGTGATGGAAAGAGGGGCCAAAAGCTCTCCCAACTACCAAACCAACTTGCAGAGACAATATGAAAGAAAAAACAACACAGTGAGAGAAGAAATAGGAGAGATCCATTTCATTAATTGATCAAACTCATTACATGTCAGGCTATAATGCCTTCCCATTTCTGGCCATATACATTCAATGAATTACCCAATTGATCTTCATACGTGCGAGGTCATAGAACTACCTTCTAGATAATTCAATAATTAATCTTTTATTACAATTTGATATCAAAATCTACCTCTAAAACTGATGCCTAAAACTAAGAACAGAGAAACAAATATATACAAGATTCCACCAAAGAGGTCGTCACTCAAATCCATAAGAGAGACCTAGATTTAGGTCCACATAGATCCCAATGAGAGATCCCAAATTAATTAAGCCATGGGAATTAAATGTAGAAGTCAGCCACTAGATCCAACTCCAAAATAAACAACTCAGACAAAGGATTACTAAGAAACAGAGTGACTCGTGCAAAGAACACCCCGAGCAACAGAACATGAATCGGGCTAAGCATACCCGAGAAATAGAAAACAAACCCAAGTGACATAAAATGGGCTTAAAGACAAGCATGCCTGAGCGACAGAAACCTGAGAAACATAGACCAACTCGAAACAAGCATAACTGAGTGATAGAACCTGAGAAACAAAGTACTTCCCAAGAAGCCTCCAAACAAACTAAAGAACAAAACAAACATCTTTTTGGTTGAGCAAGATTTCCAAGTACCCAAGATGCTCCTACATAAGACACCTGGGGTTAAAAGAAATGATTCCCTGATCATGTATGAGGTCCAACCTAAAATTAATCCAACTTAGATTGAGAAATCTAAGATGAGTCCTTAATTGGTTTGTTCTTCCACTTTACCAGATACTAAGGGAAGCAGGCTGACTGATTAATGGCTGGTAGTGTGGGGTATATACAAAGTGCTTCCTCTCAGCTCTAGATCAAGAAACAAGCAGATCCTGAGAGGAATAAATGAATTATTCCTTCCCCCTTGTCCTTCTGCTAACTCTTTGTTTCAAAATCTCTTCAACTTATTCTATCTGCTTCTTAGGATAATCACTTTGTATTGTCACTTCTTCATCAGGTTCATGATATTCATACAATTCTGAAATATTGATTATAGGTGATACATCCATGTCATTAGGTCATTCAACTTCATAAGCATTTCCACTATCAAATCTTCTCAATATTCTACAAGGACCAAATTTCTTCATCTTCAGTTTACCATATGTTCCAAAAGGAAATATTCCTTTCTTTAAATGAACCATTACTACATCACCAAATTCAAAGGTTTAATGTCTTATTGATATATTTGTACTATTTTTGTACTTCTAATTTCTTTTCTCCGGCTTTTTTTTTTACATCTTCATGCAATGTCTTCATGAAATCGGCAAATTATTCTTCTTTAGCACTCCTTTTCTCTTCTCCAGCAATATCTCTCAAGTCTAATATACCTCTTGGTTATGTGCCATGAAAAATCTCAAAAGGAATCTTTCCAAAACTTCTATTTAATGAACTATTGTATGCAAACTCTACTTGTGCCAACATCAAATCCCAATTACTTGGTTTGTCTCCAACTAGGCATCCCAACAAGTTACCCAAACTTCGGTTTACAACCTTTTTTTCTCCATCAGTCTGTGGATGGAATGTAGAACAATACTTCAACTTTGTATCCAACTTCTTCTAGAGTGTTCTCCAAAATTAGCTAACAAATTTATTGTCTCGGTCAGAGATGATACTCCTTGGTAATCCTTGCAATCTGACAATCTCCTTAAAGAAAAGATCTTCTATATGTACTGCATCTGATGTTTTTTTACATGGTATGAAATGTGTCATCTTAGAAAATCTATCCACAACAACTAATATGGAATCATTACCTCTTTTTGTCCTAGGTAAGCCAAGAACAAAATCCATGCTGATATCACTCCAAGGTTTGTTAGGAACAGTAATTGGTGTATACAAACCAATATTCTGATTCACTCCTTTTGAAAATTGACAAACTCCACAACTTTTCACAAATTTTTGAACATCCTTATATAACTGAGGCCAAAAATACCTTTCCTTAAGAAAAATCAATGTTTTATTAATACCAAAATGTCCAGCCAAACCACTACTATGTTTCTCCTTAATCAAATTAGTTCTCATTGAACCTCTTGGTATGCACAACTAAATACCTTTGAACAACATATCTTCCTGAATGAAATAGTCTTCATACTTACTTGATTGATTTGAATTAGGTTTTCCGCACACTCTCCATTGCTTGGAAAAATTAGGATCACTTCCATACAAACTTTTCATGTCATCAAAACCAAGAACTTCAATTCTCATTTCAGTCAACAAAGATCTTCTTCTACTCAATACATCAGTGACTCGATTAAAAACTACACTCTTATGTTGTATCACCAATTTGAAAATATACAAATCCTCTGTCCACTTCATATGTCTCTGATTCAACTTATTCTGACTACCCAAATATTGTAAAGCCTTATGATCAGTATACAACACAAATTCATTTGGCATCAAATAGTGTCTCCATTTCTTCATAGCTTGAACAATAGCATATAACTCTTGATCATAGATATAATATTTACTCTTAGCATCATTTAAATTTTCACTAAAGAAAGCAATAGGTTTACCTTCTTGAGTCAAAAAATTTCCAATTGCACTTCCACTTGCATCACATTCAACTTGAAATACCTTATTAAAATTAGGTAATGCTAACACTGGTAATTCAGCAACCTTCAACTTCAAAGTCTCAAAACTCTTATTAGCTCCATGTGTCCATTTGAATTCTCTTTTGTTTCCTCTCATTGTCTCAGTCATAGCATTACAAATAGAATTGAAATTTCTGATAAACTTACTGTAAAAAATTTCCAATCCATGAAATGATCTTACCTCATTGACATTCTCAGGTGTAGGCCAACTAAGTATAGCTTCAACCTTCTCAAGACCCATCTTCAGACCATCAACTAAAATTAAAAAACCCAAATACACAAGCTCTTCTTTCATGAAGCACCACTTCTTCAAATTTCTCAACAACTTTTCCTCTTTCAATCTTTGCAACACTTGCCTTATATGCATCAAATTCTCTTCTCTAGTGTTATTGAATATCAGAATATCATCTAAGTATACAATCATACATTTATTCAAGAATTTATTGAAAACTTCATTCATTAACCTCATAAATGTACTCGGTACATTATTTAAACCAAAAGGCATAACCAACCACTCACACAAACCTTCCTTTCTCTTAAATGCAGTCTTCCATTCATCACCTTCTCTGATTTTGATATGATGATATCCACTCTTCAAATCAATTTTGGTAAAATATCTTTCTCCACTCAAACAATCCATTATGTCATCCATTCTCGGTATAGGGAACCTATACTTCACTGTGATCTTATTGATTTCTCTTGAATTAGTGTACATTCTCCATTCTCCATTCTTCTTAGGTACCAATACAAATGGTACTACACATGGACTCAAACTTTCTTGGATCAAACCTTTGTTCAACAATTCATGAACTTGTCGGTTAAGCTCTTCATTCTTGGTCGGTGTTAACCTATGTGGTTCTTTTTTCAGTAAACTAGCTCCATGAATCAAATCCATGTAATGACTAATATCTCTCACTGGTGGAAAACCATCAGGTACATTATCTAAAATGAGCTCCTTGTACTCAATGAGTAACTTCTCAACTTCTGCAGGAATTTCATCTTCTATATTCTTAATCGGCTTGTTGGGAATCAAAGCATAACAAATATCATTTCTTTTCAAATCCTGAACAAACTGTCTACCTTCCATCAAACAAAATTTCACAGATGTACATATCTCACCAACAGATTCTTCAATCAAAGGTAACAAAATATTATTCTTACCATCAACCCAAATAGAATATCTACTCAATCTTCCATCATGTATAGCATGTATATCATATTGCCAAGGTCTACCCAACAAAATATGACAACAATCCATTGGCATAATATCACACAACACCTTATCATAATATTTTCCAATTTTGAGATTCACAAAACATTGTTCACTCACCATTAATGTGTGTTCATCCTTGATCCTTGAGATGTGATAGGGCTTCAGATGCTTCATCCTTTCCAACTACAATTTTGTGACCATTTCCTCAGATTCCAAATTATAGGAGCTTCCACTATCAAATATCCCTTTCCAAACTTTGTCTACAACTCTACATATAGTCTTGAATAAAGTTTCCTGATAGGATCTTTCTCATCCTTCATACTCCATAGTATCCTTCAGATCATGAGATTACTTTCAGGTTCATTAGGTGATTCTTCTTACACCAAATCATTTCTTCTACTATGAACCTTCTTGCTTGCATGTGTACATTCAAAGGATTTATGTCCTTCCTCACCACAATTGTAAAAAGTTACTTGGAATCCCTTTCTACTATAATCACCTCTGGAGTAATTGCCTCTTCCTTGGTATGAACTTCCAACTTTCCATTCAATCTTTCCTTTGTCTTGAGATGTGTCAAATATTGACTTTTCTGGTTCAGATCTACTGTTGTCACCATGAGATTTACCTCTTCCTTTAGGGAATCTACCACCTCTACCTCTTTGTCTTTGTTCATATCTTCTATTCAACTTTTCCTTAAAGCTTTTAGGGAAAATGGATATGCCTCCTTAATGCTTTCCATCTTGACCAAACTAATCTCATCTTGTATGGAAATTCTTAATCCATTCAGATATCTTGCTACTCTTTCCACTTCATCCTCAACATGTCCAATCTATAGAATTCTTCAGTATAGTCTTTCACTGATCTATCTTTCTACTTCAAACTTTGCATTCTCCTAATCAGGTTAATATAACAATCACAAGGTAGAAACTTTCATTTCAATTTGTTTACCATCTTATCCCATACCTTGATTTTGTCTTTACCTGTCTTCTTTCGATCCAATTGTAGATGTTCCCACCATAAGGATGCATGACCTCTCAATTTTGTGCTTGTAATCTTCACCTTCTTGTCTTCTGATACATTCTCATATTCAAAATACTTTTCCATCTTAGTTATCCAGTCAATTAATTCATCAGAATCCAACTTTCCACTATACTCAAGAGGATTAAACTAAGGTGTGGATTTCAAACTTGTCAATGATCTCAAGATTATTTCTTCTTCCTAATCCATCACAGGTGCAGGTGTAGCTTCACCTTAAACCTCTTCCAATTCATCATCACTAACATCCTCATGATGTCTTCCTCTAAGCTGGGTTATCTCAATAGCTTCCAATCTAGCAGCCATCTGTCAAAGCATATCAACTAGACCTGGATCTGCATTTCCTCTCCCATGAACCATCTTGAATCCCTCTAAAATTGTAGGTCAGATTGCAAACTTCTACCCCACAACAATAGCACTAAATAGGTTTAGGGTTTACAAGAGGGAACTTAGATCTCACTAATGCTTTGATACCACCTAATGCAAGGAGGGATGGAAGGAGGGGCCAAAGGCTCTCCCAACTACCAAACCAAGTTGTAGAGACAATGTGGAAGCAACAACAACACAATGAGAGAAGAAAAAATAGAGATACTTTTCATTAATTGATCAAACTCATTACATGTCAGGCTATAAGGCCTTCCCATTTCTGGCCATATAAATTCAATGAATAACATAATTGATCTTCATAAATGCAAGGTCATAGACCTGTCATCCAGATAATTCAAGACTTAATCTTCTATTACAATCTGATATCAAAATCTTACCTCTAAAACTAATGCCTAAAACTAAGAATAGACAAAAAAATATGTACAAGGGTCCACCAAATAGGTCGGCACTCAAATCCATAAGAGAGACCTAGATTTAGGTCCATACAGATCCCAATGAGAGATACCACATTAGTTAAGCCATGAAAATTAAATGCACAAGTTGGCCACCATATCCAACTCCAAAATAAAATAACTCACTCAAAGGATGACTGAGCAACAAAGTGACTCGGGCAAAGAACACCCCAAGCAATAGAGCACGACTTGGGCCAAGCATACTTGAGAAATAGAAGACAAACCTAAGAAACAAAAGACAAACCCAAGAAACATAAAATGGACTCAGAAACAAGCATGCACGAGTGATAGAAACTTGAGAAAAAGAGACCAACTCAGAACAAGCATAACCAAGTGACAAAACTTGAGCAATAGAGTACTTCCCAAGTAGCCTCCAAACAAACTAAAGAACAAAACAAATATATTTTTAGTTGAGAAATATTACTGAGGACCCAAGATGATCCTACATCATATTCACCCCCCTTTCATTATTGCTTGATCCTAAGAATTATAATGCAAATGGTCCAAAGGACGCAAAACATAATACCTCATATCACACCATTTATAGTGCTTGGCATCCTAGAATTTGAGAAAATCTTCAAGGTGATTTTGCATGATACTCCCCTTGTGGATAAGAGATCAAGTTACCACTTGAGAATAATTGTTCTAAAGTGAATCCATGCTCTATAATGGATTGTTCATCCATCCAAGTTGCATCAATGTCTGGGAGATCCTTCCATTTTATTATCTAGTGTTTATAAGTGTATCTTTGAGTTTGTTTAACCACTTTTGTGTCAAGTATCTTATCCAATTTGATAGGTTGGATAGGGGCAAGTCCTTAAGCCATTCATCCTATTCTACTTACTCTTCTTTTTGTTGACCTATAGTACCTGCTTCACCTTTGAAAGGAACGAGATCAAAGATATTAAAAATAGGATAAATGGCAACTGTAGGGGGCAGTGTGATTTCATAAGCATTGTCACCAAAAATGTGGAGAATGCTACATGGACCTATCTTTCTCATCTAAAAATTATATTTTTTTTCCTTTGGGGAGTCTTCCCTTCCTAAGGTATCCCCATACCTTGTCTCCAACTTGGAAATGAACTGGTCTTCTTTTCTGTTCTACTTGTTTCTTATATTTTTAGTCGTTTGTTGCATATTTACTTTGACACGTTCATGTACTTCCTTAATCATTGCTACTAATTCCTCACCCTATGCACTAAATTTTTTTTCCTTGGGAAGATCCCTTAGTTCCATAACTCCTTAGGGGTGCATGCTATAAATGATTTGAAAGGGTGTCATTCCTATTGACCTATAAATAAAATTATTGAATACATATTCGACATGGGGTAATATCATGTCCCATGACTATTCAGATTGTTTAGCGAGGAATCTTAAGAGGTTTCTAAGTGATCTTTTGACTACCTTTGTCTGACCATCCATTTGAGGATGATAGGCATAGCTAAATGATAAATGTTTCCCTAGTTTTCTTCATAAAGTTCTCCAAAAATGTCCTTGGAACTTTGCATCTCTCTCAGAGATAATAGTGAGTGGAAGTCCATGAATTTTGACTTGTTTGAAGAAGAGATTGGCTATGTATTAGGAATCATGTGTGCTTTTGTAGGGTATGAAGTGGGCCATTTTGTTGAATCTGTCTACTACTACAAACACATTGTCATACTGCTTGGTCCTAGGAAGACCCATTGCAAATAACATGCTAATGCTTTCCCATGGTTTGGTTGGTATATGGAGTGTTTGATAGAAGTCTTGATTTTTTAATACACCCTTATCTCTTTGGAAAATAACACATGTTTCTAAAATAGTAAATTTATGATGTCATTTTGCATCCTAGGCCAATAGTAACTTCCTTTTGCCAATTCTAGTGTTTTATCTAATCCAAAATGTACACTTATACCTCCACAATGTTTTTCATTTATTATATTTTCTCTCATGGATAATTTAGGAATACATAGTTTCCCCCCTTTAAATAATAGACCATTTTGAATCAAAAATTCAGAAAAATCAGTGTGGTATGCATCAATGAGTTTAGTACAAACTTGATATGCTTCCCCAAAATCTGCATCTCCTACATATAGATCTTGTAAGGAATCTATTCCAATAATTTGCAATTTGATTTCATGTACCAAGCCTACTCTTATGCTTAGAGCATCTTACACCTTGTTTTCTTGGCCTTTCTTGTGCTTGATACTGAATGTGTATGCATGCAGTTGTTCAACCTTTTTCATATCATATGTTGAGTACTTATTTTAGGCATCATTCAATTTTTCTGAGAAAAAGGCCACATTCCTACCTTCTTGGCTTAAAACTACCCCAATAGCCATATTTCTAGCATATGTTTCTGATGACATGTAACTGTTTAAATGTTTGATAATGTTAAGTTGAAGATAATGCAAGGCATAAAATCAGTTAATGGTTTGTATTGTCATTGATGTCAACTAGATATCATTTGTACGGTCATGTACAAAATGCCAAAGACTTCAGAGAATGAATGGAACAAAGGTTATTCTTTCAGTAATGCATAAAAGTCAAGTATTAACTAAAGTGACAGATAACACCGATGGAGTGCACACCATCGGTAAAGGCAAAGAAGAAAAGTCACAGTGATACCCGACGAGAAGAAGACAGTGTTTCTCGATGAAGCAAACCACAAGATGCTCAATGAGATAAAAATAGAGTTGCTCGATGGATGGAGATCCCAAAGCTAATTGGAAGTCACACCGATGAAATTGGCAGTTGTAACTGACGACTAACTGAAGAGTTAACTGACATAACAAAGAGTTCAGAAAATGACAAAATATCTAGCTGGCAAGAGCTAAAGATAGACTTAACCAGTTCTTTTCTTTGTTTTATTCAACCAAAGTTAAGTGATTGATTTAAAGAATATTTGTATAGTTGGCATAAAGACAACTACAAGATAAATCAGGAGTTATGCTTTAAATCAGATTGGTTGGATTGATTTTAACGCCAAGAATCAAGAATCAAGAATCAATGAATATTGTGTCTATATAAGAGACAAGCTTAATTCATTTCCTTATCACATTCATGGAAAAGGGATTAAGGGGAGTGAATAGAAAGAGGATGCTGAAGAGAAACTGATGAAGAACAACTTCATGCAGTACTGATCAATCAAGCTGAAGGAGAGCTAAGGAATTTTGCAAACACTGACGAATAGTGAGCACAACATCACAAAGAAGAAAGTATGTAGCACAAAAGAATTGAATTGATACATTGATCAGAGAGGTAATGTACTTAAATAGATCTAAAAATCTACAATTCAAGTTACATTAGAAATAGGTCATTTTGTTTCAGTTTAACCATTGAAGCATCAATTTTCCTAATATAGCAGGACTTAACAGTCTTCTATATATATTGAGGTACATCCCAAGGAGTGCCAAAAGGTTGATTCATGAAAGTAGCATTGGATATGCTCGATGCCTATTGACGGTCTAAGAGAGAGGCTAATTCAAGGATGACAACATTAGATGCATGATACTAAGTGACAACCTATATGTGTAAAATCCTCTAACAAGGTCACACCTAACAGTGTGTTTGTAACCTTTAACAAGGTTGACTCTTAATAGGGATCACTTCAGAAGAGTAAATATTTTGGGTACCGGTCCCATTGGTCTTTTCCCTTAACAAGATTTCCACGTTAAAATCCATGTGTTATGTGTGTATGGTTTATTTTACTATTTTACATTTCACATATGCATTTCTGGATTTATCAGTATACTCTATGTATTTACTATATTTTGGTAAATAGTTATACTACTTATCGGTAATCAAAGAGAATAAGGATAGACAAGGAAAACTGATAGATAGTTAATCATTATAAGTATTTCATGGCATGCATCTTGTAGGGACATAATCTGAGGTTTATTTGATTGGTGGTTAGGTTAAAGAAAATTTTTTAGACCACTGATTCACCCTCCCCCCTCTCAGTTATTACTAACAGTTTCTACTGTGAAAACTTTGTTAAAATCGGGAAGAACTAATATAGGAAATTGTGGCACCCTAGACTTAAGGTATTCAAATGCTTTATCTGCTTCATCTATCCAAAAGAACCTTCCCTTCTTACCTCCTTTTAATGTGTCATGGATGGGTGCACATATATGACTAAATTTTTTTATTAGTTTCCTATAAAATGTAGCCAAACAATGGAATCTCTTCATATCACCTTGTGTTCTAAGGGGTGGTCAATTAATGATTGACTCTACTTTTGAGGGATCCAATTTGAGTGTTCCCTTGGAGATGAAAATTACAAGAAAAGTGAGCTCTTGTTGAATGAATGTGCATTTCTCCAAGTTAATCATCAACCTATTTTTATGGATCCTCTTTAGGACCCGATCCTAGTGGTTCAAATGCTCTTCCTTGCTCCCTCTATAACCAAGTATACCATCAATATAGAAAAATATACATTTACCATTGAAATCATGCAATATTTCATTCATTAGTCTCATAAAAGTGTTAGGGGCATTGTTAAGGCCAAATGAAATTACAAGACATTCATATAAACGTTGAGTGGTTTTGAATGTTGTCTTCCAATCATCTCCTGGTCTGATTCTGATTTGATGGTAACCAGATTTGAGATCACTTTTTGAAAAGTAACAAGCACCTCCTAGTTGATCTAATAGGTCCTCTATTCTTGGAATTGGGAATCTATACCTTATCATTATTTTATTTATGGCCCTAGAATCAATGCAAAGTATCCACTTACCATCTTTCTTTGGAGCCAAAATAGATGGGACTGTACATGGGCTTGGAATATTTTGTATTACGCCTTTGTCTAGAAGATCTAAATTTTTTTTGGAGATTTCTTAATTTTGTGAGGGTTTTATCTTATATGTTTCTTTTTTGAGAAAAATATGACCTTTTTATGAAGTCAATATAATGACTTATGTCCCTTAAGGGGGGGAGGGTATTGGGTAAAGTCATTTGCAACTACACCATGATAGGTATCAAAACAATTCTATACCTATTTATGAATCTACTTACCCTCTTTTGTAACCACCTTATCTTTGGGTTTTATGATTAGTGCATACCCCACATCATCTATTTCTTTCAAGGTTTTTATCAATTCTTTTTTACTAAAAAAAATCACAGTAGGTTCTTGCTCTAATTTTTGATCGTGTAAGGGCTTCATTGTATATGAGACACCATATGTATGTGATGAAAACCTACCTATGTGGAACAAGCTGAAACATGCAAACATTAGAGATATAAAGCATTTCTAATCTAACATGTTCATAAAAACTTGAAAATACACAAAGCTTTCGACCACAACCTCTGATGATCCAAACAAGGGTACCCAAGCCTTGTTGATTTCTCTTAGAGAGTCTTGTGGGTGTGCTCTTCCAACACAATGTAAAATCTCACTATGATTAAAATGATAAGATGAATGGAACTAAGTGCAAAACTAGATGATAATGGATGATGAAGAGCTCAAGAACAAATATGATGAACTTGTTTCAAGCCTTAAATGAAGTATGGAGTAGATGAGAACTATATGCAAATGATCTAAGAGTAAATGCAAGATTAGAAGCTATGAATGAACTACAACTACCATTATTCAATGCAATAATCTACCAAATAAGGTTAGTACAAAAAACTCTAAATGCAATCAAGATAACTCTAAGCATAAACTAGCATGATAACAATTTGTACATAATAATAGGTGATTTACTCTTGGCAAGGCTCCTATTCATAGGATTTTGGAGGGCTTGGGTGAGGTGGAGCACATGTGGCATCCACATAGGTGCCACATGAGTGACACGTAAGCCATATAAGAGGTCAAGTTTGCTCACACATATGTGAGAAACTTAAGATGTAATGGGTCAATGTGTACTTGAAGTACACATGTAAGAGATCTTGTCATAGATGTGTAAGAGGTGTCATAGATTTTTTCCAATGAACACTTTTGGAAAGAGTAAGATAATTTCATCAAGGTTGTAAGAAACCTTGTTGGCACAAAATTAGTATTATTTGAAAAGTCTAATTTTGGAAATTTTCTCACATATGTGAGAAAATAATTAGGACTAATGGGTGTAGGAATCCTAAAAATTAGCCTGATTAACCTTATTTAATTAGTGACTAGGATTATTTGTTGAGAGTGATGTGAGGTAGGGTAGGATCTAGGTTTAGATTAAATTAATCCAAATTATATTTAGATTAATTGTGGTTTTAGAAGAATATTAACATGTGAGGGAATGAATAAATTACAAATTTATTTAAACGGTGATTTTAAAGTGGGGGGTATTAAATAAAATTTAATACATTTAGAGGATAGGTATTTAAATTAAATTCAAATACTTTAAAATAATGAACCTAATTTAATAAATTTAATTAAATAAGTGGAATAATATAACAAATATAATTAATTAAAATTAATTATAATGGTACGAGGGACAATTGTAGGTGTGTACATTTTGCCCCTCTTTAATGTGGCATCAAGGATGGCATTGCATCAAAGAAAATAAAATGAGATGCTCCAGAGAAGAACAAAAAGTCCTAGGATGACGATGTTGAAGGAGTGTGCCCCCTCGAGAAAATAATAGAAAAAAAATATTTTTTGTAAACTTTTCTCAAAAAAAATAGTGGAAAGGAGGAAGAAAAGGAAATTGCATGAATTATGAGAGGATGAGGTAAAAAAATAGATGGAAAAATGAGGTTTAGGATGAAAAATGGGTCCCAAAGGGCCTATAAATAAGCCATAGGGGCCCTAGAAGAGGTCATTTTTATTCACGAAGAAAAAAATAGATCAAAGCGAGAGCGATGATAGATCCATGAGACTGCATGTAGCTTGGAGAGCGCATCTAGACACATCAGCGGGCTACAGAAGTAGGACCACTGGTGAGTTCAAATTCCTTTCTTAGTACTTTCTTTAAATTTTGCATTTAATTCTGCATTTATGGCATTTAAGGGGGGAAATGAATGTTGGAGCAGAGATGACAACCAGTGGATCTTTGTGTACATAGATGACAATAGATTGATTGTCAGCTTTGCTGATAGTGAACGACCAATCGTCGTCTTCACAGATAATGATTGACCAATCATTGTCTATACAGATGACAATAATTGGATTGTTGTCTATAGGGATGGGAAAAAGGGGGACACAAACAACTATTTAGAACAATTATCTGCATGGATGGCACTCAACCAGGTTGATCGCTAGCATGCACCAGAGTGGCTGATCACAGATCGATGTCTCCGCAGATCGATGTATACATTGATCAACATCTATGTGGGTTAATGGGCATCTGTGGCGATTGACCTAAAAATTTAGGGAAGGAGGGAGGGGAGAAAAATCAGACTTAAGGGGGGAAGATGCCCCAAAAAAGGACAGAAAGACTGATATGCATGATTTGTGGATGCATGAGGATATATTGTCATTTTGATCATACGACAGCTGGCTAGAGACCATGGAGCTGGTAGATCCACTAATGCTAGAAGAGTGGGGACATGTCACACTATACGGATTGGAGCATGTACACTTATGGCCACAGTTGAGAGTGTATAATGTGCTCATGACCACCCTAATTGAGAAGTGGCACCATCCTACCTCTAGTTTTCACTTCCTGACAGGGGAAGCTACTATCACCTTATTCAATTTGTGGTGGATATACCACATTTTGATCTTGGGAATGATACTAGAGTACATATAGGAGGACTTGGATCCATACCTAGAGGTAGTATTTAGATAGAAATATGATCAAATTCCCACTTCTAGAGATTGGTTATCTTGGAGAGTCGCGATAACAATGCAACCACGACTATGGTAGGTAGCACTATAATTAGTAGGATTAATAGGAGGGTACATGATGCCTGACCATGGAGGGCATGGTTTTCCAGTGGGGTGGGTGTTGGAACTCTAAAATTCTAGACAAATTTTAGAGTGTGTATTTGAAAATTTCTCTAAGTGCAAGATTTTGCCCGTAAAAGAAGTTTTGTAAGAGGCCAACTTTGAGTGCAAGAAGAAAGAGACCTGAAGATTTTTGTGAGAAGCCACTTGGAGGATGTGTTCCCCACCATTTTTTGAGAAAATTTAATAGTTTACAACTCTTAGATTTAAGTTTTGACATGTTTTGGAGATAGCCATTTGGACGTCATCACACAAATCTGCACTTTGCACTTATTCAGAATTTCCTAAGTAACCCACTTCAAAGGTTTGTATCTTGAGCCCAGTTGATGTTCATGATATAAGGACTATTGAAGTATATTTTAGGCATGAAATTGAATCTCTTTGCCAATTTTTAGATCCCTGTGTGTTCATTTGATAAGTTTTCTAAAGTCATTCCATTTGCATTTTATTCAGTTTCTCAGAATGTGAAAGTGAAAAATTCTAAGTGCCCTACTTTGACGTCTTGCAATTTGTACACAGTTCAAGGAAAAAAAGAAATGATTGTTCATCTGGATGGAAAAATTGGAAATGTACCTCCATGAAAATTTTTATACTTTGATCAATCAAGTTGATCACTTTGCCCAGCCCTTTCCAAATCAAGTTTCTACAGTTTCACTGAGTTTAAGTTAAGAAAGTTGTTAAGTGGCTAACTTTGAGAAGTAGTAATAAATGACTAGTTGATTGGTAGAGAAATCTACTTGAATCCTTGTATTCTTTTTATGAAAATGAATCCATGATTAGGGTATCATACTCTAAGGTGTGCACTTGATTGGTTTGTGAAATCAAAACTAAAAGCAGTTTATTCAGATTGACATTGTTGACAGAATTGATTTCATAGGATACTCATTTTTCAGAGGGTTATAGCTTTATGTCAAGCAGTTGTTTTGAGATTCCATTTGTGGATACTCTCTCCTTGTATCTAATTGTATTACTATGACCATTTGTTAGGCCTCAAGATATGAGTTTCTATTTTTTGCAAAGGCTAATCCATTTGCAATTTCTGTTGTTTTGACATTTGCACTTGCACAGTATTCCAGAATCACCATGTTTGATTAGTTACATCTTGCACATGGAGATGAATCAAGTAAATCCCTTTTTCATGCATACTCAGCATGTTTTAAAAAATCACTATGCCAAGTGAAAGATCCATGGGAGTTGGTCCAATGTCTTTCCAAGTTGCATTTTAGGCAGGGTTTGCATATGTTTGAATACATCCAATTGCAGAATAAATGAAGTAGCTCATTTTGATCAATGATGTCTTGAAACCCTAATTTTTTTATCAAAATACCTTTGGAATATGTACTCACATGTTGGAAGTGAGCAAGGGTTTAAGACTGCATATATCTATGAGGCTCTTTGATCAGTTTTCAGGCCGTTTCTAGAGGCCATTTGTTGTTTGTGATATGAGTTTGCAAGGGTATAAATTTTGGTTCTAAGTGATCACCAGTTAAGTGATTCCTGATCCAATTTCACCATGGTTTATGTTTAGAGTGTGGAAACATATCTGAGGCACATTTGTGGCACATGAGAACTTGAAGGATGCATCAAAGATTTATGGTTGACTAGCATAACATAATCACAGATATGCACCAAATGAATTTGCAGATAAAGTTTTAAAAACTTTTGAATGAATACAAGTGAATATTGAATGCAAGTGATTTTTTAAATGCTCAATATGGAAGAATGGAGAAGTGAAAGCTTTCAGATCTTTCAAGAAAATGAGTTGGCAGGTCTATGCAAGAAATAAATACAAATACCATTAAAAACAAGAAAAGCCCACGCATTATTGCATTGGAGTGTCTACATTAAAAAAGAGGCTTTAGAAACATTTGAGCCAATGCAATTGGCAAGTACATTGGAATTAGAAGTATGTGCAAGTCATTAAGAGAAGAAGGAGCTTCTCCAGTGAAATAAAAATATGGAAGTGTAGACAAAGCATGTTTGTTGTTTGATGTGTTGTGCAATATTAAGAAGTGTTTGCGCAAGTTTTAGCAGAAGAAAAGCCTGTGCATGGTGCAATGAAAGATAGAACCAGTGCAATATAACTTGGAGTAAGATTACGTGGGGAATAAGGAAAATTTAAAAAACCTATAAAACATTTTAACCAATGCAAACGGGTAAAAGCTAAGGTGCTACTTGGGGTTTTGAAGGATAGCCTGCACAAGAGAATGTCAGGAAGGGCTATGTTTTAAGACTTGGAGGAAGACTTTAAAACTTCATGCAAATGTCTTTGGTAGGTGTATATGGTAAGAAAGGATTGTACAATGAGCCATACATGCTATGCAATGTATTAGTGAAAGGATTGCGCATGAGATGGAGGCTGCCAGGCATAAAGAACAAGAAATTGCTTTATCCCACATGCAGCGGGTAAGAGGTTTCTGAAATGTTTTTATACTGCAATGCAAAGGCTTTGGTTTGAATAAGAGCTAAGAGGCCCACTGGTGGGCCCCTTAGCCAATGGTATGCATGAGGTGGAGGGCCCCAAATTTTGGGCACCAAAATGAATGACGCTTTAAAAATCTTGGAAAGATTAATCCCACATTGATCCCAAAATGGAAATTTGCAGTATTTAAAAGGTAAATAACATAGCATCAATATGAAGAAAGAGCAAGAGGCTCTTGATGCTCATGCACAGGAGGCAACTCGGTTTGTGTGCCAGACAAGAAACTTCAAAGGAAACAAGTTCTTTGTGGGACCTACGTGCAGAGGAGACAAGACACGTGGCGATAGGGTCTGAATTCTCTAGAAAACCTGTGGTTAGCCAGATGACAATGAGATTTCAAGGTAGCGGTTAGCTAACATAGTCGCATGATCTCCAGATGCTGGCGGTTAGTAGAAAAACATCGCAAGATTCAGAGATGCCTTAGTTGCATGATGTGTAGACTTAACTATGGCCATAGATAACATTTATATATTCAGAGACAACAGTCAGTAAGTTGCCACGCCAGATCTCCAGATGTTGGCAATTAAGTCTAAATCATTCTGAGATCACACCCCAACCATCAGATCAAGATCAAGATCAAGGGATGTCATGCAATCTCCCAATAAACCCTGGGTTAGCAAGATCATTTAGACACTTAGAGAATAAGGCAATCTCACAATCTCCAGATGGACCATGGTTAAGGTTGAGTTAAGGTTGAGCCTATTTAGAGATTTAGAGGCTAAGGCTTGTCTCTACGTCTCCAGATAAACCTTGGGTTAGGAAATGAATTCAGAGACTTAGAGACTAAGTGATCTCCCAATCTCCAGATAGACCATGGTTAAAGAAGAGTTCTCATGCTAGTTAAAGAGCAGCAAACTAGCACTTGACAATTGTCTAAATCTGGTGAGTTCTGGGAGTAAAAGTGCATAAAAGAGAAATTTCAAGATAGAGAAATGTGTAGATTTAAAAGTTAAAATGATTTAAAATACTATATTCTGCATAAATATTAAAGGCCAAGTAAAAGTGAGATTTGCATAGACAAAGATATTATATGTAAAATTGAAATAATGTGCAAGGTTAAAGCATTGAAACATCATAGTCTTGTGAAATATTTAATATTTCAAAGCTTGAAAGAGAAGCATTCACATGAAGCATTTTCAAGGAGAGTGAAATCAAATTCCTTAGAAAGCATGCCTGGAGATAATTTGTTGAAGATGATGATTGCAAAGAATAGGTAGTTACAGAAGAAGATTAGGTTTTCTCAGAGGAAGAAGATATTTCCTTGGAAACAAACAGGTGTCATTTTCTAAAAATGGCTTTCCTTTTCTCCTATATCTTTATTTTTCTCCATTGGCATAATGATGATGAAATAAACACTGCTGGGTAGCTTCCTGATTTCTAAGTCTTGTCTTTCTGAGTTCTTTGTCTTGAAAATGTACAAAATAAGGAACAATTTAATGAAAAGAAATGGAATCCATGTCCATATTGGTGATATCTTTATGTGCCTTGTTTTGAATTCTTGTGTATTAATATGTAAGGCATTTTAATATACTGCTTATAAGGTGACAATGAATTTGTGTTTGAGTTTCTTTCAAGGAGAGAGTAAATCTTGAATACAGGTTCTAAGGGTTCAAGGTTTGCACATGAATCTAATGTCTAGGTATTAGAGTGAAAAGAGTGACTTGTAAGGCATTTCATTCAGTTTATATGTGATTGGAATTATAGGGGATGTATATTTATTTGGCTCTATTGCCCAATACATAAGGCACTGGTATTTGCTGGTTATGCAATCTCGTCATCAATTAATAAAAATCTTCATGTTTTCATTTCCTGTTTAAGAGCATGGATTTTTAGGAGCTGTATTGAAGAGTGCAGACATTATTGGTAATTCATTAAAGAATTGAATCCTTTAGGTTAGTCTGCATGAGTTTTAAACTCAAAGAGAAGAAGGATGAATATCCTTGTCACATGGGCTATTTTTCTGCAATGTTATTTACTCTTTTCAAGATCATGGGTTGGATTTTGAAGCTTTGCATTAGTTGTAGTAAAAGACATTAGTAAATCATTGCGAGAATCCTTAATCCACTGTCTAATTTACTAGAAAATAATAAGTCAAGTGGTACACCCATCTAATTTTATGGAGCTCGAAGTAAAAGGAGGATAAAATCCTCATTAATTAGTTATTTTACTTGCAAGAATAATTAGTTGGGAGTCAGAGTCAAGCATTGATGCTTCAATAGATTTTGTGAGAAAAATAGCTAACAGTGGGCACGAGTATTGAGTTCCATGCTAGAGGATTAGGGGGAGCAGTATTGCTAGGGGTACATTATCCTCATAAAGTTGTACTATCACTTCCATATGTGTTCTTATCAGAGAGGCAGGAATCTATTAGCATGAGTGACCCTACTATTAGTATGGGCATGTGAGAATATCATTGTGGTATGTCCCATCAAGAGACATGAGACATGAACAACGTATGAGCCATATGCATACAAATATTGACCACTAATTAAGTACAAGTTGACAGAATCAGTTGGACATTAGCAGCGGACCCTCTATGAGATGTAGAGGTTTGATTGGACACCATATGAAGCATGTGAGGCATAGGGCCATCGCATCCCACAACAATAGGAACATGAAGAGAATTTGTGGCTAGACACCTATTTTCTTAGGTATGTACAGACAGACTGCGGGCTTATCGGGCAGACAACGTATATGATAGCATGCTAAATTGCATCACACATGCTAAGAAAGTTTGGGAAGGACAAGATGCAGTGCCAGATGGTTCCCTCATCCACTAGTCACATGATAATTAGGGAGCCTATGGGGGATAGGGGTGGACCTAAGAGATGTACGAGCCTCATGGTTAGGGATGGTGGCGCTTCCATGGAAACAGGGACAATATTTAGTTGGAGATGCAGGGGTGACACTAGTGTAT
>MU223567.1:2561930-2572089 GCA_018584345.1 Thuja plicata | reverse complement strand
TATATATATAACTTCTTTTGATGGTCCCATCTTTGTGATGTGTGTGATTCCTATTTTACGACTGATGTGTATGATGCAGGATATGATGGATAATGTTATGATACTGACATATTAGTGATGCAGGGATATTCATATGTTAGGATTTATTATATGGTTATGTGGATTTAATGTTTATGGATTTATATGCAAATGGATGCAGTTATTTATCATGGATGTAATGTGAATGTATAATGATTAATGTATTATGGTGTAAATGAACAAAATGTGAGATAATGATTTGATTAATACAATATAATGATTACTGAGTAATGCATAGTAATGAACATAATATAATGACTTAATGATTAATGAACCTAGGATAATGTAAGATAATGACAAATGATTAATGAGGAAAGTAATGATTAATGTAATGTAATGCATCTAGATGATTAGGGTGAATTTGAAGTCAATACTTAAACTCATCATGAGGGAGTGGATGCAACTAATGAGGACTCAAATGAGGACAATGTTTTTGTTGTGTGTATCAACCATAACTGAGAGAATCAGGTAGCTAGCTTTAGAGGAAAGAGAAAAAACAAGAATCTTTCCAAGAGTAACAAAAATGCAACATGACCTAAATAATATGTAGCCTAACTACATGATTTTCATGGGATCACATTGTCTTAATGTTGGAGAGAACATCCTAGTTTGAATTTTCAAAAAGAGGTATGCACGATGTGTTAGAAAACACAAGTGAAATTGTTCCTTTCCATGGACAAGACTCTCAGACAAATAGTTTTTTAGGAGCATAGATGTAATATTTCAGTCATGATGGTACCAATGAAATGTCACTCATGAGAGGATTCAGTACACCCAAATATTTTTAGGGATTTAGTGGTATGTGTATAGATTTTGTGCCTAGTGAGGCATACATAGCCATGACTGTATATCAAACAAAAGTGCACTAAAAACTATGAAAAATAGATCATATCACAAATAAATTGTATCCCAATAGATGTCTTTCATGATGGACCAAGATATTAAAGATCGAGGTAATCATGAGGAGGATATATTGGAACACAAAATTAAAATCAACAAAATGGCATCATAAACAACAAGCCATTCAGTCCAAAAGTTATTGCCATGAATGTGATTGGTGTGACAAGAGATTTAATAAGATGACACCAGAAGGATGCATCCTGACGGGAAAAGATTGATTAAAAAGGAAATTTGTTGTCAATTCCTTGTAAATGGAATAAAAGATGAGAAATTTAATATGTTATTTGATTTGTGAAGAACTCTTGTGATCACTGTGTCTATGAAAAAGCTCAGTACCTTGGGGTAAGATCAATCGTGTGGTCCAATAAATTTTTATTATAGTGGTGAAGACTTGGCGGAAAGTGGAAGGAATCTACCTATATAGATATGGGTAATGTGAAGGATTTATTAGGAAAATGTGTTGGATATTGAATAAGATATGGTCCCAATAGATGATGGATCTGATAATGCATGGTGCAAGAAATAGGTTTTCACCATGGTACTTATCCATTGCACCACATGTTGGTTTTTTTTTGTAATCTCCTTTCCTAAATGAGATTCTGAGACCAGGCTGTGGGATTAAAAACCTAGGATACACACTCAACACCCTCAGCAGAAAGGAGCCAAGAGAAAGCCAACATTGACAAGGTTCAAAGACCTTCTACACTTTGAGTTCCACATCACTCAGGAAGGTATACCTAATTTGTACACACGTGACTCCTTGTGACAAACAATATCTTGCAGATATATAACTGTGGAATATCTTTCAAACCTTTAGGTAACATGTACCTCAATGTTTTACCAAATCTTATGTAGTATCCCACTTGCATAAAGCATGTTTGAAAACTAGAACTAATCTAGCTCCTCCTATAAACATGAAAGGGAAAGGATTTTCATTTATATTTGAGATTAATGGATCTCTAAAATACCCTAGATCTCGCATAGACCAGTTGTTAGAATTAATATTTCCTTGGTAACTATGTAATTAAAAGATATACCAAGGACATGTCATATTATTTGTAATTCCTTTAATAAGGAAATTAGATATTCCTCCTTAAGAGGATTCCTACACATGACACACACCATATGTGAATGTGGCACACATAGAGTTTTGGAGTTACATGCAAACTCCTCCACTCATCTCTACTTAAGAGATGGCTCTCACACACAAGTTAGGGTTCTAGGGTTCTCATAGGGATTCTAAGTTGGATTTCTTCTCTCTTCTATCAATCTCATTCTTGCAATATTGTAATGAGCTTATTTCTCTCATTCTTTAGGCTTTGAGCCATATTCATATTGTTCACAAGGGGTTTTTCTTGTTTTTCCCCTTCCAAATCCTTGTGTTCTTGCCTTGGTTCTTGGAGCATTTTGGTGTACTTGTGGTTGATCTATTGAACAAATCTCTCTCTCTCTCTCTCTCTCTCTCTCTCTCTCTCTCTACATTTGGTAAATCTTTTCTGTTGCATACTCTCTTGGATTCTTTCCCTATCTTTTTCATTTTACTTTATATTTCTAACATGGTATCAGAGCTATTTTAATCCTTGTTTGAGTGTTGCATGTAGGGATAGTTGAAAGATATCTTCGTTGAGGAGAAGACATCAGTTTTTGGTTGATCTAACTCTTGTTTGCATGGATTTTCTTCATTCTTTTTTCAAATCTAGGTCTATTCATATCTATTTGAAGTTCTTTTTAATTACTAATCAATCCCTCTATCGGGAAACCGCAAGGGATTTTAATTTTTTTTTCTCTCTAACAATCCACAGGCTTTATCTTCATTTTTTTCAGATTTCAATCTATTTCTCTAACATTTGGTGCAGGCTCATCTCTGTTATTTCCATATATATTTGTATTTTATTCTCAGAAATCTATGTTCTAATACTTTCTAGGTTTTTCAAACATATTTATCTATCTTTATTTCTTAATCTCTTTTTTTTATATTTTTCCTTTTATGCAAACCATTTAAACATTTCTCTGACTCTCATTTTTAAAGACAAATTTATAGACCTGCACTTAGGCATTCATAACTTTCAAACTATACATCATTTTGAAAATCTCTTCAGTGGAGTGCTAGATAGTTAGTATTTCTAAAACATATCCCAAAATTAGAAAAATCCAATGGTGAATTTAAAAGTTATGCCCCCCATAAGTTTCCTGATTTCTTAATCTCTGTAATTGTTGTGTATATATCTTTGTTTTTATCAAATTTCTCATATATCTAATACCTTTTGCAGGTTTATATTGTTTTATCCATTCTTACAGTGTATATTTATGTTATTTTAGCTAACGTTTCATATTATTTTTGCAGCAGCTGATCCATAGCCATCTCTATCTAATCAGAATTTTTGTTTATTATCTACAAGTTTTATTTTCTCTATCACTCTTCCTTACGCAACATTTAAACTCTTTTTGCTACCTCTTATACCTGCGCATCACTCTTGTGAATCTTTTATCCCTAATTTTTTGTCTTCTCTAGCAAAGCAAAGTTGCTTCCTTCCTTCTCCCTATGCGCAACTTTTCCTGCTGTTGCACACTTTGATTTCTTTGTATTGTGTTCTCAGCTTCCTCGCTTGCCTTTTTTGTATTTTTTTTGTTTGTCTTCTTTGCTACTCTGGCAGCAAGGCTATGCAAAAGAAGAGGGGAACCCTAGTCTCCCCTCCTTGCATAGTAGTCAAAGTGCATTTTTTTTCATTCTCCACTTGTCTCCTTGCCCCCACGCAACCTGCTACTACTTGTAATGGTTTATTCCAGTAGCTATATTTAGTCTTATTTAGCTTTTTTTTTTTTATATATGCAGCTTCATTTGGTTATGGTTATTATTATATTGATATTTCTGACTCATTTTGTAGGTTAACTTGGTTTCTTGTAGGATAATCATTGTTTTTTTTTCATTTCAGGCTTATTATTATTATTATTATTCCATCTTTGACTCATTTATTATTTTCATAAATTTGGTCAAATCTTTAACTTCATAAAAAATGTTTAAACATTAATACAAATTCCCTTCTAAATATTTCCTAATATCGTTTTAAACCCTCTTCTATTTTATCAATATAAACTTAATTCAATTTCTTTTTTTTTTATTTAATTGCAATATAAATTTGTTTCATCACTTTAAAAAAAAATTTAAACTTTTTTAATAGTTAAAAATATTTGCATATTGGCATTTACTAATCACGTTAATCTAATTTTTTGGATTCATTGTTGTTTACTACAACTTGTATTTAAGTTTATTTTAATTCATTATGTCGATTTTAATTCCTGAAATTAAATTAACAAGTTCCAATTATTGCGCTTGGAAGTCTCATATTACATTTATTTTTCACTTTAAACATATTCTTGATGTGGCAACTAGTGCAACTTTTGTTCCCACTATTACTGCCTCTAAGGAAGATATTGATGCTTGGAATGAGAAAAATGATGAGGCTTTAGGCCTTAGAGGCATTTCTTTACATCCATATTTATATCTATTAATTACCCTTTGTATTGAAGCACATGCAGCATGGACTATTTTGAAAAACACCTTCGACAGTGCAACCAAATCTTGAAAGATTCAACTCCAAGATCAATTGGAGGATCTCAGGTATATGTACTTCTCAACTATGGATGAGTTTTTACTTAATTTTGATTCATTTCGAAGTCAATTAATTGGTTTAGGAGTTACTTTATCTGAAATTTGGTTAATTCATATCATTTTAAAAAAATGTCTTCCTAGACAATTTCATCAATTTATAACTAATATACATTCTCAATTAGCTCTTCCTTTGTTAGCATCTCAATTAACTTATGCTATCTTTCAACAACTTTTACGTCAAGAAGAGGCTAATTTAATTCAATTTGGCTCACTCAAATCTATTGATTATGCTTTCATGTCTAGATCTCATAATAATAGATCTAATAATCATAATCATAATAATGGTTATCATAACCATTCTAATAGACCTCATTGTAATTATTTTGGAAAATATGGTCATGTGATCAATAACTTTTTTAAGAAACTTAAACATGAGAAGTCCTCTAATCCTAGTACTCAAAATCATAACACTCGTCAAGCCTTTGCTATTCGGTATGAGATGCCTACTTCTCATTATGATGATAATACTATTTGGAATGAACCATGTGATGATGAATACTCTTTGAATAACCCTCTTTATTATGATCTTCCTAATGAAAATGATTATGATGCACTACAATTTGATGATCCTTGCTCTTGTGTTGATGATATTCTTGAACAAGAAGAGGAAAGTATCTCTAACTTTCTTAATATTACTTTGCAAGATATGTTAATGCTTATACTAGCTCTACTTCTCTTGATTTTACTTATTACGATGAATATGTTATAGATTTGTTTTATGCAACTGATGATTGCATTCCTAATTATATGATTGATGATTCACAAAATGATTTTACTTTCCAAAGTGTTACTGATTCAGCACTAGGAGATCCCAATGATGGGAGATCTACTAGTGGTTCTTGCCTTATTGTAGGCTCTGGTGTTGATTATGCTCCACCTCTATTTTTTACTGGAAGTGAATATATAGAATGCATAAATGCATCTCGAGAATATCAATGGTCACTTGAAGATTTGGGCCCCACTCCACAAGCAATTACATCTTTGAATTGTCAAAGTGCTATCCACATAGAAAACGTTCCTATGTACCATTCAAGCTCCACCGATCTAGTTGAAGTAATATATGATGATAAAGCTATCAACAATCTCTTAAAGACTCTTTCAAAAGAAACATCTCAAAATCATTGTAAACATTTGGGTGTGATACCTATTGATCTCATCTCCCCAAGTAAAGATTAAAGGGGGATGTTAGAATTAATCTTTCCTTGGTAACTATGTAATTAAAAGATATACCAAGGACATGTCATATTATTTGTAATTCGTTTAATAAGGAAATTATTTATTCCTCCTTAAGAGGATTCCTACACATGACACACACCAAATGTGAATGTGGCACACATAGAGTTTGGGAGTTACATGCAAACTCCTCCACTCATATCTACTTAAGAGATGGCTCTCACACACAAGTTAGGGTTCTATGGTTTTCATAGGGATTATAAGTTGGATTTCTTCTCTCTTCTCTCATTCTCATTCTTGAAATATTGTAATGAGCTTATTGCTCTCATTATTTAGGCTTTGAGCCATATTCATATTGTTCACAAGGGGTTTTTCTTGTTTTTCCCCTTCCAAATTCTTGTGTTCTTTCCTTGGTTCTTGAAGCATTTTGGTGTACGTGTGGTTGATCTATTGAAGAAAAATCTCTCTCTCTCTCTCTCTCTCTCTCTCTCTCTCTGTTTGTGTGTGTGTGTGTGTGTGTGTGTGTGGTAAATCTTTTCCATTGCATACTCTCTTGGATTCTTTCCCTATCTTTTTCATTTTACTTTATATTTCTAACACTAGTGCCTTATCCAATGGGAAAAAGAGTCAAACATAAAATTACAAAGGAGATTATGAATAAAGAAGACACCACAATTTAATATGTCTAATGTCTTACATTAAACATACCCCGTTGATCAAGTTCTACTTGTGGATACACTTGTGTATTCAACTATGCAACTACCTATTCAAAGTATTTAACCCTCCCCTTGGAATAGACAATACATTAATCAACATCCACTGAAAGACAAGTTTGACATATCCTTGATACCCCAAATCATGCACATCTAAATACAAATTCCAAATCATAGTTATCCTTTAAATAACTCTATTGCTGATATACAATAGATAAGACCAAAACACACTGTATGTCTTAACCTATGTGATTTGGAAACAAAATGGAGACAACTTGATAACAGTATGAATATGCTGAAATTTCATTCATAAAACTAGCTATTATAATGATGTTCTTATCTGGAACCAAAAAGAGATCAAGAACACCCTATATGTAGGGAAAAGGTAGAAATATTTACAAAAGAACCACACTTAGAACCTGCCTTTCCTTGCAAAGGATTCATAATTTCTACAACAAAGAAAAGAAAGATACTTATAGAAGAAGGAAACCATAGAATCATATCCAATTGACACTTGTCCTTCCATATCTATTTTGCATCAAATTTTTTTCCTCTACCAACTGATTTGATCTTTCTTCAAAAGATTTGAATAAGTATCTGATCTGAATAACTAACTATCTCTAGAACATAACCAAGCTTAATAGCAGAAATGTTAGGAAGCAGACTAGGGTTAAAGAAGATATACAAATCTAATTAGAAAACCCTAAGTCACCACCACATGGAAATAAGAAACCATAGTCAACATAAATCCATCCCTTAGCACCCTATGACTTCATCAATTCGACCCTAAAGATCATATCAATCCATTTAATAGCTTTGCAACTTGGAAAGCAAAGCCACCAAATAAAAATACTATAAATCAATTTAAATATTTGAGTATCTATTCAGAAAGCTACAGGTAGCATGGAATTCACTATTGATGGTCGACATTGAACCTTTATGCCATTTTAAAAATAGCCATCAATCTTCCCTTAAGATACCCGCGAGCCAAGAATTGATTTGGACATGTGTCGACAAGTTGTAATTTTGTGATGGATATCCTTTGATCACTTTTTGTTCGAGACTTAGCACTGACTCTATGATCAAATTTGATCTTATTTACCTTTAAGCTTTCTTTTAGCATTGACTAAGATCTACGATGCAATGTGGCAATCAAGCGCAATGCCTTGATGAATAAAAATCAATCAACTTCCTTTGCAAGCAATGCACCCATCGTTAGGTCCTCTTTGATCTGACTGATTCTTATCTTAACTGTAGTTATGACCTGACCCCACCAACTTCCATGTGTTGCAAAAGTGTGAAGCCTTGAAGACTAACCAGTTTGCATCTTCTCTTCAAGCCATAATGCACACCATACGATCAACCTTGATCTAACCTTAGATTAACTTATTTCAAACAAAACACTTTCCACGTGTTGCATTATCATGAACCCGTGATGGATAAAAATCATGTATGTCCTGACTAAGGATTTATGCCCACCACCCAATGAAGATTAATTTGACAATTCTTCTTTATCTTACCCTTACCTTAGCTCAGGCCCACACTTTCCATATGTCAGTCTATCGTGATGCTGCAAAATTTTAAACAACTTGCATCTTTTAGGTAGCATAAAAATGCCAACAACACGATTGGATCTTATCTAATGGTCCATGAACCTTCTTTCATCCTCAATCTCAGAGGGACACTTGGCATCACGGTGTGATCCCACAAAAAATAATCTTCGTGCATCTTCTGATCATGGGATAACGATAGCAGTTGGATCCAATATGAAACAAATGAATGTTATCTTCTTTTAGCTCAGAAACCATCTTCTACATGTCGCCCTTCAATTCATTGGGACCTCTTCTATTTCACCATCCTACTTGGCCCCAATACCTATCAGTCTGTCATGTTATCCAGTCGCAATACCATGATATGACTAGACCTTTCATGACTCAGATCGCGACATAGCACCCTACCAACATTTTTCACCACTCGAAACCTACTTCCATGTCATCTCTATATGGGCCCACAAAGTTTGCCTCCTTGTCCACCAGCTAGCTACCACTAATTTCCACTTAACCACTTGACCACTAACCACTTGGCCAAAAATCTGCGTTCCTTTCAGAACTTAACCAATGTAAGCCTGGATATAAAAATATTAGGTTCTTTCACCGCACCGCCAATGTGGGATAAAGGACCTAGAAAGTTTCAAAAAAAAAGATAGACCAGAAAAGGAACCATGGATTCTAACCATTTCCAACCTACAAGATTGTGCAAAAAAAACCCAAGGGAAACAAAATTTGATTTCCTTGTCCCTCTGCAACCTTCGCATGTGAGATAAAGACAAGATATCCTCTGCAACTAAAGTATTTCTCCATGAAAGAAGGTTGAAGCTCTAAAAATTTCTTAAAATGGTACTCACAAAAATGAGTACTAACAGTGATGATTTAGATTATATTCATGTAAGAAAATCATTTATGCTCTTTACTTTTTACTGATATATAAATGTGTTAAATGATTCTATGTGAATATGAAGATGTATTTTTTTGAGATTTTCTTTATGCCAATTTATGTATGGATGCACTTAGGATGTAAAAATGCAACACCTGGATGATTTATGTTTTTTGTTTTTTGCTTTGCCAATTATGAATGCAAAATGAATACAAAATGGTTATTCTATGGATATGCAATGACAAGAATATATCAGTAAATAGGTTAAGTAGTCAAAATTGGATTGGAATGAAATAGGAAATCATTTTGAGCTCAAGCACTTATGCTGCCAAATGAACCATCCAAACTTAAATGCAACTAAATGCAAACCTCTAGGACCGTCTCTCATCTTTTTACACTAGAATTTTATCATCGTAGAGTGCTAGTCTAATAGACATCATCAGTTATTACAACTGTCACTGATACCATGGAAGTATCATGAAACTATGAATACTACCTTAATTGGATACAATGCCAAAAATAAACCTAAGAATCAAGGCATAGAGGCCAGGATGAATTGTCAGCTATCTCCTTTTGATTTTAGAATCTTCTACTATTTGTGTTTAATGTAAGAATTGTAACTTGCAATGACCCTTAATGTTAATATCCTTGTACATAATGTTTCATACACCTTACTTAGAAGTTGATTAGAAATAGACAAGGAAATTGATTCAACCTCACTGTAGCTTACACATAACAAGAATAGAGATATATGTGTCTATCCACTCATGTTGGAAGCTCTTATCATAAACATCCAAATTAGGTGAAGTTTTTTAGGATCATTTAAGCAATCACCACAATCATAAAAACTATAAAATGTTATGCCCCCTGTTTGGTGGAGGAGTACCCTAGCTAACCTGAGTGTTTTTTTTGGCACTTATGAATTCCTTGAAGTTCCTAGTGACCTTTAGGTAAAGCTAGAATCAAAGGTTTCATATTGGACACCCTTTGTAAGACTTAGTTCAAAGATTGGCATTTTATAAGCCCTTGGTCAACTATTGGTCAACTGATGTCCAAAACCTTATTTATAGGTTATTTTATCATATTTACATGTTTTATCATGTTTAGATCCATGTGGGATCATAAATAATAGGTTTGGACCAAGTTTGGTCACTTAGAGTGAAAAGTTGCAAAATATTGCAAAATTGCTAAA
>MU223567.1:2533805-2561880 GCA_018584345.1 Thuja plicata | reverse complement strand
AGGTTTGGACCAAGTTTGGTCACTTAGAGTGAAAAGTTGCAAAATATTGCAAAATTGCTAAAAAGTTGTCAAGCAACTTTGACAACTTTTGTCAAATATTGTAAAAACCATTCCCAAATGGATAATTTTTTAAAAAATTGGATTTAACCATTTGTAATTCCTACAAAATATCTTATACATGGGTGGTAGGATGACTTTTGTAATTTGGCATTCAAAAAAATATAAAAATCACCATTTTCCTGTAAATTCAAGAAATAGTCACTTGGTACGAATAGATACGGAAGATTGGGAATGAAAGTATGACATACTAAGGTATCCCTATGAAGTAGCTTCCATTTTAATTTTTTCTCATTCCCTAATCTCCTTTACTTTTAAATTTATTATATTTTTACCTCTATTGCCTAGTTTGTAGGCCCTAAATCAGGGTTTCATAAAAAATTGTACATATTTCTTATTTCCACCATGGGAATCTAATTACCCTTGGTGGAAATCATGTATTGACAATTATATTTAAGATTATACAGGTTGTGTTTGATGAAATGTAGGGAGATGAGTTTTCCATGATGCCCTAGGTGTACATGTCCATGTGTGCACCAATCAAGCGATTGAGTACAGTGCACATAACTCACCATAGGAGATTCATCAAAGCCTTAATTTGAGACTAAGAAGTCCTTGTGCAATCCCTCACATGATCCAAGTGTTGGTTTGGGTGCTTGTTATACGAAAGGAGTATCTGTAGTGTAATTAGAGGCCTAATTAGCCCTATTTGTTTAAGCAAAATAGTGTGTCTTTCTATTTTCCTATTACTACCAAGCATTGGTGATTTGGTATAATCCATTTGGCCATAAAGGGTACTTGAATCTCTACTTTTCTTAGGGGGTTATGTGGAACACTTTCAAACTAAGCCCAAATTTCCATTTGAAAAGGCTATAAGTCTAGGAGGGGCTTATCATAGCAACCATGAACAAATTAGTGTCCATGGTGAGTAGAACCATTGGGTTCTTGTATTAGGGACCTAAATAGACCAAATCCTTGAGAATAGGTCACCCCTAGTCCTTGGAGTCATTTTATGGGGAGTTGATGTCAAATTGGTGTAAGTGCCTAATAGCCAACCATTAGGAGTTGGTGTTGGAGACTTGGTAGAACCTAGTGTTAGGTTTCCCTATTGGGAATAAGTTGTGGTAACCTAGAAACAAGTCATTTCTACACTTATGATAAGTGTAGAGGCACTTTACCTCTTGGTATTTGAAGATTTGAAGGATACCTTGTCCTTTTAGGGCTTCTGACTATCCACTCTACATCAAGTGGTATCAGAGCCATGTCTTCTCCTGAGGATGAAGAAATCCCTGCAAGGGTTACAAACATGGAACTTGCAAGGATAGTGATAGAATAGAAGGCAACGAATGTAGCCCTAACCAGGAGGCTTCAATAATTTGAGAAAAATGTAGAGAGGGGAAGAGAAGACATGTCTGATGATGAAGAAGGGAGTGAAGAGGAAGATGACACCCCTAATCAGGATGAGAACATTCCTGCAGATTAGAGACCCCTCTTAGATGCCTTAAAGTCTATGGGGAGAAGAACCATGGATGAGAATTTAGACTTACCAACTTTCAATGGAAAGATGCATGCAGATTTGGCTTTAGATTTGATTGACACTTTGACAAGCTTCTTTGAGTGTGAATAGATTTCTAAGAAGCAAAGAGTAAAGATGGGAAAATTCAAGTTGAAGGAAGCAGACCTAAATTGGTGGAGCTTCATCCAAATAGAGAGGGTGAAGAATGGTAGAAGCATGATCACTTCATGGAATAAAATGATAGCATTGATAAAGGAGATATATGTACCTAAATATTATGGGGTACAACTCCATAGAAAGAAGAAAAACCTAAAGAAAAAAGACATGGATTGTAGGCTCATACACCGAGGAGTTCCTAAAACTATGCATGAATAGTAATGTAGTAGAGAATGAGGAAGAAAAAATAGCAAGATACATGAATTGTCTCAAAGTGTCCATTCAAGAAGAACTAAGACTACACAACCCTACATAAGTAAACAAATGTTATTAGATGGCAATCAAGGTAGAGGATAAATGGAAAAGAAAGCAAGACATTGGAAAAGGAAAGAGAAATGATGGTGGAAAGAGTTATAGAGAAAGAGGTACCTCTTGGAGAAGAGGACAATATAGTGGCAATAGAAACAAGACCCCTGACCAAGGACAAGGAGACAAAGAGCATGGTGAATCCAATTTTAGAGGGAACTTTAGAGGAAGGAGACCCTTCAACAAAGGAAGAGGAAGAGTAAATGGACCCTTAATATGTTACTACTGTAACCAAATTGGACACCATGCAAGGAGATGCATGGAGAAAAGAAATAACAAAAACCATGGAGAAAGGAGGACACAACTCATTCAAGAAGACAAACAAGAGGATGACACCAATCCAAGGGATTTAGAACTAGAGGAAGGAGCATGTTTTATAATGACACAATCTTTCCTACAAGTACCACAAACCCATGAAGTACCTCAAAGGAAGAGCCTCTTCAGGACAAAGATCAAATGCCATGGAAAGGTGTGTAATCTCCTTATTGATTGAGGTTCAAATGGAAATTTGGTGTCTCTTGAAATGGTCCAAAAATTAAACCTATCTAAGAAACCACACCCCTTTCCCTACCATGTATCTTGGTTAACCAAAGGTCAACAAACTCTAGTAACTGAACAAGCATGGGAGAATTTTCTATAGAAGATTTCAAAGATAAAGTACTTTGTGATGTAGTATAAATGGATGCTTCCCACATATTACTAGGAAGACCTTGGAAATATGATGTGGATGCCACACATCATTGTAGGAAGAACACCTACTACATCACCAAGATTGGGGTAACTTTTATCATGAAGCCCTTGCCTGATGCTAAAACAGAGAAAGAACCTATTGTTATCACCATAGTGGAAAAGGAAATGTTGCAAGTACTAAAGGAACCTGAGACTGAAGGTTTTGTACTGATCTCTAAACCCAAGGATAGCATAATATCTAATGATAAGGATCCCATACCAAATGAAGTTAAGGAACTATTGAGAAAATACAGTAATATCACTGCTAGTGACTTGCCCATAAGCCTCCCTCCCTTAAGAGAAATTAGTCATCAAATAGACCTAATACCTGGTTCTTCCTTACCTAATAAGGATCCATATAAGATGACACATGCTTAGCATGTAGAGATTAAAAAATAGGTCAATGAACTGTTAGAGAAAGGACTAATTCAAAATATCCTTAGCTCATGTGTTGTCCCATCAGTTCTAGCACCCAAGAAAGATGGAAAGTGGAGGTTATGTATAGATAGTAGGGCCATAAAAAAAATCACCATAAGATACAGATTTCCCATTCCAAGAATGAAAGACTTACATGATCAATTAGGCACTACTTGTTACTTCAGAAAGATAGACTTGAAATCAAGATATCACCAAATAATAGTAAAGCTAGGTGATGAATGGAAGACTGCATTTAAAACAACTAAGGGACTTTTTGAATGGCTTGTCATGCCTTTTGGGTTAAGAAATGCCCAAAGAACATTCATGAGGCTCATGAATGATATTTTAATTTATTTTATTGGAAGGTTTGTAGTAATCTATCTTGATGACATATTGATTTACAGTCATAGCAGAGAAGAACATCTTGGACATGTGGAACAGGTTTTGAGAAGACTTCATTAGCACAAGTGAGTGATTAACTTAGAGAAGTGTATGTTTATGAAGAAGGAACTTGTGTTCCTAGGTTTTTTAATTTCACAAGGCACCCTAAAAATGGACCCTAAAAAGGTTGAAGCAATTTTCAACTGGCCTCCACCAAAGAACCAAGGTGATGTTAGAAGTTTTCATGGTCTTGCCACTTTCTATAGGAAATTTATTAAGAACTTTAGTCATGTTTGTGATCCTATTTTGGATACTATCAAGGGTGGTAAAAAGATCAGATTTGAATGGACTAAAGAGGATGCAGATGCATTCCAATACCTAAAGAATAGAGTGTCCCAATATCCAATCCTAGTGCTTCCTAACTTCACTAAGGTATTTATTGTTGAAACTGATGCAAGTAACTTGGAAATTGGTGCAGTCTTGTGCCAAGAAGGTAAGGTTGTAGCATTCTTTTCTAAAAAGATAAATGATGCAAAGAAAAGGTAATCTACATATGATTTATAACTCTATGCAATGGTGCAAGCACTAAAAAAATGGAGGCATTACTTACTTTCAAATAATTTATTGTTTATACGGACAACCATGCATTGAGTGTCTTAAATACTTAGGAAAAGCTTGGAGTCAAACAGATCAAATGGATGGAACAATTGTAGGCATATACATTCAACATTAAGCACAAAAAGGGGGTAGAAAACAAAGTGGCTGATGCCCTAAGTAGAAGGGTTGGTTTTGTTGAATAATTAAAACTTTAGAGTGTGGGGTTTGACTCACTAAAACATTTGTATGCAGATGATCTAGATTTTTGAGAAATTTTTGAGGTATGCACCAAAATGATAGGTAAATATCATACTGATTTTTTTGATTTTCTAATTCAGAATGGACTCTTTTTTAAAGGGGCTCAACTATGCACACCTAGATGTTCCATGAGAACAAATATCATAAAAGAAAAACATTTTGGTGTCTTGGGAGGTCATTTTGGAATAGACAAAACAACAGACCTAGTAAAAAGGAGTTACTTTTGGAAAAAAAGTGGGAAATGAAGTTAATAAATTCATAGAAACTTGTACAATTTGTCAAGAAGCCAAAGGTGTATCTACTAACCAAGGCCTATACCAGTCTCTACCAATTCCCACTAGGCCATGGGAATCAATTTGACTGGATTTTGTAATGGGTTTACTTAGAACCAAATAGGGTTTGACAGTGTGTTTGTCATAGTGGATAGATTTAGCAAGATGGCCCACTTTGTTCCCTACAAAAGAACAAATGATGCATCTCACATAGAACATATCTTCTTCAAAGAAGTAGTCAGAATTCATGGATTACCTTAGACAATAGTTTTAGACATAGATGTTAAATTTCAGGGACATTTTTGGAGGACTCTTTTCAAAAATCTTGGCACAAATCTTACCTATAGCTATGCCTATCACCCACAAACTAATGGGAAATTTAAGTGGTCAATAGGTGACTTAGAAACCTCCTAATATGTATGACTAAAAAAAATTCCCAAAGTTGGGACATGATCTTACCTCAAGTAGAGTTTGCATTCAATGATTCAATGAACAAATCTACTATAAAAACACCTTTTCAAACTATTTGTGGACTTCATCCAAAAGGTCCATTAGATTTGGTGGAATTACCTTTTGATTTCAGAGTTAGTGCACAAGGTGAAGAATTGGCAAAATTGATCACTAAAGTGCAGGAAGAAGTTAAATAAACATTGCAACAATCCACCATGAAATACAAAGCACAAGCAGATAAGAAAAGAAGAGAAGTTCACTTCCAAACTAAAGATAAAGTGTGGGCTTACCAAAGAAAGGAGCGACTACCCAAGGGAAGATATTCAAATTTACATATGAAGAAATTTGGGCCATGCACCATTCTCAACAAAATGGGTGAAAATGCCTATGAAATATCTCTCCCTCCTACATTATCAATCCCTCCTATATTTAATGTTTCAGATCTCACCCCTTATAAATGTGTTTCAGATATGACCATTGTGTAGGGTTCACAAAATGAGGAGGATGGAGACTATGTCACAAATCTTCCACAAAGAAAACCAGTGGAGTTGGAAATAGTTCTTGAGTCAGGTGCTGAAGAAAGAAAGGAAGAAAAATTATATGCAATATCTAGTAAATTTGAAAGGATTCCCTAAAATTTATTCTACTTGGATGACAGAGGAACAAATCAAACAGCATGGCATCACTCTTGATCACTTAACCTCAAGTGGGAACTTGAGCTCAAAACCTCATGGGGAGTATGGTGCATGCACACCCTAGTTAACCTAAGTGTTTTTTTTGGCACTTATATATTCCTTGAAGGTCCTAGTGGCCTTTAGGTCAAGCTAGAATCAAAGGTTTCATATTGGACACCCTTTGTAAGACCTAGTTCCAAGATTGGCATTTTATAAGCCCTTGGTCAACTATTGGTCAACTAATGTCCAAAACCTTAATTATAGGCTATTTTATCATATTTAAATGTTTTATCATGTTTATATCCATGTGGGATCATAAATAATAGGTTTGGAACAAGTTTGGTCAGTTAGAGTGAAAAGTTACAAAATATTGCAAAATTGCTAAAAAGTTGTCAAGCAACTTTTAAGCAACTTTCACAACTTTTGTCAAATATTGTAAAAGCCATTCCCAAAAGGATAATTAGTTTAAAAATTTGATTTAACCATTGGGAATTCCTAAAAAATCCCTTATAGGTGGGTGTTAGGATTAATTTTTTAATTTGGCATTCAAAATAAATAAAATCACCATTTTCCTGCAAATTCGTGAAACAGTCACTTGGTATGGACAAGCACAGAAGATTGGGAAGGAAAGTATAACCAATTAAGGTATCCCTATGAAGTATCTTCCATTTTAATTTTCTCTCATGCCCTAATCTCATGTATTTTACTCCTGTTGCCTAATTTGTAGGCCCTAAATCAGGGTTTCATAAAAAATTGTACATATTTCTTGTTTCCACCATGGGAATCTAATGAACCTTGGTGTAAATCATGTATTGACAATGCTCTTTAATATTATGCAGGTTGGGTTTGATAAAATGTAGGGAGATGGGTTTTCCATGATGCCCTAGGTGTACATGTCCATGTGTGCACCAATCAAGTGATTGAGTACAGTCCACATAACTCACCATAGGAGATTCATCAAAGCCTTAATTTGAGACTGAGAAGTCCTTGTGAAATATATCACATTATCCAAGTGTTTGTCTAGGTCCTTGTTGTACAGAATGAGTACTTGTAGTGTAATTGGAGGCCTAATTAGCCCTATTTGTTTAAGCAAAATAGTGCATCTTTCTGTTTTCCTTTTACTACCAATAATTGGTGCTTTGGTATAATTCGTTTGGCCATAAAGGGTACTTGAATCTCTAATTTTTTAGGGGGTTATGTGGAACACTTTCAAACTAAGCCCAAATTTCCATTTGAAAAGGATACAAGCCTAGGAGGGGCTTATCATAGAAACCATGACCAAATTAGTGTCCATGGTGAGTAGAACCATTGGGTTCTTGTCTAAGGGACCTAAATAGACCAAATCCTTGAGCATAAGTCACCCCTGGTCCTTGGAGTCATTTTATGGGGAGTTGATGTCAAATTGGTGTAAGTGCCTAGTAGCCAACCATTAGGAGTTGGTGTTGGAGACTTGGTAGAACCTAGTGATTAGGTTGTAATGTTGGGAATAGGTTGTGATGACCTAGAAAAAATTTATTTCTGTACTTGTGATTAGTGTAGAGGTACTTTACCTCTTGGTATTTGAAGATTTGAAGGATACCTTGTCCTTTTAGGGCTTCTGGTTGTCCACTCTGCATCTTTGTCCTTGTGACTCTTTTTCATTTAATAGATGTCATGGAGTAACTCAAAAGACATACCAAGAAACAATTGATAATTAGACAAAGAAAATTCATAACCCCTTATATATGACCCTAGTTTGAAACATCATTAGAACATTAAAAGAGTCATGACCAAATCAAGATCAGTCTATATGTGTTTATGTGGTGTTTAGGAACACCTTTGAATCATCATTCAATCATAGTAGAGAAATCATCAATTAAATCTTGGATTTTAGCATTGTATATCTGTGTCTGAGTGAGTGAGATAAACAATATCAGTAATTGCAATCCAATGGAGTGTTGAGAAACACTAGTATGATGTCTGTTAAAGGTAGGTGGTGTTTAATAAACACCTTTATTTTTTATAGTGATAATGATGTTTTGATTCAAGTATTAAAGAAATATTATTTGTAGTTGAAAACATTCCTAGATAGGGACCTAGGATGACAACGCAACAAACAATCTTTGACTGGCATAACCAAGCCGACCACTAAAATTGCTAGGACGCATGCCCCCACTAAAGTATGACTATCTTAAGACTCAAATATAGATAAATTCTTGACAGGGAAAGTATATTGTTGAAGGGTTCAGGTATAACTGATATCAAGAAATTGACCATGAAGGATATGTGGGAGTGGTGCATTGACAAATGGAGCACTCAATACAAGTGATGCCTATTTGCTAGGTTTTCACCACTTGGAAAATTGGAAAATTTCTATTTTTTCTACCAAGATGCCTATTTGTCAAGTTTTAGCCAAGGCACTATTTTCTTATTTTTCAAATTTTTTGTACTTTTCTTTTCTTTCTCTTTTTTTTTAGTATCATGATGCATGTTTTCCAAGCTTTCACCAAGAATACCTTTTATAGGAATTTTTCCACTCTTTTTTATTTTTTTCTCTTTTTCACTATTTTTTATTTTCTTTAGGATCATTTTTTGTTGTTTTTGGTATTTTCTCAGGATTAATTTTTTTGTCCAAGCCCTTCGGCTAGATGTCAAGCATAAAACTATTTCAAGTGTAGAGTATTGATAGGATTGATGAATTATAACTGATTGAATGCTTGAATATGATAATTTGATGATCACCGAGCTGCAAAAGTGAATACAAGACATTAAATGAGTTAATTTATTGTATTGTCATTAATGTCAACTTGATATGGTTTGATTTTTCATACACATATTGTCATAACCTTGAAGATCTAAAGAGACAATGTTTATGTGGTCTGTAAAACATAAAAATTTTGTATACACCAAGTGACAGTGAACACCGAGCAGTTCACAGTGTATAATGAGCACAACAATAAACAAGCTAGCATTATCAAGCAGGAATTAATGACCAAGCATAACTAGAGTTAATGACCTTGCATAAATGGACTTAATGACCGAGATTAACTGGAGTTAAAGAATGACGAAATGCTTAGGTGGAAGAGATACAATTTAGGGATTGAATGATTGATTGTTTTATTATCAATGATGAATTAAAATAAAGAAAGGAAGGAGATTAAAAGTGTGTTTTATTCATAGTTATCAAGGAGAGATTTACAGAGTAAACTAAAGGAGAGCTTTGTAGGATAAAGAAAATCATGGCATGTTTTACAGATCAAGGAGAGATCTACGACAAAAACAAGGAGATTGAGCAGCTAATCATGTCTATATATTTAGACACATGGAATTCATTATCAAGAAGTGGGATTCTGAATATATTATGTGTGAAGATAGAAATCTTCATGTAGATCTGATCCTATAGGTTGAAGAACAAAGCCAAGGATTTCTATAGACACTAAGCAACAGAGGACAGAGCATTCACCGAGAAAAATAAAGAAACAAAGTAAAGGAATTGAAGTGTATATTGACTAGAGAGGTATTATTTGACTAACAATAGATCTGAATATTTGTAAACCATAGTTGTATTTTGAACAGATCATTGACTATAGAAATTTAACCATTGATTTAGAAAATCTCTTAACCGAGTGGGATTTAACAGTCATTATTGTATTGAGATACTCAAGAGTATAAAAATGTTTTCTTGTTGACAGCATAGTGAGTTCTAGGTTAAAATACAAACTATTGGTTTTAAATCCTCTAACAAGGTCACACTTACCAATGTGTACTGTAACCTTTAATAGGGTTGGTTGTTCACTGAGCTCACTTTAGAAGAGTGAAAATATTTTGGGTTACCAGTCCTAGGTGGTTTTTCCCATATTGGGTTTCCACATTAAAATTTGTGTCAAATGTGTGTATGTTTCATTGCATTGATATTTTGTTTTACACATTACTGAAACTAGATTCGTTGGTTAACACTAAGTTTATTTGTTGCTACTCGGTAAAGTCCAGAAAAGATAAACAGTAATTTCTTACCGAGAAGCTTATATTTATTAATACTATTTATGGAATACATCTTGATGAAATTGGGACTGTAAGATAACTAAAGGTATTATATTTGAGAGATAATATTTTGGTTGGATCTTTTGGAATTAATTTTAAGGCCACTAATTCACCCCCCCCCCCCCTTAGTTNCCACTAATTCCCCCCCCCCCCCCCTTAGTTATTCTAACAATTGGTATCAGAGCTTTGGTTCTTGGAATAAAAGTTTAATGGGACTTAAGCTAAAGATCACAAGATGAGTAAAAAGGGATGTGCCTAAGATGAACAAGGACAACTTTGCATCATGAAAAAGCAGGATAAGACTTCATCTATCTAGTATTGGAAATGATATTACACAACACTTGGATACTAAATATGTTTCACCTACTAGACCTCTGATTATTGATCAATTGAGATAGAAACATGGACACAATTCTATGATGATAGAACTTTCTTCTTCACTAACCGATGTTGAATTTGAAGATGTTAAAACATGCACCTCTGCAAAGAAAATGTGGGAGAAACTCAAGCTAGTACATGGAGGAGATGCCAATGTGCTAAGAGCTAAAGCTAAAAGCCTAAGAGGAAAGTTTGATGACCTGAGAATGAAAGAAGGAGAGAACATCACTCAATACAGTGACAAAATCAAATAAGTTGTAAATGCTATCCGTAGAGTAGGAGGATTACTTAATGAAGAAATAATTATAAGTAAAATTATGAGAACCTTACTGCCTGTTTATGCTATTAGAGTCTTTGCAATTCAAGAAATGAGAGTAGTAGCTAGTAACAGTGTTACTCTTGATAGTTTGATTGGTAGACTTATTTCATTTGAGATGAACAACTATGACAATAGTGTCTTACCTACTATTGATTCTGCATTCAAGTCTTCTCTAAAAATAATAAAATCTAGTAACAAACACACTATGAGAAATGATAGTGATAGTGATAGTGATCAGCAAGAAATTGATGAACTTGAAGCACTAATGGTTAGAAGATTACATAGAGGGAAAGGAAGATATAAAGGTAAATTACCATTGGTCTTTTTTAACTTCAAAGAAATTGGACATTTTGTTGCTAGATGCCCTAACAAGAGAAAGGATGAAAGAAAAAATGACATATCTTATGAAAATAAGTATGACATAAGTGATGACCGAGACTACAGAAGCAACCAACACTCTGACAGAAGAGATAACCGAGAATACAAGGACAAAGGCAAGAAGGCTAGTTACCTGGTTGAGAACAAAGCTAAAAATTCTGATACTGATTCTAATGAAGATATTGAGGTAGTATTTATTGCTATGAAGGATGATCTAGACGAAGAAGAAAGGTATGTTGAAAGAACACTCATATCTAAAGTTAGCAAAAATGATGTCTAGATTATTGATAGTGGTTGTACTCATCACATGACTGGAGATAAAGAAAAGTTTGAAACTTTTGAATATTATAATGGTGGATTAGTTAGGATGGGTAATGACTCACCTTGCCTAGTTGAAGGAAAAGGGACCATCATGTTGAATAATCTGATCAGATGTGAAAATGCATATTGGGTAAAAGGACTTATCTATAATTTGTTAAGTGTTTCACAGCTAAACAAAATAGGACACCAAGTTGCATTTGAGAACAAAAAGGCAATGATCTAAAATGGAACAAGAAATTTGATCGGTACTGGTGAACAAACAAAAGGTAATATATTCTATCTTGAACATATTAAGACCACTTATTTATTGGTTAGAAATAAAGACATTTGGTTATGGCATAAAATCTTATGTCATGTAAATTTTGACAACATGGTTAGGATAAGTAAGAAAATAAAAGTGAGAGGCTTACCGAGTATTCCAAAGCCTGGCTATGTTATTTGCAAAAATTGTCAAATAGGAAAAATGACAAAGCCTAGTTTCAAGAGTAAAACCTACACATCTAATGCTATTCTAGAGTTAGTCTATACTGACTTATGTGGACCAATGAGAAAAAAGAGTTGTTTTGGTGATAGATACTTTATTCTATCTGTTGATGACTATTCTAGGATGATGACTATCATGTTATTAAAAGAGAGATATGAAGCATTTGAGATTATCAAATGGTATACAGCTAAAGTTGAAAAACAAAGTGGAAAAGAACTGAAATATTTAAGATCAGATAGAGGAGGAGAATTTATTTCTGATGAATTCACTAACTTTTGTAATGAGAATGGGATTACAAAATAAGTTTCTGCATCGAGAACACCATAGCAAAATGAGATTGCTGAAAGGGGGAATAGATCAATTGTTGATTGTGCTATAGGGTAAAAGTACAAACCTGTGTTAGACTTTTATAAAGGAAAAGGACCACAACATGCAAACTGTTCAACTTTAACGACATAAAAGGTGGCATTTGTATTTAGAATTTGAGGATGATGTAAACTAAAGAAATGTGTAAAAATGGATTAATTTTATGTCTATAATTTTTTTAAAAAAATTTGAACAAGAATGTACATAGTTTTTTAATTTTTGAAGTGCATTTTTCCATTTCTGAAAACTGCTCAAAATCTGGGGTCTAGTTCCCTCCAAACAAGTATATGCAAATAATTTTTTTTTTTTTTCTGATTTTAAAATATGTTATAGATAAAATGTATAGCTAGTGAAAAAAAGAAGAAAGATTGGTTTTCAATGTATATTTTCTCCGTTATAACTTCTCAAAGTTGAACTTATTTGAAATCGATAGTTTTCATCTCCCTCCAAATTTCCCCTATCAAATCTACACCATTCAGAAAAAAAAAATACATATTCTTGAAGAAGACGCTCTCCTCTAGTGTTAAATATACATTTTCAATTTTTTTTATGTGATTTACTATTTTTTTATTTATTTGAAGCAACATCTTCTCGAATGTTAAAATAGCTACTTATTATATTTTGAAATTATAATATATTATATTTAATCAAAATATTATAAACTTTATATGACAATAATCTTGACTCTGAGCTCTACAAAAGGGTATTTTTTATATTTTTTAAAAATATCATTAAATAGAGTAGGGGTTATTGAAACATCAATTTTCTGAAATAATTTTATTTCTTTGGTAATTGGTATAAAACATGCATTTAATAGACATTTCCAATTGGAAAAGTTTAACCACTTATCTAGCTTACCTAGAATGAATCTAGCTAGACCATATGTTTGACAAAAATTAATTTTTATTTAGAAATAATCAAATTTAGTTGTGCTGATAAGTGGTCCTAAAACGTCACACAACTTTGTGCTTTTACCCTAGAACACTGATGATTGAAAAAGGCATCACACAAATATTATGGAGAGAAGCTGTAAGTACTATTGTCTACACACTGAACGGAGTTCAATTGAAGAAAGAAACAAATGAGACACCTTATGAGCTATGGTATGGATACACACCAAATGTGAGTTACCTTAGAATTTTTGGAAGTCAATGTTATATACTAAAAGATGAAAGAAATGGAAAAATTGACTCTAAAAGTGATGAAGGAACATTTATAGGATATTTTACTAAAAGCAAAGCTTATAAATGTTTGAAAAAATCTTGTAAAAAAATCATCGAGACTGAAAATGTTAAAGTGGATGAATTTGCTGAGAAAAATGATGAGGAAAGCAAAAAGGAACCTGAAGATTACAACAAATTTGTCTACGTTGAAGAACCTAGCACCTTGCCCGAGCAACAAGCTATAAACACTAAGAAATAGGAAAATGCTCACAATGCTGAACCGAGTGATGAAGATCAAAATGGAGAACAGAGATCTAAACCTGTACTTGCTAAATATGTTAGAAAACACCATCCACATGACCAAATCATTTGAGACAAAAGAGAAGGAATGAGAACAAGAAGTAAATCACTTAACAATAGATGTTTGATCTGTGATTTTGAGCCTAAATCTATTAGTACTGCACTTGGGAATCAAGAATGGGTTAGTGCAATAAATGAAGAGATTGAACAGATTGAGAAAAATAAAACATCGACATTAGTACCTAGACCAAGTGACAAAAATGTCATTGGAACCAAATGCATTTTCAAAAACAAACTTAATGAGAATGGAGAAGTCACAATGAACAAAGCAAGAATGGTATGCAAAGGGTATCCACAAGAAGAAGGTATTGACTATGGAGAAACCTTTTCACCTATTGCTAGACTGGAAGGAGTAAGAATTCTACTTGCTTATGTTGCTTTAAAAGGATTCAAAGTATACCAAGTGGATGTTAAATTTACATTTCTGAATGGAATACTAGAAGAGGAGGTATACATTGAACAACCTGATGGGTTTGTTGATCCTAACAAGAGGAACATGGTTTGTAAACTACACAAATCCTTGTATGGATTGAAACAAGCACCGAGAGCGTGGTATGAAACACTTCACTCTTATCTCATTAGTATTGGATTTTTTAGAAGAAGTGACAACAATAATATGTATTTTAAAGGAGTTACTGATGATAAGATTTTTATTGTTGAGATATTTGTTGATGATAACATATTTGGAGGCAATGATATGATATACAAGTAATTTGTTGATGAAATGAACAAAGAATTTGAAATGTCAATGTCTAGAGGGATCAAATTTTTTCTTGGTCTACAGATTCACAATGGGATGAAGGCATCTACATCACACAATCAAAATACATCAAAGAAGTTCTGAAGATATTCAAGATGGAGGAGTCAAAACCAGTTGGAACACCTATGGCAACTGGATGCAAATTGAAAAAGGAAGACAAGAAAGTTGAGGTAAATCAGATCTTATACAGATCTATGATTGGTAAACTAATGTATGTAGTACACACTACATCTGATATAGCACATGCAGTTGGTATAGTTGCAAGATTCTTTGCTAACCCTAAGGAATCACACATGACTATTGTTAAAAGAATTTTTAGATATCTGAAGAATACTAAATACTATGGTTTGTGGTATAATAAAGAAGGAAAATTTGAGATACAAGTTTATACTGAGGCTGATTGGGATGGAAACATAGATGATAGAAAGAGAACAATAAGAGGAGCAATCTTTATGGGTGACAGAATTGTCACATGGATAAGCATAAAGAAAGGATGCATATCTTAATCAACTATAGAAGGAGGATATGTAGTTGTTGCTGCAAATTTCTCCAACATTGTATGTATCAAGAATTTTCTAAAAGGTATGAATGAGGAAATTATTGACCTAGTAATTATCTATTGTGATAATACAAGTTCTATAAACATTTCAAAGAACCATGTGATGCATGCTAAGACAAAGCACATATCTATTAAGTATCATTACTTGAGGGAACAAGTACAAGAGAAATAGGTAATACTGGAATATGTATAATCCAAATAACAACTAGCAGACATCTTTAGAAAACCATTGCCAAAAGATACATTTGAATACCTGAGGAATCATCCCTTGTCTAATGGTCACTAAGCTGACTAGGAGGTTGCATCAGCCTACACATTATCAAAAGATTAATCATGTTGATGCAAGATGAGATATGGACTGCAATGACATATCAGTACACTGAAGGTACTTATCTGAACCACACACTAGAGATATTGTTGGCTACTACAGAGTTGTATATTTTATTGGTATTGTTGTCAAAGGGAGAGAAATATTCAATGAAATATCCATCAAGGAGAAGAGATTCTAATCCATCAGGAAGAAGAGATTCTACAACACAAAGAGAGAGGACATCTAAAGGAATAGCCATCCATCGAAGGGAGAGAATTGGAGAAGAGATTCTACAAGAAAGGGAGAGACAGAATCAGAAGACAAAACTGCTACACCTATCCATTGAAGGGAATGAAGAAAGGGAGAGCACATGGCATAATCAAATCTATGGGGAGAGTTGTAAGGTAAAAAAATTTAGTGATTAAACATATTAAATCTAAGATAGAAGAGCTTACCGAGATTCAAATATTTGAATTGGTTATAGAATAATAAGTTTGGTATGTTATGGATTTTTTATACTACATATTTCATATTATGTTTCCATCAATGCCAAAGGGAGAGATTGATGAACTATAACTGATTGAATGCTTAAATATGATAATTTGATGATCACCGAGCTGAAAAAGTGAATGCAAGACATTAAATCACTTAATGTTTTGTATTTTCATTGATGTCAACTTGATATGGTTTGATTGTTCATACACATATTGTCATAACCTTGAAGATCTGATGAGACAAAGTTTAGGTGGGCAGTAAAACATAAAAGGTTTGTATACACCGAGTGACATTGAACACCAAGCATTTCATAGTGTATACCAAGCACATAAATAATCGAGAAAGTGTTATTGAGAAGGAGTTAATGACTGAGAATAACTGGAGTTAATGATCGAGCAAAACTAGAGTTAATGATGGAGCTTAACTGGAGTTAATGACTGAGCTTCACTAGAGTTAAAGAATGAGAAAACTGCTTAACTAGTAGAGCTACAATTTAGCAATTGACTGATTGGTTGTTTTATTATCAACAAATAGTTAAACTAAAGCAAGGAAGAAGATTAAAATCATGTTTTATTCACAGTTATCAAGGAAAAATTATAGAATAAAACTAATGGAGAGCTTTATGGAATAAAGAAAACCATGGCATATTTTATGGATCAAGGAGAGATCTATGACAAAAAAAAGGACATTGAGTGGCTAATAATGTCTATATAAAGAGACAAGGAATTCATTATCAAGAAGTGGAATGCTAAATATATTTTGTGTGAAGATAGAACTCTTCATGCAGATCTAATCATATAGGTTGAAGAACAGAGCCAAGGAATTCTGCAGGCATTGAGCAACAGAGGACAAAGCATTCATCGAGTAGAATAAAGAAAGAAAGAAAAGGAACTAAAGTTTATATTGATCAGAGAGGTATTACTGGACCAACAATGGATCTGAATATTTGCAAATCATAGTTGTATTTTGAACAGATCGTTTACTGTATCATTTTAACCCTTGGCTCAAAAAATCTCTTAACCGAGTGGGATTTAACAATCCTTATTGTATTGAGATACTCAAGAGTATCAAAAGGTTTTCTTGTTGATAGCATAGTGAGTGCTAGGTCAAAAGAAAAATTGTTGGTTTTAAATCCTCTAACAAGGTCGCACTTAACAGTGTATATTGTAACCTTTAACATGGTTGGCTCTTCACCGAACTCACTTTAGAAGAGTGAAAATATTTTGGGTTACCAGTCCCAGGTGGTTTTTCCCATATTGGGTTTCCACGTTAAAATCTATATGTCAAATGTGTGTATGTTTCATTGCATTGATATTTTGTTTTACACATTATTGAAACTAGATTGGTTAGTTAACACTAAGTTTATTTGTTTCTACTCAGTAAAGTCCAGAAAAGATAAACAGTAATATCTTACCAAGTAGTTTATATTTGTTAAGATTATTTATGGCATACATATTGATGAATTTGGGAATGTAAGATAACTTAAGGTATTGTATTTGAGAGATAATTTTTTGGTTGGATCTTTTGGGATTATTTTTAAGGCTACTTATTCACCCCCCCCCCCCTCTCTCAATTATTCTAACAAGGATCAGGAAGGAAATCTCCTTCAGGTGTAGCTAACTTTCCTTTTTGTTCTCTATTTGGTTGATTCTTAGGATTCTCTCTGAGAAAGAGATCTCCAAATTGAAATGGTCTTGGCTTTACTTTCTTGTTGTAACCTTTTGACATCTTGTTATGATAGAATTTTAGGTGATTGAATTCTTTTTGTCTACGCTCATCCAGTATCTCTAGTTCTTGTACCCTATCTATGCGGTATTGTTCATCTTTGAAAAGACCTTTTAGGCTTACTCTCAAAGAAGGGATTTCTACTTCAATTGGTAATACTTCCTTTGCGCCATACACAAGAGAAAATGGCAGGGCTCCTTTTGGTGTTCTGATGCTTGTTCTATAAGCCCATAGTAGTGGATTCAATTGTACATGCCAGATTTTCTCATAGTTTCGTGTGGGATTTTTAGAATGTTCTTGTTTGAATCTTCAGCTTGTCCATTACCTTTGAGGATAATAGATAGAAGAACAATGCTGAGTAATGTGAAACTATGTACAAAGGTCATCAATGTCTTGGTTCTTGAATTGTCCTCCATTGTTTGTTATAATAGATGAGGGTATCATGTACCTATAAATGATGTATTTCAAGATGAACATAGCTACATGTTTTCTAGTGGCTTTGATTAGAAGCACTACTTTGATCCACTTTGTGAAATACTCATTGGTCGTGATGATGTATTTATGTCCTTCTAAAAAATTGGTATAGATATGTCCAATAAGATCAAAGGCCCATTGATGGAATGGCCAATGTGTAATAAATGGTATGATCTCCCTGGCTGGAGCATGTATAATATTTTAATGTGTTTGGCATTTTTTACATATTTTGGCATATTGAACTACATCTTTCTCCATTCTAGGCCAGTAGTACCTGACTCTTAGAAGTTTCTTAGCTAGTGAAAAATAGTTTGAGTGAGATCCATGTACACCTTCATGGACCTATTTTAATGTGTTATTAGACTATTCTTGTTCTAAACATATAAGTAGCATTCCATCAAGACCATACATCTATATAAGTTAGTAGTAATGAGTACATAACGCAATGTTGTCCTAATTAAGGCTCATTTTTCATTTCTAGATAGGCCTTTGGGTAAGGTTTGATTTGTAAGATAGGCATTTATATTGGTATACCTAGGCTGGTTTTGGACATTTAGGGCACAAATACCTTTGGACTCAGGTGCATAAAATTTAGGAAAGGATAGTTCTTCCACCAAGAAGTCATAGCAGAATTGATGTTCCTCTAGTTGTAGCATAAATGCTAGTGTTTCCATTGCGTCTGCAGCTCTATTTTTTGTTCTTGGAATTTTTAAAAATGTGATAAACATAAATTACTTCTTTAAATCATCTATTATCTTCTCATAGGACATCAGCTTCTCATATTTTGTTCGGTATTCTCTATTTTCTTGATTAATGATGAGTTGAGAGTCACCATATATATGTAACTCTATGATTTTCCACTCAATGGCTAGCTTGAGACTATTTACCAATGCTTCATATTCTGAGATGTTGTTGGTGCATTGAAACATCATTTTGTATGTCTTAGGTATCTTGTAACCTTGAGGAGTGATAAAAAAACCCCCGCTCTAGATCCTTGTCATGTGAAAGAATCATCAAAGCACATTTTCCATGGATGTTCTATTAAGTGCATTATTGTCTCATCTGGAAACTCTATTATCAATGGTGTTGCATCCTACAATGGTGAATCAGCCAGTTGATCAACTATAAATTTTCCTTTAAAGGCCTTTATATCTATATAATCTATATAAAATTCACTGTGTATTCAGACGCATTTTTCTAGCCTTCCTGTTAATGTTGTCTTACTCGAGAGGTACTTGAGAGGATCAAGCTTTGTAACGAGTTTTACTGTATGTGAAAGCATGTAGTGTCTCAACTTTTGGGATGAAAAAACAACTATAAGACAAGCTTTTTCAATTACACTATAGTTGAGGTCATAAGATACCAATGTCTTGCTGATATAATAAATTGATCTTTTCTTCTTTGTATCATCCTCTTGTGCTAGCAATAATCCCAGTGATAAAGTCATAGCTAAAATATAGAGAAAAAATGGCTATCCATGAATAGGTTCCATTAAGATAGGAGGATTATCTAGATAATTTTTTAATTCCTTGAATTTTTTTTCATAGTGTTCATCCCATTAGAAAGTCGCTCCTTTATGCAAAAAATTTGTTAAATTTTGCACTTTATCCTCTAGTTGAGACATTAATCTTCTGATTAACAAGAGTCTTCCTTGGAGAGTCCTCATTTGACTGATGTTATAAGGGGGTGACATCTCCATTATTTCTTTCACTTTTTTTGGGTATACCTCAATTGCTTTGGCTGATACAATGAATGCTCTAGGAGCTCTCCTAATTGGACCCCAAATGCACATTTCTTTAGATTGAGCCTTAGTTGAAATTGTTCCATCCTATCTAGTATCTTTCTAAATTCTTCGATGTGAGTTTTTGCGATCCTTGACTTGGCTAAGGTATCATCCACATAATCCCCCATGTTCTTATGTATCATGTCATGGAAGATTGTTTTCATAGCTCATTGATATGTGGCTCTGACATTCTTTAACCTAAATGGCATTACGTTCCAGCAAAATGTTCCCCATGCACATATAAATATTGTCTTTTCTTGGTCTTTAGGGGTAATTTATATTTGGTTGTAGCCCAAAAATCCATCCTAGTGGTACCCTAAATTTTGATAATTTATAAGTCCCAATCCATTATCAAGAAGCATGTTTCTCCATACTAAAAGATATCAAATGAAGGAAGCTTTATGACACAAATAAATAGAACAAACTAATCGAAGCCTTCTGAAAATACCAGAAATTAGACTTTCTACAAAGATGATTTTGATAGAGGATAAGGATGGTCAAATTTTAAAAATCTAAAATTGACCTATTTTGGGAAATCAAATTTCCTATCTCCAGCAGAAATATTAGCTTTTCGCAAGGTGTTTTGGATTTTTGACCAAAGCCAAATCCGAAAGTTAGGTAGTTATTTTTTAGTTAGTTTATTATTTTTTCAAAATAATTTGTAATAAGAGTTGTGTATTTTCACCCTAAAGAGGTGTGAAAGCCACTCAAACACACATATATACATAATGTAAAATGTAAAGAGAAGGGAGGAAAATATAATACAATTTCACATATTTGGATAGTTTTTAATCAACAAGTATAACATGCACCTGGATGTACTTTTTTTTCAAAATTAATAAAGATAAGTCTTTTTTCTTTCACATGTGTAATAGTTTCATTATCATTTTACAATTAGTCCCTCTGATAAACCAATAGAACTTCTTCAAAGTGATAGTTTGATGTGCATTCATCCTTATTTGATTCATAGTCTATATTTTCAATTGGTTTTCTCATTTTGCATGGTTAAATTCTATTTATTGGTGCCTTAGTCAATTGGTCTGTCATCTGAGAAGTATTACCCTTTTGAAATATCTTTGAATTTGTTTTAGGTTGCATGTACATTCCATAGCACCTTTGAAGTGATAAGTTTTCTTGTAAAACTGTCTCTGAGGCTGAACATAAGATTGGAATGATCTTGACTCTATTACCCATGGTAGAATAAGGCACTGGTCTACTCATTATTTGGATTATAGTTATTCAGTTCATTGTTTATAGTTTTAAGATATCTTATCTATCTATTCATTTCAAATTACATACACATTTACTAAACATTCTTTCAATTACTTAAAGTATTTCAGTTTACAGTTCATGATATATTGCTTTTAGTTAGATTTCTTTCAAGTTCCTTGCCATACCTGAGAGAGAAGGTTGAATTGTTTCTTATCTACCATAAAAAGCCTTGTAACTTGAAGGATAAGTCAAGGTATAGGCCTACCAACCTTGGTTTTGCAGAGCCAAAATTATAGAAGTTCCAACCTTGCTTTGGTTGTGACTTGTTATTTGGCCAAATCACTTGGGTTTCCAGGCATTGGATTGGCAAGTCCATAGGAAATCCAATTTAGCATTTTTGGGCACCAACAAATTGGCAACTCTGTTGGGGAACTTGTTCAAAAGAACATTTTTGTATTTTACCTAGAAGCTCTGGTGATATATTTAAGACTCTACTGGGAGAAAAGAACTCAGAAGACAGTAAGTATTTTCCTTCTAATAAGAAGGTGACGACTCTATTGAACAAAGCATTTCAATTAGTGACTCTACTAAGGGAGAAGACTCAGAAGGAGATGGTGGATTGTTTTTTCAAATGTATCCATCATTTCAAAGAAATTATTTTATTCCAGATGGTATCAGGCCATTGGATCTTAGGAGATTTCAATGCATCCCAATTAAATTATCCCCTAAAATTTCACAACTTCTACCAAAGTTCCATGGAGAATGGGATGAATCGACACTACAACACTTGGATGCATTTTATACATTTATAGAATATTATGAGGTTTCTACAAAGGATCAGGTGATGAGGCTATTTGTCAGGACATTAAAAGATAATGCCAAACAAGTATATGAATCACTACCCACACAATCCATCTCATTGAACCGCCTCATAATAGGTGTGGAATAATCATGGTCAAGGCCTTTCTTAGGAATAGTTTATTTAATCTAAGGAATACTTCTCTCATTATGAGGTGCATTTAACTTGTCAACCTAGGGATGTATACTTGAAATGGTCAGCACAATATGTGCACTAGGTTCCTTGAGGAGTCATTCTGCTTATGTTGTCGGAAGGTAAAAATGCATAAAAGAAACCTACACTAGTGCTGCAGGAAAAGAATACACGTATCTCCTTACTGACATGAATGCTAGAAATTGCAAACTCTACTTAAACTTATAATTTCAACCTAGAACATCCATTATAACTATTCTTGCAGATGTTGCAGGAACATTCACAAGGTACAATGCTACAGGAAGAAATTGTAACTTCTATCTGAAATACTAGAAATACTGGAAATTCTAGAAGGAAATCTATTCTATTCTAACCTATTCCACCTCCAAAGTGGGCCCTCTTGGTTGTTTTCTGCTAATCTATTAACATAGAACGTAAACCAAGAATTAATTCATTGTATTTCAAAAACTCATTACATAAAAACAATACATGAAACTTAAAATAGTTTGCTGTAAGATATAACAATTTTCTTCCAAAAAATTATTTCTCTAAATTTCCTCTCTAACTTCAAACTATCGGTCCAATCCCTATAAATAGAGGATCAAACACTTATTAGAAAATAGAAAAGAAACTATCTTGCTGAAAACATGCTGGAGAAGAAGATGGAAATGCAATAGCCCGCGGTGTGGGTAATAAAGCTTGGGCGACCAGTTCAAAATAATAAAGTACAGAGGGAATATAGAAACACTACATCCCCACATCCTAGAATAATGGCTCCTCCATTGTAGCAGCCGTGTCTCCTGGTGCTTTGATGATCACTCTGTTGTAGCTGGTCCTCAACAGTCTTCCTTGAATGCTGTCGACCACTCTCCAGCCACTTCCTCTCTTGTCAAGTTAGTTGTGATGCGAAAATATTCATGCAACAAGCTTAATCAAATTAAATCCAAATATTAGAACATATATTCTGATGGTTATATGAAATACTGCACTATATGTATAATATTAGCAAAATATGTCACAAATATCTACCCATGGTTTATCAGTTCTATCTGGACTTTATCACAAGTTTTAACTAGCTAGGTTCACAAATATTTTTTCAGAAACTAGAACATAGTATTTAAAATTATAAAATATAAAGGCAATAATTTGGCCTTATCACTCATCGTGGAGATAGTTTGAGCAGTGGTTTCTTGATATGTTTCATGATGCTAGTGGTGAAGAAGAAAACATGTGTTATGAAAAAGACATGTGCTATGAATACGAAAGAGAGCCAAATTATACTTTGGAGGAAGAATCTTACATGTCCCGTTTGGATATATTCTTCAGTTTGGAAAGATATAGAGGTGAACCTGCACTAAATTTTTTCATGAGAATGATAAAGATCTATTGGGAAATACCTTCAGATATCAGGCCTCTGGGAAGGGAATTGATGGATAAACTTTGTGAGTTAGGAATCTACCATGATTCTCAACTGCTAGCTTTTCTTGAGAGAATATGTGAAGTATTTAGGGAAGAAAAGAATGATGACATAGAGGAAGAAAATATGGATCAGATTGAAGTAGAATATGTCGTAGTGAGATTTGCATGGAAACATGTATCAATGACCATGATGATGAGGAAAAAGATCTTCTCAGTACAGAATAAATCTCATATTTACTAGACATGGAATATCAAAAACATGTGGAGAAGAGTGGTCAAATTTTTTTCTCAATGCACCATGATAAGAAAGTTGATGGATTAGTACATACTCAAGGGGTACTAGATGAAGAATATGATAAATTTCAAGAATCAAATAATGGAGATGAAATAGAACATCATACAACATATGAACACAAAGAAGTTTTAGATGAAATCTCTCATGGAGATATGCCCAAGTTCTCTATATCCTTGAATCCATTATTTGAAGAATATTTTATATACAATCAGGTCCATCAACATCATGATAAAGATAGTGAGCCTAGTGATCATTTTGAAGATGTTGAAACTCAAAATATGTATGGGGAAGTGTATTCAGAAAGTGAGACATGCATTATTTCATCCTACGAGCATAAGTTGTATCAAACATGTGAAGATGAGATGGAATCAAATAGACATAATGAGGAGAATGTGTTGAAGATTAGTTCTAAAAATTATCCGAGTATCCTATCTAATCAAATTCTTGATAAGAAGGAAGTTCCTAAATGTGAGTTATTTCCATATCATTTTTGTGAAAAGAAACAACATCTTGAGTATAGGGAAGCTTGTGTACATAAAGGCATCCAAGAAGAAGAGCTTAATCTAGTTACTTGTAGGGTTGATCAAATACATGGGGATCTTCTATTTAGCAAGGACTACAGTGCACTAGCTGACTTTTATAAAGGTAAACAAAAGTTAAAGTGTGGTAATCAAGAAATGAATGTTGTCCATGAGAGTGGTGGCATCATATTTAAGAGATCCAAAGTATTACATGATCAAAATTATGTATTCGATAGATGAAAGAAGTAGTGTTCATTTTTTCGGGGGCCTAGGGCCACCCAATTGAAAGTTCCTATGAAATTTCTTCATGAGCCTATTGGTATAAAGATAAATCTTAAAGATGAGAACCAAATCACTTTGCATAAGATTAAGTGTGGATACTTGGTCTGCTTCTCAAGAGATAGCTAGAATCTTGCTATGCTCATAGGGAGCATACATCCCCAGAAAGAGCCACTGGTGGTACCCTAATTTTTGATAATTTAGAAGTCCCAATCCATTATCAAGAAGCATGTTTCTCCATACTAAAAAATATCAAATTTAGGAAGCTTTATGACACAAATAAATAGAACTAACTAATCGAATCCTTCAGAAAATGCTGAAATTTAGACCTTCTACAAAGATGATGTAATGCCCCGCTAGGGAACCCAAGAGAGATTAACCTAGAACATGTTACTATGTGTGCTGAATAAATTTTTTTAAATTTAACATAAAGAAACATACATTCATGCGGAAGCAATTACCATTTATACACATGTCTTACACTCACATAGATTACATGACTCAAGGGTTCCATAACATTGAATTACTTAAAGCAAAACACAACTAACAATATAACAAAATATTCCATCTGATTAAACATAACAAATACAACTTACATAACCATCGTTACATCCTCATGGATAACCATGAAACCACCACAACACGCATCCACTGCACATGTTGCAGGGTATGTGGTAGTCACTCTAAACTACTTAATTACAATTTCCAGATTAGGTATCACCTGCGATACTCTAATACAAGATTACAATAATGAAATTACATAACAAATGATGAAGTAACAACTAGAGCTCATCTACAAAGAACCATCAAGCACCTGGTACAAGGACGTCGAATCTCAATGGGTAAAGAATCACTACCACCCATTTGTGTGGAGCCACTGAGGTCCACCCCACCGTGCTAAGGAGATAACAATAGATCCCAATTAGATATCCAAAACCAAGAAGGAAAACCACTAGGCAAGGTATCCTAACAGCTCTCTAGTCTAGTGTACTATCATCACAAAAAGGTAAGACTCACTAATCCAGAGGCAATTGACAATGTAGGAAATCTAGCATGTGTAAAGGAAGGTGTCATCATGTACATCTAACCCTTAAGTTCAGCCCCGATAATCACAATGGATTCCGACACCTAAGTGATCATACACGGAGCTAATGACCTCTCAAACTGACAAGATCACTAACTATGCCAGAACCCGCACCTCGTAAGGGGGCAAGCACTATCTCAACCTACATCTCAGTCTATAATAGCACTCAAGCATGGGTGAGGAGAATCATATCTTATTAATTCATTTTAACCTCTCAGTATGTCTTTAGTTATCACTTATTAAGAAACTCTACAATAAGCAATCCAAAAGTCACTTACGGACACAGAACTTATTGCAAGCCACCCCCTACTACACATCTAGGTAACCTACCCTAGGCTCAGAGATCCTAATAGATCTAGCATAGGTCACAACCCTAGTGTACCCCAAATTAGTATCACATACAACAGGAATGATCACATAGGTACACTAGCGGACAACATAATCGAAAGGGTCAACATGGTCAGTTTAGGGTAATAGCATAGAACACACACGCCATAAAGTGACAGAAAAGGTAAACATTTCCCCCAGCCTCTGTATACATCCTAGGTCATCTAATACCCTCATAAGTAACACATATATACACATAGGGGAGCCATACAGATGCATAGAAAACAAAACGTCTTAAAGGAGTGAAAATTGAACTATAAGCATGTAAACATTCATAGCTAATTCAAGCATAAACTTCATTTAATTAATATCTTAATCTAAAATGATCTAAAATCAAATGCATTAAAATTATTTAAAACTACCTCCCGTAATTCAAATAGTATAATCAAGATAATCCATTAACTTAAATTCATCTAATTCTCGGGTCTCGAGTTACCTCATAATTAAGAACCATCATGATTAACTTAATTCAATTAACTATATTTTAACCCATAGATCTTAATAAAATATATTAATAAGTTAATTAAACTATTAATCAATATATTAATTTAAAATTAATAATGCCTATTAATTTAAATTAATAATTAATACATTAAAATATAATTAACAACTAATATATTAAATCTAAAACTATATATATATAATGTGTTTATTAATTAACACAAATATTAAACTAAATTAAAAATTGTTAAATAAACTAAATTAAAAAATTTAATAAACAAAATTTAAAATTAACTAAAACTTAAATGCATAAACAAATTAAAAAAAAACATTTTAAAAACGTTGGGGAGAGGGAGCGGGCCCCCCCACACCCCTACGGTTAAAACATCCGCCAACAAGGCTACTGCCTACGCAGCAGGCTACCCCTTGGGGTGGCTATTGGGGTATGCCCAATGCTTTATGCACTTACAACCTTGGGGGCTGGGGATGGGGTCCCACTGCCCCACCAAATTTTATTTTTATTTTTATTTTTAAATAAATTTTTTAAAACCATTCCAACCAAAACTCTTTACCTGTAAAGCTTTTTTTAATTTTTTTTTAAAAAAAAATCTAAAAATGGAAAAATACAAAGGGGAACTTATTTTTTTGTCTTTTACTATGTTCTTTCCTTTTCTAGGTAATTATTTTTTATTCACCAGTCTGCATTTTTTACAAAGAGTACATTTTTTTTGAAATGATTTAATTTTTTTCCAATGAAATACATAGAACTAAATAATTTATTTCCTCTATAGTGAGGACTATAGGCAGGATTGATTTTTTGATTTCTAGGAGAATTATAGGAGATCTACTCATGAAATTTTGACAACATAACTATAATATGCTAAAAAATACATAATCATGAGAATGATAGATCCAAGCTTCTAATAAACCTCTGAAAATAACGAAACACGAGCAAACCATAAATTTTAATTTCTCTATAGTTTAAACTATACAAGGGTTAATTTTTTATTTTCTAAGAGATCTAGAGAGAATTTCTTCCTGGAATTTCGACAGCATAACCCTACGATGCCAAGAACACATAAAATGAAAGAAATTCAGATCTAGGATTTATATAAACACCCAACAATGTAGAAACAACCATAAGCCATTTTTAAAGCCAAAATAACAAACATGCACTAAATAAACATTGAAAACCTCAGATCTACAAAATTGAAACCATACATGGAAAATGATACCTACCTTGATTCCAATGCAAGAAACGGAAGAATGTAGCTTGGAAGATGAAAGAAAAACCCCCAAGCCCAATTTCAACCATAGATTTGACAACTATGAAGATCCGAGCGCACATACAAGAAAGAAAAATCTTGAAAAACTTCAAAGCAACAAGGATCCACAACAATCCACAATCCTTCAAAAATCTCAAATCACCAAGAGCTCTCCCAATCCAAAAACTTGTTATCAGAGAATGAATGACCAATTCCCCCTAAAAAGATTCGAATTCCCCTAAACATGCAAAGGTTGATGACAACTCCCAACTCAATCCCTAAAATAACTCAACTTGAAAATTGAAAGTAAATCCAAATTAAATAAATAAAATATGCTTTATTGCCACAACTCAACTTTGACTCCTAATTTCAAGTTGAGATATTTGAATTTGAAAATACTTTTTCAACACATT
>MU223567.1:2468613-2533707 GCA_018584345.1 Thuja plicata | reverse complement strand
AATATTCAAATATTTCAATTTAATTAATTATTTAAAATAAACTTAGGATATAATTAAATAATTAATTCAACTATAATCCATTAAATCATAGAATATGGAAAACCACTCAATAATCCAAAAATCACCTGAAAGCATAATCAAGCAAAACACACACATACTCAGGAGAGAAGGTATTCAAATTCGATCAACCTAGACAAATTTGGATAGGGTAGTCATACTGAAACTCATCCAAAATTAGGACGATTAGGCTTAGGTAAGGGTTTTGGATCTGTATGTTACCTCCCCCCTTTACCATTGAGATGAATATTTATGGGCACACTCACTCCTGCCAATTCAGGGAAGATGATGCCCTGTACCTGCAATCCTGTCACCAAAAGAACACACATGTACATACATAATATAATATCATAAAAAATGATAGGGATCGATCGAACATGTAGATCTTGCTGAAGCAAGTAACTATGTCTCCATCCTCTACCACAAAAACACATCAGCAAGTACATTCACATATAAGACAACCATACACATGCAAGTATGGGGTAAGCACATCATAATATGAAATCAACACATAATAATCAACATGATAATACCATCACATCTAACTATGCATATGATAAAACCATGACATCATAATCAAGTATCATCATCAAATGAAACAATAACAACTCACACAAAATGTGGCCTAAAAGAATTCGGCCAATCAACTGAAACCAATGCCTAAAAGAGTACGACATCACAAACTAAAAAGAAAAACATGAGTGGGTATTACAGATGATTTTGATAGAGGATAAAGATCATTGAATTTTAAAAAATCTAAAACTGACCCAGTTTGGGAAATCAAATTTCCTATCTCCAACAGAAATATTAGCTTTTCAAGAGGTGTTTTGGATTTTCAACCAAAGCCAAATCCAAAAGTTAGGTAGTTATTTTTTAGTTAGTTTATTATTTTTTCAAAATAATTTATAATAAGAGTTATGTCTTTTCACCCTAAAAAGGTGTGAAAGCCACTCAAACACACATATATATACATAATGTAAAATGTAAAGAGAAGGGAGGACAATATAATACAATTTCACATATTTGGATAGTTTTTAATCAACAAGTATAACATGGACCTGGATATACTATTTTTTCAAAATTAATAAAGATAAGTTTTTTTTCTTTCACATGTGCAATAGTTTCATTATCATTTTACAATTAGTCCCTCAGATAAACCAATAGAACTTCTTCAAAGTGATAGTTTGATGTGCATTCTTCCTTATTTGATTCATAGTCTATATTTTCAATTGGTTTTCTCATTTTTCATGGTTAAAATCTATTGATTAATGCCTTAGTCAATTGGTCTGTCATCTGAGAAGTATTACCCTTTTGAAATATCTCTGAATTTGTTTTAGGTTGCATGTATGTTCCATAACACCTTTGAAGTGATAAGTTTTCTTGTAAAACTATCTCTGAGGTTGAACATAAGAATGGAATGATCTTGACTCTATTGCCCATGGTAGAATAAGGCACTGGTCTAATCATTATTTGGATTATAGTTATTTAGTTCATTGTTTATAGTTTTAATATATCTTATCTATCTATTCATTTCAAATTACATACACATTTACTAAACATTCTTTCAATTACTTAAAGTATTTCAGTTTACATTTCATGATATATTGCTTTCAGTTAGATTTCTTTCAGTTCCTTGCCATACTTGAGAGAGAAGGTTGAAGTGTTTCTTATCTACTATAAAAACCCTTGTAACTTGAAGGATAAGTCAAGGTATAGGCCTACTAGCCTTGGTTTTGCAGAGCCAGAATTGCAGAAGTTCCAACCTTTCTTTGGTTGTGGCTTGTTATTTGTCCAAATCACTTGGGTTTCCAGTCATTGGATTGGCAAGTCAATAGAAAATCCAAGTTAGCATTTTTGGACACCAACACATCCATGAGTGAATAGATTTCATATCCTCTCATGAAGTCTATAATCATATCAATGTTCAACTGTGGGAAGTCATCTTTACGAAAAGCTTTGTTTAGATCGTTGAAGTCTATGAAAATTTTGATAGAATTGTAGACTTTAGAAACTAGGACTACATTATAAATCCATCCTGCATAAGCATTGACCCTTATGAATCCATATTTTAAGATTTTTTCTAGCTCTACTTTTACCAACAATTCTACATGTGGATGCATATTTCTTGATAGGTTTTATCCTAGGAGCTATAGATAAGTGGTGCATTATTAATTCAGGGTCTAATCTAGGAATATAAGAATAGGACCATGCAAAATTGATCTTTTTCTCTATAAGGAATTTGGTGAACTGTTCATTTTCTTCCTCTAATAAAGATAGTGCAAGATGGACAAACTGAGGATCTTCAAATGTTCCCAGATTGACTGGTTGTGTTTGTTCTATTAGTACAAAAGATATTTCTTGGAAGTGCTTGGGGAGAATATCAATAATCTCATCCTTTGGCACCCTCCTTCTTCTCTTTCCCTTGTTCTATCAAAGTTTTCTAATATCCTTTGATAATCCTCTTGTCTTATTAAGACCAATGTGTCTTCATTAATTATACTAGGTATCACCATATCACCCAATCCTGTGACAATATTTGTATTGTGCGTAGTGTTAGAACTTTCTCTCCTTTCCTGTAATAGTGCAAATTTATGGATCACGTCTACCTCAATATCCATGGTAGCATAAGACATCTCATCCCACTCATAATCATGTGTATCTGAAATATTTTCATCGGATCAATTTAGAAATTAAGAAATAGTTATCTGGTGCACCCTATTGGTTATTTGTGGATCAAAGTACGGTAGGTCCAGGACATGTGAAATTGTCACCAATTGCCCCCAGTTAGGATGTTCACTTTTTTGGTGTCTCATAGAAGAAAACTCTTCAAGAATGTTTTAGCTACTTACTTCTTCTTTCCTGATTCTTCCTTCTTGTTCCAAATCTGCTTCTTCTTGTTGAACCTCTAGATAATTACTCGCTTCTTCTTCTTCTTCTTGGATATTTTTTGTGACAATGGAATATGGTGCTCTGATTTTTCTCTAAGATAAGTAGGTACATATCATTCTCGTTGGTATTATAGGTTCTTTGAACCTATATGAAGTAATCTTTCATATGTACAGGGTATGAGTTCTTCTTCTTCTTCTTCTTCTTCTTCTTCTTCTTCTTCTTCTTCTTCTTCTTCTTCTTCTTCTTCTTCTTCTTCATTACTTTTTCTATCAAATATTGGACCTTCTCTTGAGGTAGGATGTTTTGATTTGTTATTGAAATCCAATCCTCTCTTGTCCTTAGTGTCCCTAAATTCCATATGGATCGGCTCAATGAGTCCCTTGCCTTTATGTCCTAAAGTTATCTTCCCTTTGTATCCCATTTTTTTGAGAAGTTCATAACCTTTCCATATTTTTTGGGAGATATATCGACATTTTTTACCTTATTTTCTCCCTTTTTCCCTTTATAAATCCATGCCAAGACTGTTTTGTCTTCTTTTTCTTCCTCTTGGGAGATTGTGGCTCTAACCATACCAGTTGGTTCATGAATAGCTATTTATTTTGAGGTGGAAGGTGGAATGTGTAAAGAATAGGGAGGGTCTTCCATATGATCTTGGAGATATGATAGTATTAGCCAATGATGGCGTTGTATCCAATTTTTATTCCCCCATGCTATTTTCTTCAAGTTTTAACATTTTTCCAAATATTCCCATCTCCATGTCTTTGGAGGTTTCAGCTGGAAACTCTTTTAGAACTTCCTTATTGTGAGGAACCATACTATTTGCCTTGATGTTGTTGCAAGTGTAGCTTTAATCTGTAGGAATTTTTACTTTCACCCCATTCTATAGAAATTTTATACATTGGTGGTAAGTAGATGGAACCTCTTACTTTTCATGTATCTAGGGTCTCCCTAGTAGTATGTTATAGGCCAATGATAAATCAAGAAATTGAAAAATCACATCTCATTCTATTGGTCCTATTCTTATTGGTAAAAAAACCAGTCCTTTGGATGACCTTTCCTCTATTAGAGTACTATTACCTTATGCTTATTAATTAAATCATATTGATTTAATTATATAAGTTCCTATTACTCTAGTTGCTTAAGCTTCACTTAGGTGCATTATTAATTAATTCTTGATTAATAATGTGCAGCCTAGTTTTCTCCTTTAGGGTTTCTATCTCACCTCTTATAAGGTTGAGCTTTGTACTCTTTCATTAATTTATTTGATATTTTTTCTCTCACATTTTGAGTAACTTCTGAGTTCTGCTCTTTCCACTTGGTTGCTTAATTCTTTGTGACAGGTTTATTGCATGCAGCTCTGATACCATGTAGAAACTGATGAAATATCAGATTCCCATGCCCGTGGGTTTCAGTGCTTGATAGCCTTCACTATGGTTTGGATTTGTGCCTCCTTCTTCTCGGGAGTCAGGTCCCCTCATGCCCAGATACTTCATTTTTGAACACGGGGGTTTCCCTAAACCCTAGACATTTTATGGCTTTGCCAAAAAAGTACCAGCACACCTGTCATACCATTTACATTGGGGATTCCCTTTCAGGATCCTCATGTCTACTCCTTTGAGCATCAACTCAGCCTTCTAGTGACACCTCATCTTTTGAGGTCACCTCTTCAGTGCCCACTTCCTTTCACTCCTTTGCATTGGAGTCATGGTGGCTTGTTCATTGATCCAGGGGTTCTTTCATTCCGGGGGGCTTTGGAGCCTCGAATCTCTCTCATGAGGGGGTTGGAAACACTCATTGTACTACTGGCTTTGAGAGAGTCTCTTGAAGTCATTCCTTTTGTCTTTGCTTGCTTTTATATCTCTTTTTGGAGAGGATTTTTTCCCACTGGGTTTTCTCCTTTGTCTCCGGTTTACAGAGATTTCCTTGTACTGGGTACCTGATCAGGCCTTGTTGCTAGGACCCATTTCTTGCTTTCATAGTTTTGCTAGGTCAGCTTTCTCCCTGCATTCAGCTTAAGGGGGGTGTTAGAGTATTATTACCTTACGCTTATTAATTAAATCATATTAATTTAATTATATAAGTTCCTATTACTCTAGTTGCTTAAGCTTCACTTAGGTGCATTATTAATTAATTCTTAATTAATAATGTGCAGCCTAGTTTTCTCCTTTAGGGTTTCTATCTCACCTCTTATAAGGTTGAGCTTTGTACTCTTTCATTAATTCAGTTGATATTTTTTCTCTCACATTTTGAGTAACTTCTGAGTTCTACTTTTTCCACTTGGTTGCTTCATTCTTTGTGACAGATTTATTGCATGCAGCTGGATCTTGGAGTTGAATCTGATATTTTATCAGTTTCTACATCCTCCTCATCATAGGCCTTAATGGTTATCTTACTCCTTAGATCAATTGTGTGTTTTGAAAAATCCCAATGCTTTAACCAGGTTGAGGGTGCATATATTAAAACCCGTGCCTCCATCTATCAATACACATTTTACATGGTGTTTATGGATCAAAACCTCAATGTGCAGGGGCTGATTATGGGGATGAGTCAAAGATTTATCATCCTCTTCTGAAAAATAGAGGTAATGGGGAGCTGATATGCGATTGACCATTGCCTGGAATTTTTCTACATCTATGTCCTTCGAAACATTGGTTGTATGTAGATATTTTCAAGAACTTCCATATGCACTGAATATATCTTTAGCAACTCAAATATATATATATTTGAGTCGAGGTTATTTGCAATTGGTTCACCAAGTTTTTGTTAGCAGATGATGTGGGAACCATTTGTCTTGACATGTCTGGTTTTAGAATTATGACAACATGTGGTTTGGATGATGTTTCCTTCTAGAATGAGGAATTAAACCCTTTAATTTTGATCTCTTTTTGGCTTTTTGTTACACCGATTGAGTGTGTCAACTTATCCTTGACACCTTTGATACTGATCATATTGATTGATTCACCTTTTATGTCCAACATATTGTGAGAATAGGTGTATTTGACATCATTTCCTTTTTATTTAGAGGCTTCTCCTTTTTTATAATTGGGAAATGGTTTATTAAATTTTTTGTGATCTTCATTACATTTTTTTCCTTCTACTTTTATCATATCTCCATCGATGACATCTTGTATGATGTTCTTGATTTTTACACAGTCATTGGTCTTGTGTCCTTTATTTTTATGGGAAGAAGAATAGGCATTATCGTTCAACCATCTTGGTTTTACCTCCGATTCCCATGGTTTTGACTTTGATAAAGTAATGATTTTTTTTATCCAAGAGAGCCTTCAAAACCATCTCAAGAGATTTTTCAAATGGATTAAATGTTCTTTTAGGCATAGAAACCCATGGCTTATTCTTGTTGATATCAATGTTCGTTCATGGTATTTTTGTTATTGCCTTAGCCTCTTTGTTTGTTGGTAGGTTGTTTGTAAGATTAAACATAGCTGGTTTAACATTTGTATTTGAGGCCTCCACCACAACATCATTAACAACATTTTTGTTCTTATTCCACCATTTAGGATTGTTGTTATAATTGTTAGAGGAGGTTTTCTCACTATAAAGTGTTATTTATCCTTTTTTTTATCATAACCTATTTAGTATTAATGGCATTCTTATTCATTATGTCAAGACAGTGAGAATCTTGCATTTGTAGGGAATAATTCATATCAGGTATCAAGTTTGTTATGAAGATCTCCATCTTTTCTGATTCAAGTATTTGTTGAGAATACCTTGCAAATATCTTTCTCCAATGTTGCAAGAAGTGTGAAGGATTCACTTTTTCCTGGTTTAGTATTACAAAGATCCATCATGGTAACAATGTGTTGTATCTTATAGGAGTAGTGTTGGACAAATCTTTGAATCAATTCTTCAAACATATGTATATTAGGTGTTAGTTTAGAAAACCATTTCATGGCTTGTCCTCCTAAACTTCCTGGAAATAGTCTCATCAAGTACGTTGGTTCATGCATAAACTCTATACTCAACATGAAAAATTCTCTCACATGATCATGAGGATCTGTTTCTCCCATGTATTTTTCATAATTTGGTGGAAAAGGCACCATTTCCAAGTTCTTATCAAATGGCAATGGACATATGTGTTACAATGAGTATTTCTTTGTGAGCTTATTCTTCTCTTTTTTAAGCGTTGTGAGTTCCATTTGCATTTGATATAGTTGTTTAGAGACAATTGAGATGGGTTTTTGTATCTCTTCCTCTTTCAATCATTCGACATGACATTCTTTGGGAATTTTAACTCCAAGAGAAGCTAGGTGGAGAAAATATTTTTCCTTGTCTTCTTCAATGATTTTCTCCAAGGTCCTTTGAAACTTCCAACTCTGTTTGATTTTGTTATATTCTTCTTCTGTTAAATCTTCCTCACTATCTAGGTCAAATAGGGGATGATCATGATTTATTTCCTCTTGACTATCTCTTTCATCTTGGTTACCTTCTTGATTATATTTGTCAAAGGTAGCATTCCATTTTTTATTAGGTATATCCATTTCAAGTGAGTCTTGATCAAAGAGAGGGTTTGTTCAGGATGTCTCTCCTTGATGAAATTTGAGAAATCCTAGAGGTCTTTCTAAATGGTCATCTAGATATTGTTTACTTCTTGTGTTAACAATGAAAGTCAGATATCAATCTTGTCAAAAGTGTCCCAATAGTGCCAAAAGAGGTTCAAAATTGTCCAAGTGTGTTTGTCTAAGGTTTGGTGATTGTAAGTCTAATGTTTCAAAGTGAGATTCCAACATCATAGGGTTAGAATGCCTTGATAGTGAGCTAGGAATCAAGGAAAGTTGATTGTTAGAGTGAAAACATGACTTGGGACTATAGACACCTAAAAATGGTTTTCACTTATGTGCTCCCTTTTTCACATGTCTTCTATTCACTGATATTGTGACATTCTTCCATGTCACTGACTTAACATTTCTCACATAACCTTGATCTTTTTGTCTAAATCAATCAAATTCATTCCTAAACCATTTCAAATCATCCTAAATCAATCCAACTAAGTTCATATCCCTTTCTAATCAGTTTAGGATCATTGCAAACTCATTCGATTCCAAACTCATATCAATGTCTTATAAATCTCTTTCAATCAATCCTCTAGCATTGTTAAAGTCCATCGATCCCTCATCACTATCTATCCAAGGTATTGTTAAATTCATCAATTCCTTCTCCTAAATCATCATTTGAGCGCATTGTCCAAGTTCATCAATGCCTCATTATAATTTAATTCATCCAATAGTATTATCAAAGTGTGATGCTATTTCATCATCAATCATCATTTCGAGAGAATTGTCAAAGCTCATCAATGCCTTGATGTCATTTTCACATTTTAGGAGCATTGTCCAAGTTCAGCGATGTCTCCTTATCTTTATTTATCCTCTAGTGTCATCAAAGTTCATTGATGCCATTATATCATTTCCAATTATTATCGCTAGAGCGTTATCAAGTTCATCAATGACTCGTTATTTCCTAAACTATTCCAGAATCATTGGAATTGATCCTAATCCTTATCAATATCATCAAAATCCATTCAATTTCAAATTAATTCCTTTAGTTTGGCCAATAACCCTCTAATTTGTCCACTTGGGATGAATAAACCATAGTTTATCCCTATGTTCTAATCGAATAAATAAATTGACTTTATTTATTCCTTTTTCCTATTGTCTCCCTAAATTAATTAATTTCTCACCTTTTTGAATTATGGAATTTTCCTAATTCCTAAATTGCTAATTTTAGGGAATAATGAGTTTTTTAATTCCAAAATTGAACTCTTACATTCCCTCCTTCAATTTTACTTCATTTTCCTTTTTAATTAGCTCCATGAGCTCTTCCACCTTTCCTTGTCCATTTCTCCCGTAATTGTGCTTCTAATTTCCTATTAATTTGCTTCCATCCTTCTTCTTCCATTTTCCCTCAATTATGCATTGAGTTACATATACTAATTTGTGCATCCTTTTCTAATTCTACAAATTGTCTCTCATTTCTATAAATTGAGATTCATTTCTCTCATTCAAGTTTGAACCACTTTTTTTGAGTATTCTTGCTGTCGTTTTTCTTTCATGAATAGGTGCATATTTTCACATGGGAGAAACATATCAAATTAAAAGAAGAAAGAAAAGCATTCAAGCATCTTGAGGGAGTGTTTGTTTGATTTTTTTTAAATATTTTATGCACTTTTCCTTCATAGATTTAAGGTTAGGATAGGATTCTTATTTGTATGCTTGTATAGGTTGTGGGTGATTTTATTAATAATAATTCCCAAATTTGAAATTAGATAATTAATTAATTATGGGTAAAAGTGGGAACATCAGGATAAATAAAGCTTATTTATTTATCATAGGTTAGGACTTAGGAATAGGGAATAAACTAATGATTATTTACTCCTATAGAAGATGAATTAATTGCTTGATGTGATTAGAATTATCAATGATGAAAAATGACATTGTTAGACATGATCAAAAGGTCAAATTGATCAAAATATGATGATAATTAGGAACAAAAATTAGTAATTAATTAAATAGTTTTCATTATTTAATTAATAGAAGAATGACACAATATTGGTGATCAAACACACAATATAAAAAACATGTTAAAAAGGGGGCATAGGCATTGAACCATTTTTTAGTGTCTACATTTTTCCCCTCTTTGATACAATGTTATTGTGAGCATTGTGTCAAAGAAAAAAATTAAAAATCATGCCCTAGCTAAAAGAAAAATTGAAGATCATGCCCCAGTGGATCAAAAGAAATGGAGACAGTTCACGTCGGGTTCACCAAATGTAAGACCAGAAAAAGGAAATAAATGCATATCTAGGCAAAATCAAAGATCATGCCCCAGTGGATCGAAATAAATGGAGTTAGTGTGTGTCAGGTTCACCAAATGTAAGACTAGAAAAAGGCAGAAAATGCATATCTAGGTAACCACAAAACCCTAAACAATATGCAAACCCATCTAATCTAACATTAGAGCCATTGAAACAGGAATTCAAAACATATGCAAACAAAACATAAAACCCCCTTCAAATGATGCTCAAATGCTCTTCTTTCTTCTCCATAGAGTTGATTATTGTTTCTCTTTTTCCTATGAAACAAATGTACAAATATTGAAATCCAAAATGATGTCAAGAATACTAGATGATAGTGTTTCAAACTTGAATGAGAGAATTGAATCTCAATTTATAGAAATGAGAGACAATTTGTAGAATTAGAAAAGGATGCACAAATTAGTATCCATAATTCAATGCATAATTGAGGGAAAATGGAAGAAGAAGGATGGAAGAAAATTAAGAGGAAATTAGAAGCACAATTAGGAGAGAAATGGATAGGGAAAGGTGGAAGAGCTTATGTGGCTTTTTAATAGGGAAAATGAAGCACAATTAAAGAAGGGAATGTAAGAGTTCAATTTTTGAATTTAAAAAATCATTATTCCCTCAAATTAGGAATCTAGGAATTAGGAAAATTCCATAATTCAAAAAGATTAGAAATTAATTAATTAATTTATGGAGACAATAGGAAAAGGGAATAAATAAAGTCAAATTATTTATTCGATTAGAGGATATGGATAAAATATGGGTTAGTCATCCCAAGAGAAAAAATTAGAGGGTTATTGGACAAACCAAAGGCATTAATGTGCAATTGAATGGATTTTGATGATATTGATAAGGATTAGGATCAATTCTGATGATTCTGGAATAGTTTAGGAAATCATGAGGCATTGATGAACTTTGACAATGCTCTCGTGGTAATGATTGGAAATGATATAATGGCATCAATGAACTTGGATGATGCCAGAGGATAAATAAAGATAAGAAGACATCGATGAACTTGGACAATGCTCCCAAAATGTGAAAATGATAGCAAGGCATCGATGAACTTTGACAATGCTCTCAAAATGATGATTGATGATGAAATAGCATCAATGAACTTTGACAATGCTATTGGAGGAATTAACTTATGATGAGGCATTGATGAAATTGGAAAATGTGCTCAAATGATTATTTAGGAGAAGGCATTGATGAATTTAGAAATACCTTGGATAGATATTGATGAGGCATCGATGGACTTTGACAATGCCAGAGGATTGATTGAAAGAAATTAATATGAGTTTGGAATCGAATGAGTTTGGAGTGATCCTAGACCAATCAGAAAGGGATTAGAACTTAGTTGGACTGATTTAGGATGATTTGACATGGTTTAGGAGTGAATTTGATCGATTTAGCCAAAAATATTGAGGTTATGTGATAAATTTTAGAAATCAGTGACACTCATTGAAACAATGTGAGCCAACAACCATTTTGATATTTTTGTTACTTGCAGTATATGTTCTTTGTTTGATAGATTGGTTTTAATCGACTGATTGGACGATTGGTTGATAGGTTGGATATGTTGTTTGGTTGATAGTAAAGATCAAAAGATCAAACAAGTCCAAATAGATTGAGTGTTGGATCACAATACTTCAGCTCATGCTTGTGAGAACATGATTTCATTAAGTACAGAATGATGAATGTGCCATGGATGTCTGTGAACATGATGATCATTACGCAAAATAAAGACAAATATGTACAAAGTTATTACAGATTTTGAAGAGGGCTTTTTCAGATTTTAGGATTTTTTGAGATATTTGAATTTATTGTGATGATCTTTTTCAGGACTTTTATGATGTTTATGGACTTTTTCATGACTTTTTATGCTTTTTAGGGATTTTTTCCCGTCGGCTTTACCAAATGTAAGACCATAAAAAAGACAAAAAATGTATATCTAGGCAACCACAAAAACCTAAACAATACACACACCCATCTAATCTAATATTAGAGCCATTGAAATAGGAATTCAAAATAATATGAAAACAACACATAAAAATCCCTTCAAATGATGCTCAAATGCTCTCCTTTCTTCCCCATATAGTTGATTATTGTTTTCCTATGAAAAAATGCACAAATATTGAAAGCCAAAGTGATTATAAGAATACTAGGAGATAGTGGTTCAAACTTGAATGAGAGAATTGAATCTCAATTTATAGAAATGAGAGACAATTTGCAGAATTAGAAAAGGATGCACAAATTAGTATGCATAAATCAATGCATAATTGAGGGAAATAGAAGAAGAAGGATGGAATCAAATTAATAGGAAATTAGAAGCACAATTAGGGGAGAAATGGATAGGGAAAGGTGGAAGATCTCATGGAGATAATTAATAATGAAAATGAAGCACAATTAAAGGAGGGAATGTAAGAGTTCAATATTTGAATTTAAAAACTAATTATTCCCTCAAATTAGGAATTAGGAAAATCCCATAATTCAAAAAGACGAGAAATTAATTTATTTTAAAATTGATTAATTAAGGGAGACAATAGGAAAAGGGAATAAAAAAAATGCAAAAGGTTCCTAAAAAATACAAAAAAATTGTAAAAATTTTTGAAAAAAATATTGTCAAGAAACAGAGATGGACTTCAAAGACAGTTCACACCGTTGGGTGAACTGCTCCATTTTGTGTTACAAGAGTTTCTTCAAAACAATTATATTGAATTACCAGAGATCAGAGATGACCCAACAGTAAAACCCCCTTGGTGGGATGAAAATAAATTTTGTGATTATCATCAGTCCAAAGGACAAAAAACTAATTCCTTTTATCAATTGAAACATAAAGTGCAAGATCTCATTGATCAAGGCGTAATTGAAGTGGAACTTACAGCAGGCTCTTCTAATATCGACCATACCATTTTTACAAATCCTCTGTTAGATCATGAGAAGGGAAATGCATCTACTTCAAATTCAAATTCAAATACCACTGTCAACTATACCCAAACTATCCACGATTATACCATAAATTTCTTCTCTAAGTTAGATACCTATTTTTCCACTTTGACTATCCGAGATAATAATCCTCGATGTGCAGTCACCACTCATTGTACCAAGATTACTATGTGTAGAGAACCTTCTAAACCCAAAGTATATTCTAATTATAATCTGGTCTACCAGCTTGGTAAAACCCCAGCTCTGATATCTATCCTTGATTTATTGTGCACATCCCCCTAGCACAAGGAAATCCTCGACAAAGCCCTGAAAGAATCTACTATTCCTACTGACATTGATACTGACCAATTTTAGGCAATGATAGGGCACTTCTCTACAATGCAACATGTTACCTTTTTCAAAAGATGATACTCCACTCAATCGACATGGTGATAATGATCCCCTACACCTTGAAGTCTTTGTCCGTAATTGCAAAGTCAGATGAGTCATGATAGGCAGTGGAGCAGGACTTAACATTTTTACCTTGAAGGTTGTCCTTGGTCTTGGTTATAATGAAAGTGATATTGATCCATCCATGAAAATAACAATAAAATCATATGATGACATTGAACGTCCTTCTAAAGGCATTATTGTATTGCTCATTTGAATTGGTCCAATTACTGAGAATACATTTCTGAAAGTCTTGGACCTCAACCTCCCCTACAACATGATCCTAGGATAACCTTGGATCCATTCTATGAAGGGAGTTCCCTCCACATATCACCAATGTCTAAATTTTTTCCATAATGGAGCTAAGATTGATGTCCCAGGTGATCCTAATCCTTTCCGATTCTGTGCTAATTTTAGAGAAGGTCCCACATAATAGGTGCCTACAAATAGTGAAGCTACCCCAACCAATTCTTCCAAGTATGTTGATGCATCCACTCTCACCAAAATTGTTAAAGAAAAAATGAAAATTAAAGATAAAGGTTGCGGAGAGTATACAATGGCTCAAGCATTTCACATTGGTAAGCTCCCTCTCTCCTTGAAGTCCTATTGAAATCCATGACTATTGCAAAAACAACCACCAAAGACCACCCTGCAAGTTATACTCTTGCCCAAATTCACTAGTTTTGGGGGTTTGCATGAGGAACATGTGTATGATAATGCATCTAGCTAGATTTTCAGGGATAAACAAAAAAATAACAAGAACCCACTGAGATGCTTATTGAAAGATATGGACCAAGGTTCACAATAATGTAGAAAAAAGGATATGATCGTTGCAGTGGTCTCGGTGCAAAAAAGAAAGGGATTATTGAACCTCTTATTGAAAAAGGTCATCCTCCTCATTTGGGAATTGGATTTAAACCATTGAAAATTGGCACTTTGAATACTAAAGTGGCCTCATGTAAAAATTTTGATATATTCAATGATGACAAGGCATCTAAGGTTACCCAATCTGAAACTACCGATTCCAATGAGTGGGAATTCACTTCATATTCCTCTAGTTCTTATGAACTTGACTGTGTCTTCCTTGAATCTGATGACTCACCAATTGAAGATAAACATGTTGATGAAACACCTCCTCCAACAACCTATCCTGATCCCTAGGCTACAATTTTTTGGGATCCTAGTCCTGAACCTTCTGTACACAAAGCCTCTGACTCCGATGTCACTGATCTTTACATCTTTTCCCTTACCCCTAGCTTCAAAAAAAATTTCACTACTGATGATGAAATCCCATTGGTTTAACCTAAACTTATTGATTCGGATCAATAAGGATCACTGAGCTTAGATTGCTTTGAAAATGATGAAGCAATAGCAGAATTATTTGAGCTGCAAGAAGGCATGTCATCCAGCGATCATAAGGTAGGGTTCTCTATTTACATTTTTGTCACAACATATTTTGGGGTGTAAAATCCATCTTCCAGTCGCAAAAGTAAAAATTAAAAAAGAAAAAAAGAAAAAAATTAAAAGAATAGGTCTTCTAGTGAAAACTGAAAGGTGTCAGCAGACCATACAAAAGTAAAAATAAAGGACATATTTGAGGGTGAAAACCTCTTCGAGGCACCCAAGGATGGAATATTAGACATACCCCCTCTGAAGGATAATTCATCTTTGCTAATTGAAATGATTGGAGAAATCAACTTGGGAACGCTGAATAACCCAAAAATCATACACTTTGTAGCTTCACTACACAAGAAGAAAAGGAAGAATTTGTCAAATTCTTTCTTGAGAGACATATTAATTTTTCCTACTCATACACTGATATACCTAGTCTAGATCAAAAATTAGTTCTTCACCACCTACCTTTGAAACCAGGTGTGAAACCAGTCAAACAAAAATTAAGGAAAATGCATCCCCAGGTAGCTCTTTTGGTAAAGGCAAAATTGAAAAAGTTACTAGATGTTGGTTTTATAAGACCCATAGACTATGCAGATTTGATTTCCAACCTAGTACCTATCAGGAAAAAAACTAGGGGAATAAGGATATGTATTGGTTTCTGTGATATAAATAAAGCATTCCCTAAAGATGATTTTCCTTTTCCTAATATTGTCATCATTGTCGACATGACAGCAGGATACAATCAAATCCACATCACTCCTGAGGATCAACCAAAGATATCTTTCACATGTTCTTAGGCAAATTATTGTTGGAATGTCATGACCTTCGGCCTCAAGAATTCCAAAGAAACATATCATTGAGAAATGACCGCTATCTTTCATGATTTCATGCATATCTTGACGGAAGATTATATTGATGACCTACTTTGCAAACTACCAGATAAGATCATCTAAGCATTTTGGCCAAAAAAATCAAGAGAATAGAAGGATATAAGCTTTTCTTAAATCCCAAAAAGTGTGTTTTTGGAGTGTTTTCTAGAAAACTCCTAGGGTATATTATTTCTCAAAGAGGTATTAAAGTGGATCCTAAAAAGGTGCAAGCTATTTTAGAGATGCCTCCTCCTACTACTCTGAAAAAGATGAGAAGTCTACAAGGGAAATTGTATTCTATCTGTTGGTTCATTGAACAACTCACAAACAAGTGTCAGTCCTTCCAAAATATGTTACATAAAGGTGTGACTTTTCAATGGAATGAAGAATGTGAACAATCTTTCCAACAATTGAAAGAATATCTATTACATGCTCCAATTTTGATGCCTCCCATTCCAGGAAAGCCATTCATCTTATATATCTCTATTATAGAAACAAAATTGGGTGCTCTTCTCACACAACATGATGAAAAAGGAAGAGAAAGAGTTGTGTATTACATAAGAATAACACTAGTAGGATATGAATAGAATTAGTCAGTCATTAAATGAGCATGTCTTGCTGTAGTTGTGGAAACACAAAAACTAAGACATTATATGCTACATCTGAAAAACTATGCTCGTGTCCCAGATTGACCCATTGAAATATATTTTAAGCAAAGTATCTCTCATAGGCTTCCTAGTCAAATGGGTAATGCTCCTGAGAAAATTTGACATTGATTATGCAGATCAAAAAGCAATTAAAGGCCAGGTGATAGCAGATCAGCTTGCAGAAGTGCCAATTCTAGATGATCACCCATTTCTCTCAGAATTTCTAGATGAGTCTATTTTCACATTTGCCAACTCTAATGAATGGCCACTTTATTTTGACAGCTCACATACTAGACATAGATCAGGAGTAGGCATCATGTTTGTCACTCAATAAGGTGAAGTAATAGCAAAATCCTATATACCTACATTTGACTACACAAGCAATATTGCTGAGTATGAAGCCCTCGCCACTGGGCTCAAGCTTGATATTCAATGGAAAATTCAGCATCTTAAAGTGTATGGTGACTCCCAATTATTCATCTGGCAAGTAACTGATGACTATGAAACAAAAGATGAAAAATTGATACCTTAAAAATAGTTGGCTAATTTTCTAAAGGATCAATTTGTCACAATAAGCTTTCAGAAACTTCCTCAGGTACACAATAAATAGGAAGATGTAATGGCTACTATCACCTCTATTATTGACATGCCAAACAATGAAGAACAATGTGAGTTTCTCATCAAGCAGTTATTGCTACTTGCATTTCATATTATGAAATTTGAGCTCATGTGTGATATTGTTGGTCTCAATTCCCCTTGGTACCAAGATTTTTATGATTACCTACATGCCTAGAGCTTACCTCCTACCCTGTCTCAAAAAACCATTTAAGCTCTTATCTATCCAGCCTCCTGATATGTCATCATCAGTGATACCCTCTATAGGAGATCTTTTCACCAAACCCTCCTTGGGTGCCTCAATATGTGAGAGGCTAAAACTACTTTACAAGAGGTCCATGATGGTATTTATGGATGAAATTTTAATGGTTTTGTTGGTTGTATTCCTGGTTTTGGTCTGTTTGCCCTAAAAAGTTTTGTGATCCTCATGCTCTTTCCTTTCCTAAGTCAGAAGTGTCTCATCCTCATTTTATCCCTATGAATTTTTTGGGTCTTTAGGTCAAAATCTTCATGAATAAAGAAAAACCTCAAAACCCTAGGTCCTACTTTAAAGCCAAAATGATGAAAAACCCTAAAAATGTTCATCAGGTTTCTATTTTGATGTTACCTTTTTGAACAACTTAAGTCATGTGTCTTCTACCATAGTCACATAGTCTCTTGATCCTAACCGCATATTCCTTGTTGTTACAAGACTTGGTGATTAACTATTGTCAGGATGTCTCTTAATTAAATAGAATATTCTTTATGTTTTTTGAGACTTGGCAGAGCCCTTTTGTCGCGAAGTCTCCAAATAAAGAAGCACGTCAGCAATCAGTAGTAGGGAAAATAGTTAAGTCAGGATGTTGCATGAAGAAGCTAGCAGTTAGCAAATGTTTATGAGACTTAGCAATTATTTTAGTCACCGGGTCTCCAAATTGGGAAGCAATTAAGTCATGTGTTGAAAGGTTCATGTCATTTGGTCTCTAAAAGAGATGATAGTTAAGTGAAATATGTTGATACTTCGTGACAAACTGCATGTAGTTTGAAGTATAAGACAGTCGGGTAGTCACTAGATTAAGAGGCTAAGTCTGTGTTTATTTAGGGATTCAGAGACAAACAGTTAGAAGGGACACATGTCCACAATGCACAAGATGAGGGTTAGTCACATGGTCTCCAAATAATTTAAAGGTACTAAGGAATACTTAGCAACTTAGACAAGCCGTCAGATGCAAAGATGAAAAGATCAACGGTGGTCATGAAGTCTCTGATTAAAAGAGATTAAAGGTAAAAGTGCTTGCAATAATGAGATAATTGTTTGTTGCAAATCCTCTGAATTAAAGTTAGAAGTTGAAGTCAGTCACATAGTCTCTGAAAGATCTGTCAACTAACATTTGTAATCAGTGATTGAGTGACCAAGGTTAGTCGTGGGGTCTCGTAAAGAAAAATAACATCCAGCCACTAGGAGATAACTATAAAGGACAAAGATAACCATTAGTCGTGGAGTCTCTGAATAAAATTTGAGTTAAGTGTTTCATCCAGTGACTTTGATTCTCACAGTCACGTAATCACCAGAAGTGAACTATGGTTAGCTAAGAAGAAAAAATAGCACAGTCACTAGATCTCCAGAAAGATTAAGGGTTATGAAGTTGAGTCAGCAACTAGGAGATATTACTCAATCGCGTGGTTGCTAAATATGAAATTTCAAAAAAGGCAGCAGTTGCTAACGTGACAATGTGAAGGATTTGGTGTCCAATGAAAATCAAGAGTATTGATTTTTGTATGAAAAGGGTAGCTGAGATGTATGACAGATAACCAATGATATGAAGACATGTCACCTGCTTCAAATTTTATAAGGGTTTTTCTAAAAATATACATATATGATTTCGATTGCCTGTCACACTCATGAACTACGGCTAGGTTTTCAATTAATTTCACAGTGTGCTGAATTGCAAATAGAATTGATATTTTTTAAATGATGAGCTATGTACTTGAAATAGTTACCATAAAGAGTTAATCGAAAGCTCATTTTCAACTTATCTTGCATTCAAAATTATAGAGCGAAGAAGTACTAGGTCTTTTGTTATCAGAAAAGTAGAAATTTGTCAGTTACAAAGTACCTAGCTAGTTATTGAGTTTCTTGAATTGCTAAACTGTGCACAGAGAAGAGTCATGAATCCTGATACAAGATTTGTTTCAATATCAGTAAAAGAGAGGAATCAAATAGAGAAAAATGAGTAGAGCAGTCAGTATGGCTTCAACCAGTGGGAGAAGTGATGAGGTTAATGACGATGCAAAGGGGAAAAGGAATTATTCAGATGAATTCCTGAAGTTGTTGCTAGGGTCCACACAGAATAAGAGGGCCAATGCGAATGTGCTTATAGATGATTACTGCAAGATCAGAGATGCTCCCACTCCAGGATCAACAGGTTTTTCTCTTTATAACTACTTCTATAATAATTCTAATAAAGCCATCCCAATATCAAACCCTTTGACTTGTGGTCTAGCTAGGTTAATTGTCCCTGATGTTTATGTAGATGTAGACTTGTTTCTAGATTTGGAAAGTCACTATGATGTCCTATCTAGGACAATTAAGAAAAATAATGGCACTGCCCTGTTAATATTGAACAAAAACTCATTTATACAAGCCTTTGGCTTATACAGTACTATGTCCACAAAAATCAATATTACTAAGCAAGAGGAGACGTCTAGGTTAAAACCTAGTATTGCTAGGGTTCAATTATAGAAACACATGCATAAGGAGGTTAGGAACCATCTTACTCCTATACCTGGTACAACACCCTATTGCTTTAAGGACCTGCATTTCTATATCAAATATATTTCCTATGCCCTATGTGGAGTGTTAGGGATAGATGGAGGAGCTGAGAAGATTAACGCTGGAATTTTGATGATGGCACTTGACTTACAAGAGGTGCATTCTAGCACTAGTTATGACTACATATAATACATCATTAATAAGATGCATGAAGGATTTGTAGATACACAGAAGAAGATGAAGGATCCCAAAGAGAAAGAACCTAGGTTCTTCCACTATTCCATCCTGATGCATCTGCTCTTACATTTTAACTTCGGGATCATGGATGTGAACAACTTAAATCCTTAGAGGATTTTAAAGGACATGCCTAATCCCATTCAGTTTTGGGTTAGGATTTGGAGCTATACATCCAAATTTTGTGATTACTGTGCGTTTGAGAACTGGATTGTATATCTAATACTGCAGAGCATGGGCATCAGCAAGACAAGGCTCACAATCAAGGTGCTGCAACTACTAAGGCCTTGTGAGTATGTAGATAAGTGGGAGGGAGATCATAACTAGGGAGACTTCTTTCTAGAAGAGAACTTCACCATGATTAGGGTATATGGATGCATACATCCACCACATATCTTACCCTACCATGTGCCATCAAGAGTTGCTGACATGGAATTCATCTAGCAGCTGTTATTAATAGATAATGAACATTTTTCACCACACAGGAAAGGGACCTTAACCCCTAAACAATTCAAGATCTTTAATTTTACCATTGGCAAGGGTGCTATTGAATCAATCAGTAAGTGGTCGAAGAATTGAAGAATGGGGGAAGCATCATATAGATACTTCAACCCTGAGGGTTTCATGCTAGGAGTCAAGAAGCTTTTAACCCCCATAATCCCTAATAAAAATGTTCATTGTACATGTATAGAGGAGGATGCAACAAGAAACCTTCTGGATGAAGATGAAATCAGAACAAGAAGGGACAGGATTCAGAAATTGCTGAATCTAGAAACGCAAATAAAGAGAAATGGGTTGTCTTTTGGTGGCTTTTACCCTAATTTTCCCTATTTTGATAGGATCAAGGCAATGATTGATAATTTCTACATAATTTGTGAGCAACTAGACAAGGTCCTGGATAAGAAAGGAGCCTAAGCATTCAGAATCAGAATATGAAAGTGATAGTGATGGTGATTATGCCCATCCACCTCAATATGATCAGCCTCATAAAGATGTTGCAGAGGCACCATAGTTGCAGGGAGGAGAGGGTTATATCATAGACCTAACAGAGGCCTCTCAGCTAGATGATGTATAGGAGCCTTCAAGAAAAACACAAAAAGTTGATATAGGCTAGACTTCAACTATTAGGTAGGAGAAGAAAAAAGATAAAGTGAGTGCTCTTATTCCTAGGAATAGGTTATATGATCATAACCTAAGAAATTTGATTAGACAAGGGAAGAGGTAGTAGCTAGACGAAGATGAGAATATAGAGTTGCCTTTGAAGGCATGCATTGATGAAAGACTGATACATCAGAAACAATTTCTAAGTGATGACAATTTCATCAAAATTGATGAATTCAAGGACTTTCTAAGATGGCATAAGAAGGAGTAGATAAGGGCTCAATTGAATGTTGATGGAGAGGAAACAATCACTAATGAGGCCCTATTAGCCTTAAGAGAATATGATCCTGAAATCGAAGATGTCTCTCCAGATTAGGCAAGGCAACTAGTTCTAAATAGTGGCATATTGCTTTCTGAGGGCTAGGATTTGCCTTCAGCTTTTATCATTAACCAAATAAGGAAGCAACCAGACCTAAAAATGACAAGTGAAGTTCAGATGGGTGATATGATAAAGGTTTTTGGGTATAACCCAAAGTCTCAAGATTTTTCCATGTGGAGACTTTGTCCTAAAGACCAGAAACCTCAATTGGTAAACATTCAGGAGAATATGGTGGGCAACCAGATGGTCTGGACAGTGTAGAATACAGGGGATCTAGAGATTTCTCAGATCATGACTCACTGGGCTCACTTGAATGAAGACAAAACAAAGCAATTGTTTGAGAAGTGTATCATTCTGATTGAGGAAACCAGTGCCCTAGCTAAAGACAAGGAGTTATGCCACATAAAGATACACCAACAAGATAAGGCAATTACTGAGTTACTAAAGCAACTTGAGGAAAAACCTGAGGTGGTCTATCTACCTTTAGTGCAACCTTTACAGAAAGAAGAAAGGGAAAAATTAGAGGAGGTAGTTGAAATAGAAGATGTGGGCCAGATAAAGAATGAAATAGCCCTAAATGCATTTAAGTGCATTATGCAGCATAGGATTGACATACTTAAAGATAAAATAGATGTCATCCTCAATGCTTATAATAAGTTACCCACCTTACATGCAGAAGTGATGGGGTACATTGCTATATTAAACCCCTATTTTTTCAATTGGTCTCCTAGGGTTCAATTACTTGAAAAACTTGCTTCCTTGCAACCCCTAAGATTAGATTTACCTAAGGTAGTAACTAAGGTTGAAGATGAAATTAAGAAGGTCAACATAGCCTTATCATTCTTCAAGGGTAAGTTGAACCAAGTGGAGGCTAAGTTCAGCCTATTTTCTCTAAATTTCAATAGATTTTTTCCTCCTCTAAAAGGGGAAGATGATCAAGTGAAGGCCTTAGAGGCCTGGAGGAGTGAATTTGACAATAACATGCCTAGTAATGAGGCATTCATTTCAGGATCGGATTTAGATTTGGAAGGCTTCAATAAGATTTTGGATGGAGCTTTCAAAGTAGAGACTGACATCAATAAATTCCTAGTAGATGTTAAAAACATCACCAATGTCAGGTTGGAGAGGCAAAAGGCACAGGTACAGAGCACACAAAGCTTTAAGTGGCCTACAGAGGATGAAGTGATAGCATGGGAACTGATGACTAGGCCCAAGAAAAAGAAGCTTGTAGTGGAGGAGGAGATCCTAGACGAAGAGTGAAGGGGAACACTTGGTGCCTGATCATTGAGCACAGGGAGGTTATCTATTAGTGAAGATAAGTGTAAGTTAGCTTGTAATGGTAGTCACTTAGTCTTGCTATAAATAGAAAAATCTATGCTGAACATTGTCAGACAAAGGTGCCAGATTCTAGAAAAGGACAAAGAATATCAGATGTTATCCCCTATTTTTGTCTTTCCACCACTTTTACATTCTTTTCTTTTGTCTCTTCTATAATTTTAGGGTTAGGTTCCTTAAACCATCCGAAGCTTGTTGCATCCTAACAAAAAATGATTCCAAGATGGTTAAGGACCTATAAATCGACCAAGATTGTAAAATTCAAGGAGGATGAAATATATTGAAACATCTGATTTTCTAGATCTGTGTCTGTATCTTCAAGCTTTTTAGCCTTTTTATGTATTAAAGAAGTACCATATCAATAAAATATAGTGCAATTTTACTCTATCTTAATTTTTGTCTCTTTATCTATTGTGTATGCTCTTTTATGTTTAAATCTGTAAGGCAATTTTAAGCATTTTAGCTATAAGGTAGCTATCTAATTACTTTAAAGTTTCTTTCAAGGAAAGAACTAAGCTTTGTAAATAGTTTCAGGGAGCATAAAAATAGGTTAAATATTTGATATAGTATTATAGAGGTGACAAGATAACTTGTAAGGCATTTTATCTGAATTGCATGTAAGTTGTAAGGCATCTTACAGTATTTTGTTTTTATTTATTTCTATGAACTTCAAATTATTGACTCTATAAGCCCATAGGATAGGCACTGGTCTAGGAATTGATTTGATAATCTGTCGTCATCCAAACATTCAAATAATATTCAAAACAATCATTTACAAGAGTATTTTGTGTAGAATCAATTGTATTCCTAAGGGTTACAGTTGAAGTTTGTTGATTTCTTGAAGAGTAATTCAAATAGGTTATTCCTCCTAAATTCATAAGAGTTATAAAAGGAAAGAAGAATGTAATTCCTAGTTGTGTTTCTATCTTGTATCATTAAGATATTGATTTGGATTGCCAAGATTTTCTCAGAATAGTCATAGTCATCTATATTTTCATATACATGTCCATTTAAAATAGAGCATTCAGCACATAAAGTATAATCCACTCTAAAGATATTGTTAAGACAATAATCAGTCATAGGTAAAACCTTCTTGAGTCAATGGATCTCAAAAAAGAAGGAGGTGGTAATAGGTATCCCCAGTGTTATCAAAAACCTCATCAATTAGTGTTTTTCTCTTGCTTGAGTCAGAGTGTTAAAAGGCATTGGGAATCATAGAGTTGTCCAATTTATCAAGCATCTTTCAGAGGCCTTGCAAGAAAAAACCCTAACCAATTGGTGACTCTGCTGGGGATGGTAGTTTTTTAAAGATCATATTTTAAATACTATCCTAGAATATGGTTGCAAACAAGTATCAGGTTGTAGTTGTCAAAATTTATCCTTTGATAAGTATTCATTCATCCCAAGTCATTAGGTGGCAACTCTGAAAGAAAATCTCTGAGATTAGTGCAAAGTGAGTCAATATCTTTCAGAATGAATACTAGGTCAAGGATGAGAACTGATCTTGAGAAAGTATTATATGGTGGACTCCCATCATCATCAAGGATGGAAATGTCTTGGAGAAAAAATAGAAATCCAGTTAACATGGATGAGACCCCTCCAAGAGTTAAAGAGGGTAATGTTAGGAGAGATATGAATACCAGTCAGCATTCTCATGATGGAAATACTTCAGAGTATGAAGAAGTTGTTGAAAGGGTATTAGAAACACCCATAGTCACCTCTACTTCAAATGAGAGGGAAGAGACCAGCACATCCAATTCATATTCAAAAGATGCTCCCTCTGATATGCTAGCAAATGAGGAGAAAATCATCTTGAAACAGCTTGCCCTAGTTCAACAAATGAAAAGGGAGAGAGAAATGAGAAAGAAAAAACAAGATCATAAGGACATCTATAAGAATAGAAGAAGATCTTCAAAGTATCAAAATATGAAAGACACAAAGAGGTCTCAGAAGGACCAAGAAATATTAGTCACTCATAAGGTTCCTACTTCACAGAAGGACAAGGGTAAACAAAAGATGAGTGAACACAGAGAGCAAGAGCCTAAATTTTAGAAACCTTTCATAGAGAAAATGTCCAAGCTAGATATTGACCTGGAAAAGTTGAGAATTGAAAAAGAAACCATGGAAAAAATGTTGGAAAAGCACAAATGGAGGCTGCTACTATTGAAATGAAGAAGAAGATAGACTTTTTACAGTCTTCAAAATATGCTTATGCTGGCCCAGAGAATGTTATCACTTCTAAAACAAGGGCCACTACTGCTAAAGAGGATGATAGCTTTCAAAGGAAATCATTGCACACTGAAAGGTACAAACAATTTAATTTTGTTGGTATCCCTGGATATCCTAATGATTTTCCTAAAGATGTGGATGATATAGAAGAAAAACTCCCAAAGTTTGCAGGTAATAATGTTATATCTTGTGAAACACATCTAAGAAAATTTATTGATTTTGTTGATGATCTGAATATCACTCATGAAGATGTATTGATGAAATTATTTCTGCAATCTTTAGTTGAGGATAAAAGAGAATGGTTTAGAAGCCTTTCTAATGGATCTATTGTTTCTATGGATGAGTTGATTGAATTGTTTAAGGATCAATATGGGGATAAAACAAATAAAGGATTTTTTTTGAATGAGTTCAACAATATTAATGTGAATTATAATGAAGAAGTCATAGAGTTTAATACAAGATTTCAGATAGCTATGCATAAGCTATTTCAGAAGATAAGGCTAGATGAAGAGGTATGCCTAGCAACTTATTTGAATGCCTTTGATTCTAAAATGGGATATGCTTTTAGAGATAAAAACCCTAGAACTCTTACTGATGCTTATAAAATAGAAGTCAATATTGAAATGAATAGAAGAGTATCTGGGAAGTTGAATAGGAGAGATAATGCAAGGTTTAGTAGGAGCAATTTGAAAGAACCAGAGTATAAAGAATATAAGGCTCCTCAGAACAATATACCTTCTTATAATACTATATACAATCCTCAAAAAAAAATGAAAAACCATCCCTATGGAGCTCAGTTTAAAGATGGGAAGCCTATTATTGTACTTAAAAAAGATAAGATAGACAACAAAACTCCAGACCCTCTTCATAAAAATTATTGTCCATTTCTGCAATGATGATACTTGGTGTAAAGCATGTGAGGCCCCTCATAACCCTGATTTCTGTATTGTTTCCTTAGATTTGAGAGTAAGCGAAGAATAAGGGAATGATGAGGGTGAACAATGTGCTCATAGTATGACAAATACTTACTCATGCCATGATATAGATTCAGACAGTGGAAGTGAAAATCATGATTTGTGTATTTCACAAAGAAGGATGGAGAATCATCATCAATAGATCTTATCTGATAGTGAAACTGAGGGAACTGATGATCATATAAGATTTTATGCTCAAGATAATCAGGATGTTCCATTTATTAGAAAATCTTTAGATGAAGAGAAAGCCAGGATTACTGTAGATTTAGTAAACAAAGATAGAAATTGCTACCATCTGAGAAATAGAGTAGTGGGTGGTATTGGTAGTCAACCATCAAGTGTCTTTATAAAAGAAAATAAGAAAGACACTAAGTATGTGCAGAAAAAGGAAGGACCTAGTGAAAATGTACATAATCATAAGATCAAAATTATTACAAAATCCATAGAGCCAAATGTTGTTCAAGAGGAAGATGTGAAAAGACAAGAGAAAGGTATTCCTGTTCAAAAGATAGAGAATAAAAAGTTAAAATAATAAACCCTGAAAGAACATAATGAGGATAATGATGTCACTTTTGACAAATCAAAGTTTTTCAGATATGAGATACACTCCAGTAGATATGGGTCAATGTTTATCCCAGATGACAGTTAAGGTTCCATTTGTAGAAATGATGAGAATTAAAGAACATAAGGAAAAAGTAATGTCATTATTAAAGAGTGTACCCACAATAAAGGTTCAAAGTCTAGAGGATGTTGGTAAGAGCCCAATTACCAAAGGAAAAGAAGTTGAGGTGTTAACATCTGAAATTCCTCAAATATTCTTGAATGCAACTTCTTCCCCAAAAGTTGTTGACCCATTTTTTCTTTCATTAATAATTAATGATAAGATGCTGAAAATTTGCATGATTGATTCAGGAGCATCTAATATAGTTATGCTAGTTGAAATCATGAGGTCAATGGGATTACAAGTTGATACTTTTTATGGGAGATGCTAAGCTATGGACTCTAGGGAGGTCCCTATTATTGGTACCATTGAGGGTATGCCTTACAAATTAACAGTCTACCCTGATGTAGTAATGACCATGAATGTTCTTGTGGTTGATATACCACCACATTATGGCATGTTTCTATCAAGAAAATGGAGTGCTTCAATGGGAGGTAGTATACAAAATGATTTATCATATGCTACTTTCAACATTGCTGGAGAAAATGTTAAGGTCTTAAGGGAGAGTAGAACTCCCCACATGATAGAAAAATTTGAAGACACTAACATTAATTGTTGCATTGACATAGACATGGAAAATTTTAGGATGCAAAAAAATAAACTTTATTATCAAAATGAAGAGGCTGACCCTTTGAACAGAGAATTAATCATGCAGGAAGATGGATTATGGAAAATGTACTTTGATGGTGCTTCCTCTAAAGAAGGATCAAGGGTAGGAGTATTGTTGATATCTCCATCAGGTACAACTTTTAAGTACTCATTTCTATTACCCTTCCCATGTACAAACAATACTGCAGAGTATGAGGCTTTGTTTTTAGGACTTGAGATTTCTATCAAACATGGTATAAAGTGTTTAAAGGTTTATGGTGATTCTAAGTTGGTAGTAGCACAAGTCAGATCCAAATATGTTGTAAAAAATGACAGATTGAAAATGTACAAATATGCTATTTGGGATCAACTTGAAATGTTTGATGCCTTTGATATAAGTTGGTTAGAGAGGTCAAAAAATATAATGGCTAATTTTTTAGCAAATGTTTCTTTAAAAATGATGATCTGACCTTACATGGGGTATCAATATTAGAATTCAAAACTAGACCAATTGTTCCAGGCAACATATACAACTGGCAGGTATTCTAGGATGATCAAGATATTCTTAGGTTCATGTAGTGTTTAAACCATTATGAGAACCAGAGCATAGATTGTAGTTCCTTATTAGAACATGATGATGGAAAAGATTACATCTTTGGAAATGAGGTTGTCCAATTAAGTTCTAATCACAATCCTAGGGGTCTGGTGGAGCTTGAAGCAATGTTTATAAGTCAGCAAAATGATTCATCAAAGTTAAGCAATGCTAAAGTTGAGGATTTGGAAGAAATAAATTTAGGATCTGAAACAAGTCCTCAAATAGTTTACATTGGAAAAGGTTTAGAGTCTCACATAAGAACAAATCTGATTAAATTATTGAGAAAATATAAAAATGTCTTTGCTTGGTCATATGAGGACTTGAAAGCATATAGAGAGGACATTTTTCAACATGAAATCCCTTTGAAATCAGATGTGAAACCATTTAGGAAAAAACACAGGCCTATTAACCCCTTGTTGGCTCCTAAAATGCAACAAGAATTGATGAAACTCAAGGATGTCGGGATAATCCAGTCCATTAGACATTCAACTTGGGTATCTAATTTAGTGCCATTCAGAAATAAAAATGGTGATATCAGACTATGTGTGGATTTCAGGAATCTACATATTGCTTCATTGAAAGATAATTATTCATTACCCAATATGGAAGCAATGTTTCATAAGGCGACTGGTTGTGATTTGCTGTCTATGATGGATGGTTTCTCAGGTTATAACCAGGTCTTAGTTAAAGAGTCAGAGAAGTATAAAATGGAATTTACTACTCCATAGGGAGCTTATGTTTATATTAGGGGGCTATGGATGTTGCATACAAAGAATTTATTGATTTATTCATGGTTATTTATCAAGATGAATTGACTGCATATTCCAAAGTAGCCATTGATCACTGTGATCACTTGGGTAAGATTTTTAATAAGGCATTGGAATATGGTGTCTCACTAAATCCCAAGAAGTGTCATTTTGTAGTTAGAGAGGGAAAGTTGCTGGTACATATAGTGTCCAAAGAAGCGGTAGGAATAGACCCTAAGAGAGTGGAGGCAATTCAAAAGGTGATTTCTCCAAAGAACATAAAAGGTGTGCAATCCTTCTTAGGGAAGATCAACTTTGTTTGAAGATTCATAGCAGATTTTGCAGAAATTGTTAAACCCATTGTCAAATTATTAAAGAAGGATGCCAAATTTTCTTGGAATGAAGAAGCTCAAAAAGCATTTGAAAAAATAAAGAAGGTAGTACAGGAGGCTCCGGTGCTGAAATCTCCAAATTATACTAAGCCTTTCTCTTTGTTTTCATTTGCATCTTTTCATACAATTGCTTCTATTCTGCTTCAAAAGGATGAACAAGGATTTGAACATCCCATAGCTTTTTACAGTAAGTCATTGCAAGCTGCAGAGCTTAACTATGAATTAATGGAGAAACAGGCTTATGCCTTGGTAAAATCTATGAAATCCTTTAGGCCTTAATTGGTTTGTACTAAAATTTAGGCTTATGTTCCTCATGCAGTAATAAAAGATATCCTTAGACAGTCAGAGGTAACTCGTAAGAGATGTAAGTGGATTACCAGAATTCAAGAATTCAACCTTGAGATCCACATTACAAAGTTAATAAGAGGACAAGGCTTGGAAAAGATCATGACAGAAGAGAACTTGGATTTAGTACAGCTAAATCAGATAGAATTGCATGATCAAGCTATTACCAGCATAGAAAGGCAACCATACTATACTGATATTGTTTTCTTTCTCAAAAATACTAAGTGTCCTGATCATTTGTCTGAGAATCAGAAAAGGAGTCTGAAATTGCAAGCTCAAAGGTACCCTCTGATCCAAGGTGACTTGTTTTGGAAAGATAAGAATGGTGTACTATTGTTATGCCTTGATAGATACCAAGCTGAGAAAGTCTTGAGTGCAATGCATGAAGGAGAATGCGGAGGTTATTTTTCTACTAAGACTATTGCTCATAAGATTTTAAGGGCTGGGTATTATTGGCCTACTCTTTTCAAGGATACTTATGAACATGTCAAGAAGTGTGAACCATGTCAAAGGTTCTCTAACAAGCTAAAATTTGTAGGTGCTTTGTTGCAAAACCCAGTCAATATTGAAGCTCCTTTTACTATGTGGGGGATTGATTTCATTGGTGAATTTTAGGAAAGGTCTAGTGGAGGACACAGTTGGATATTAGTTTCCATAGATTATTTTACAAAGTGGATTGAAGCCATCCCTAAAAAGAAATAAACAAGAAAGGTAGTTACTAATTTTCTCATGGAAAATATTATAACTAGATTTGGTGTACCTGCTAAGTTAGTTATGGAAAATGCTATGAGTTTCAGATCAAAAGAAATGACAAGTTTCTGTGAAAGGTATGGGATTGCAATATCATACTCATCACCATATCACCCGTAGGCTAATGGACAAGATGAGTCTAGCAATAAGAGTATATTGAAGATATTAAAAAGGACTCTAGAATAGAATAAAAGAGCATGGCACACCAAGTTGAAATTAGCACTTTGGGTTGATAGGGTAACACTCAAAAAAGCAACTGGTAAATCTCCTTTTGAGCTAGTATATGGCCTACAAGCAAGGTTGCCTATCAATAATTTGTTGCCAACATGCCAATTTATACAGGAGGAACATTTAGATGTTTATGATAAAATGCAGAACATAATGATTCAGTTGATTGAGTTAGATGAAGCAAGGAGACATAGTCAAAAGGAAAACATAAATTTGCAACAGAAGATGAAGTATCTTTTTGATAAAAGGGCTACTGAGAGAAAATTCTAGGCTGGTGACCTAGTTCTCCAATGGAATGCAAGAGAAGAAGACAAAGGTAAGAACACAAAATTTGAGTCGTTATGGCTAGCACCATTTATTGTCTTAGAAAAATTTGGCAAAGACTCTTATTTATTGAAAAATATGGAGGGAGAAGATTTTGAGTTGCCTGTGCATGGGTAGTTCTTAAAGCCTTTCTTTAATTGAAAATCAAAGTAATGCACAAGTAAGTATTGTATCATATTGTGAATACTTTTCCTTTATGTTTGTAAATACTGTAAATATTTTCCCTTCTATTTTAGGGTGTCTTCTTCATTTTTTGAAGGGTCTGCAACCAGAGATTCTATGGTTCTTTGCCATAAACTATGCTTAGTCAATCCTTAGGTAGAACCACTATTGGTTGTATTCCTGGTTCTGGTTTGTTTTCCCTAAAAAATTTTGTGATCCTCATGCTCTTTCCTTTCCTAAGTCAAAAGTGTCTCATCCTTGTTTTATCCCTGTGAATTTTTTGGGTCTTTAGGTCAAAATCTTCATGAATAATGCAAAACCTCAAAACCCTAGGTCCTATTTTAAAGCCAAAATGCTAAAAAACCCTAAAAATGTTCATTGGCCTTCTATTTTGTCGTTACCTTTTTGAACAACTTAAGTCATGTGTCTTTTACCATAGTCGCATAGTCGCTTGATCCTAACCGCATATTCCTTGTTACGAGACTTGGTGATTAACTATTGTTGGGATGTCTCTTAATTAAACAGAATATTCCTTATGTTTTTTGAGACTTGGCGGAGCTCTTTTGTCATGAAGTCTCCAAATAAAGAAGCATGTCAGAAATCAGCAACAGGGAAAATAGTTAAGACAGGATGTCGAGTGAAGAAGCCAGCAGTTAGCAAATGTTTATGAGACTTAGAGATTAGTTTAGTCATGGGGTCTCCAAATTGGGAAGCAGTTAAGTCATGCATTGAAAGGTTCATGTCATGTAGTCTCTAAAAGAGATGCTAGTCAAGTGAAATATGTTGAGACTTTGTGACAAACCACATGCAGTTGTAAGTATAAGATAGTTGGGTAGTCGCTGGATTAAGAGGCTAAGTCTGTGTTTATTCAGCGATTCAGAGACAAATGGTTAGAAGGGACATGTGTCCACAATGCACAAGATGAGGGTTATTCATGTGGTCTCCAAATAATTTAAAGGTATTAAGGAATACTCAGCGACTTAGCAGAGTCGTCAGATGCAAAGATGAAATTATCAACGGTGGTCACGAAGTCTCTGATTAAAAGAGCTTAAAGGTAAAAGTGCTCACGACAATGAGATAACTATTTGTCGTGAAGGCTCTGAATTAAAGTCAAAATTTGAATTCAGTCACGTAGTCTCTAAAAGATTTGTCAACTAACATTTGTAATCAGTGATTGAGAAACCAAGGTTAATCGTGGGGTCTTGTAAAGAAAAATAACATCTAGCGACTTGGAGATAACTATAAAGGACAAAGATAACCATTAGTCATGGAGTCTCTGAATAAAATTTGAGTTAAGGGTTTCATCTAGTGACTTTGATTCTCACAGTCACGTGATTTCTAGAAGTGAACTATGCTTAGCCAAGCAGAAAAAATAGCATAGTTGCTAGATCTCTAGAAAGATTAAGGGTTATGAAGTTGGGTTAGCAACTAAGAGATATTACTCAGTCACGTGGTCACTAAATATGAAATTTTAGAAAAGGTGGCAGTTGCTGACATGAAAATGTGAAGGATTTGGCATCCAATGAAAATAAAGAGTATTGATTGTTGTATGAAAAGGGTAGCTGAGATGTATGACAGATAACCAATCATATGAAGACATGTCACCTTCTTCAAATTTTGTAAGGTTTTTTCTGAAAATACACATATATGATTTTGATTGCCTGTCGCACTCATGAACTACGGCTAGGTTTTTGATTAATTTCACAGTGTGCTGAATTGAAAATAGAATTGATGATTTTTTAAATGATGAGCTATGTACTTAAAACAATTACCATAATGAGTTGGTCGAAAGATCATTTTAAACTTATCTTGCATTCAAAATTACAGAGTGAAGAAGTACTAGGTCTTTTATTATTAGAAAAGCATAAATTTGTCAGTTACAGAGTACCTAGCCGGTTATTGAGTTTCTTGAATTGCTAAACTATGCACAGAGAAGAGTCGTGAATCCTAATAGAAGATTTGTTACAATATTGGTAAAAGAGAGGAATCAAACAGAGAAAAATGAGTAGAGCAGTCAGTGTGGCTTCAACTAGTGGGAGAAGTGATGATGTTGATGACGATGCAAAGGGGAAAAGGAATTATTCTAATGAATTCCTGAAGTTGTTGCCGGGGTCCACACAGAATAAGAGGGCTAATGCGAATGTGCTGACAGATGATTACTATGAGATTAGAGATGCTCACACTCCAGGATCAATAGGTTTTTCTCTTTATAACTACTTCTATAATAATTCTGATAAAGCCATCCCAATATCAAACCCTTGGACTTGTGGTCTGGCTAGGTTAATTGTCCCTGATGTCTATGTAGATGTAGACTTTTTTATAGGTTTGGCCAGTCACTATAATGTCCTGTCTAGGACAATTAAGAAAAATGATGGCACTGCCCTGTTAATTTTGAATAGAAACTCATTTATGCAAGCCTTTGGCTTATACAGTACTATGTCCACAAAAATCAATATTACTAAGCAAGAGGAGAGGTATAGGTTGAAACCTGGTATTGCTAGGGGTAAATTATTGAAACACATGCATAAGGAGGTTAGAAACCATCTTACTCCTATACCCAGTACAACACCCTATTGCTTTAAGGACCTACATTTCTATATCAAATATATTGCTTATGCCCTATGTAGAGTGTTAGGGATAGATGGAGGAGCTGAGAAGATTAACAGTGGAATTTTTATTATGGTACTTGACTTACAAGAGGTGCATTCTAGCACCAGTTATGAATACATACAATAAATCATTGATAAGATTCATGAAGGATTTGTAGATACACAAAAGAAGATGTAGAATCCCAAAGAGAAAGAACCTAGGTTCTTCAACTATTCCATCCCGATGCATCTACTCTTACATTTTAACTTTAGGATCATGGATGTGAACAACTTAAATCCTCAGAGGGTTTTCAAGAACATGCCTAATCCCATTCAATTTTGGGTTAGGATTTGGAACTATACATCCAAATATTGTGATTACTGTGCGTTTGAGAACTCGATTGTATATCCAATACTATAGAGCATGGGCATCAGTAAGACAAGGCTTCCAATCAATGTGCTGCAACTACTGAGGCCTTGTGAGTATGTAGATAAGTGGGAGGGAGATCATAACTGGGGAGACTTCTTTCTAGAAGAGAACTTCACCATGATTAGGGTATATGGATGCATACATCCACCACATATCTTACCCTACCATGTACCATCAATAGTTTCTGCCATGGAATTCCTTTGGCAGCTGTTATTAATAGATAATGAACATTTCACGCCACACAGGAAGGGGACCTTAACCCCTAGATAGTTCAAGATCTTTTATTTTACCATTGGCAAGGGTGATATTGACTCAATCAGTAAGTGGTTGGAGAATTGTAGAATGGGAAAAACATCATATAAATACATTGACCCTAAGGGTTTCATGGCAGGAGTCAGGAAGATTTTAACCCCCACAATCCCTAATACTAATGTTCATTGTACATTTAAAGAGGAGGATGCAACAAGAAACCTTCTAGATGAAGATGAAATTAGAACAAGAAGGCACAGGATTTAGGAATTGCTGAATCTGGAAATGCAAATAAAGAGATATGGGTTGTCTTTTGGTGGATTTTACCCTGATTTTCCCTATTGTGATAGGATCAAGGCCATGATTGATGATTTCTACATACTCTATGAGCAACTAGACAATGTCCTGGATAAGAAAGGAGCTCAAGAGCCTGAGCATTCAGAATGAGAATATGAAAGTGATAGTGATGGTGATTATGCCCATCCACCTCAGTATGATCAGCCTCAACAAGATGTTATAGAGGCACCACAGTTGCAGGGAGGAGAGGGTTATATCATAGGGCTAAAGAGGCTTCTTAGCCAGATGATGTAGAGGAGCCTTCAACCAAAAGGGAAAAAGTTGATATAGGCCAGACTTCAACTGTTAGGTAGGAGAAGAAAAAAGATAAAGTGAGTGCTCTTATTCCTGGGAATAGGTTATATGATCATAACGTAAGAAATTTTATTAGATAAGAGAAGAGGCAGCAGCTAGACGAAGAGGAGAATATAGAGTTTCCTCTTAAGGCATGCATTGATGAAAGAGTGATACATCAGCAACAATTTCTAAGTGATGACAATTTCATCAAGACTGATGAATTCAAGGACTTTCTAAGATGGCATAAGAAGGAGAAAATAAGGGCTCAATTGAAATTTGATGTAGAGGAAACAGTCACTAATGAGGCCCTATTAGGCTTACAAGCATATGACCCTGATAGCGAAGATGTCTCTCTAGATGAGGCAAGGCAAATGGTTTTGAATAGTAGCATATTGCTTGTTGAGGGCTAGGACTTGGCTTCAGCTTTTATCATTGACCAAATAAGGAAGCATCCAAACCTAAAAATGGCAAGTGAAGTTCAGATGGGTGATATGATAAAGCATTTTGGGTATAGCCCAAAGTCTCAAGCTTTTTCCATGTGGAGCCTTTGTCCTAAAGACTAGAAACCTCAATTGGTAAACATTTAGGAGAATATGGTGGGCAACCAGATGGTCTGGACAGTGCAGAATAGAGGGGATCTAGAGATTTCTTAGATCATGACTCACTGGGCTCACTTGAATGAAGACAAAACAAAGGAATTATCTAAGAAGTGTAGCATTCTGATTGAGGAAACTAGTGCCCTAGCTAAAGACAGGGATTTATGCCACATAAAGATGCACTATTAGGATAAGGCAATTGTTGAGTTACTAAAGCAACTTGAGGAAAAACCTAATGTGGTCTATGTACCTTCAGTGCAACCTTTATAGATAGAAGAAAGGGAAAAATCAGAGGAGGTAGTTGAAAATGAAGATGTGGGCCAGAATAAGAATGAAATAGCCCTAAATGCATTTAAGTGCATTCTGCAACACAGGATTGACATACTTAAAGATAAAATAGATGTCGTCCTCAATGCCTATAATAAGTTACCCACCTTACATGCCGAAGTGATGGGGTACATTGCTATATTAAACCCCTATTTTGTCAATTGGTATCTTAGGGTTAATTTATTTGAAAAACTTACTTCCTTGCAACCCCTAAGATAAAATTTACCTGAGGTAGTAACTAAGGTTGAAGATGAAATTAAGAAGGTAAACATAGCCTTATCATTCTTCAAGGGTAAGTTGAACCAAGTGGAGGCTAAGTTCAGCCTATTTTCTCCAGATTTCAATAGATTTGTTCCTCGTCTAAAAGGGGAAGATGATCAAGTGAAGGCCTTAGAGGCCTGGAGGAGTGAATTTGACAATAAGATGCCTAGTAATAAGGCATTCATTTCAGGATTGGATTTAGATTTGGAAGGATTCAATAATATTTTGCATGAAGCTTTCAAAGCAGTGACTAACATCAATAAATTCCTAGTAGATGTTAAAAACATCACCGATGTCACGTAGGAGAGGCAAAAGGCACAGGTACAGAGCACACAAAGCTTTAAGTGGCCTAGAGAGGATAAAGTGACAGCATGGGAATTGATGACTAGGCCCAAGAAAAAGAAGCTTGTAGTGGAGGAGGAGATCCTAGATGAAGAGTGAAGGGGAACACTTGGCGCCTGATCATTGAGCACAGGGAGGTTAGCTATTAATGAAGATAAGTGTAAGTTAGCTTGTAATGGTGGTCACTTAGTCTTGCTATAAATACCAGAAGCTATCCTGAACATTGTCAGACAAAGGTACCAAATTCCAGAAAAGGACAAATAATATCAGATGTTATCCCCTATTTTTGTCTTTCCACCGCTTCTACATTCTTTTCTTTTATCTCTTCTGTACTTTTAGGGTTAGGTTCCTTAAACCATCCAAAGCTTGTTGCATACTAACAAAAAAGGATTCCAAGATGGTTAAGGACCTATAAATAGACCAAGATTGTAAAATTCAAGGAGGATGAAATATATTGAAACATCTGATTTTCTAGATCTGTCTATATCTTCACACTTTTTAGCTTTTTTATGTATTAAAGTAGTACCATATCAATAAAATACAGTGCAATTTTACTCTATCTTCATTGTTGTCCCTTTATCTATTGTGTATGCTCTTTTATGTTTAAATTTGTAAAGCGATTTTAAGAATTTTAGCTATAAGGTAGCTATCTAATTACTTTTAAGTTTCTTTCAAGGAAAGAACTAAGTTTTTTAAGTAGTTTCATGGAGCATAACAATAGGTTAAATATTTGATACAGTATTATAGAGGTGATAGGATAACTTGTAAGGCATTTTATCTAAATTGCATGTAAGTTGTAAAGCATCTTACAGTATTTTGTTTTTATGTATTTATATGAACTTCAAATTATTGACTCTGTAAGCCCATAGGATAGGCACTGGTCTAGGAATTGATTTGATAATTTTTCATCATCCAAACATTCAAATACTATTCAAAACAATCATTTAAAAGAGTATTTTGTGTAGAATCACTTGTATTCCTAAGGGTTACAGTTGAAGTTTGTTGATTTCTTGAAGAGTAAATCAAATAGGTTATTCCTCCTAAATTCATAAGAGTTATAAAAGGAAAGAAGAATGCAATTTCTAGTTGTGTTTCTTTCTGCTATCATTATGATATTGATTTGGATTTCCAAGCTTTTTCTCAAAATAGTTATAGTCATCTGTATTGTCAGATACATGTCCATTTAAAATAGAGCATTCAAGACATAAAGTACAATCCACTCTAAAGATATTGTTAAGACAATAATCAGTCATAGGTAAAACCTGCCTGAGTCAATGGATCTAAAAAAAGAAGGAGGTGGTAATAGGTATCCCGAGTGTTACCAAAAAACTCATCAATTAGTGTTTTTCTCTTTCTTGAGTCAGAGTGTTAAAAGGCATTGGGAATCATAGAGTTGTCCAAGTATTCAAGCATCTTTCAGAGGCCTTTGCAAGAAAAAACCCTAACAAGTTTAAGTCTTACTAAGAAGTTGGTAAGAGTTAGATATTATTGGCCCACCATTGAGCAAGATGCACACAAGTTTGCTAAAAAATGTTATAAATGCCAGATCCATGGCAATTTGATTCATGCTCCAGCATAGGATCTGCAACCAGTTGTTTCTCCATGCCCCTTTTCCTATGGGCATTTGATCTTGTAGGGAAGACCACACCTCTATCTTCTGATGGTCACAAGTATATCATAATGGCCACTAAATATTTTACCAAATGGGTGGAGGCTATCCCTATGACATATATCACAGGCAAGCAAGTTTCGAAATTCATTCTAAATTATATCATTTGTCATTATGGAGTTCCTTTAGCTAGCATTACTGATCATGGTAGCCCATTTCAAAATAAAGATGTTACAAAGCTTTGTGAGAAGTTCAAAATCCATCATGGATTTTCCATCATTTACTATCTGCAAGGAAACAGTCAAGAAGAGGCGTCTAATAAAATAATAAACAAGATCCTTCAAAAGAATGTCAATGATGTTGGACAAAAATGGCACCTACAATTGAATCTAGCTCTTTAGGCCTATAGAACTAGCATTCACACCCCCACTGGTGCCACTCCACACTCTCTTTTTCATGGAACTGAGGCCATCTTACCTCTTGAAGTTTAAATTCGATCACTGGGAGTATCTTTGCAAGGCATTATTGACGATTAGCAATACAGAGTTTCTAGGTTGTGTGAGCTTGAAATGCTATATGAGCAGAGAAAAGGTGCCTTGGTCCACTTGCAAGCATATCAAAATCATCTCAAACAAAGTTACAACAAGAAATTATGAGCCCACCATGTTGAGATTGGAGATTTGGTCTTGAAAATGAATTACAAAACCCAGCCACACAGAGAGAAGCCTGGGAAATTTGAACCAAACTGGGAAGGACCCTATATAGTCATAGTAGCATACGAGTCTGGATTATATCAACTTGCAACACTAGAGGAAGAACCATTTTCAGAAGAAGTAAATAGCATGCACCTCCATAAGTATTATGCATAATCTTGAAAAAATACAAAAAAATTGCAAACAGTTCATACAAAAATACAAAAAAAATTGCAAAATTTTTTGAAAAAATTCAAAAAGAGAAAAAATAAAATAAAATAAAATAAAAGAGAAAAGGGAGAAAAAGGTTTTGCTAATTAAAACCTAGTAAACAAGCATCTTGGCACTCAAAAATTGACATAAAGAGAAAAATCCCATCCACAAGTGAAAACCTGGTAAACAGGTGCCACATGTAATAGGTTGTTGCTCCAAAGTCTATCATGATTCCACCTAGAGTTTTGTTATTCTTTCCTAATCATCTCTTGCACTTTGAATTGACCCTAGTGCCCATTTATGGCCTATAACTGGTTGATTTCCTTTTTATTTTCCTTGGTGTACCTAGTTTGTATGTATCTTTGGCCTCTGTATATAGTCTATCTTCTGTCTAGGGGAAAATTCCTAGTACTGAATGCCTTTGAATTTGAATTCAAACTAGGGGAAAGACCTTGAACATGGATGATTCATTTGATTCCTTACTTATCAAATTGGAGATAACAACTTGTAAATATCTTAATGACCTGGAAAAATCCTAAAAATCCAAATAAGAGGCTAAAAATAAAAAACAACTGCATAATCTCCTTAACAAATGCTAAAATTTGCTTAATGTCCTAAATTATTTTTTCTAAAAATCAAATATGATCCTGAAAAAAAGACCTTAAAAATCATATATGATGCTGAAAAATTCCCTAAAAAACTTAAAAAGTCATGAAAAAATCCCTATAAATCATAAAAAGTTCTGAAAAAGATCATCACAACAAATTCAAATATCTCAAAAATCCTAAACCTTTTTGAAAACGTTTCTTCAAAATCTAGAATAAATTTGTACTTGCTTGTCTTTCATTTACATCATGATCATCATGTTTGCAGACATCCATTGCAGATTCATCATTCTTTTCTTAATAAAATCATGTTCTCACAAGCACGAGATGAAATATTATTATTCAACACTCAATTTGTTTGGACTTGTTCGATCTTTAAATCTTTACTATCCACCAATCACTCTATCCAACCTATCAATCAATAATCCAATCAATCAATTCAAAAACTAACCTATCAAACACATAACACTTAATGAAAGTGACAAAAAGATCAGAATGGTTTTTGGCTCACATTGTTTCAGTGAGTGTTTTATCTTTCCTTGATTTTTCCTATTTGGTCATGTTCCTATGCTACTCAGTGATATTATTGTTGGAAATGAGTTGAGTAATTGAGAGGGGAGGGGTGAATCAGTTACCACAAAAAAAAATCCAAGTCCCTTAGATGTCTTAATCAAACTTATCACTCTGCTTGGTTAATAAAAGATATTTTTTTGTAACTTGGTTAACAAAGCAATCTTAAGATATTAAATGTGATTAAACTTTAGTTATTAAGTGTAGAAACATAAAGCATAAAGCAAGTAACAAGTACACAGATGACACAAAGATTTAACATGGAAACCCAATTTGGGAAAACCACCAATTGCAAATAGTTACTATTTTTCACTCTTCTAAAGTGAGCCATGTTAGGAGTCAACCCTGTTAAAGGTTACAAAAAACACTGTTAGGTGTGACCCTATTAGAGGATTTAATCAGCTTGTTAGGAGTGGCCTTGTTAGAGATCTTAAAACACTTCAATGTAGAAATTCCACCTTGTGAGAGGATTTATGAGAGACTATTAAGTCTACTCTGTTAAGAGATTTGGATAACTGCTACAATTGTTAGAGAGTAACAATGAGTTGACCTGATTAAAGAAGCAACTGAATTTGTAGATTTAGATCTCTGTTCTTGCTTTAACTAGATCCTCACTGATCAAATATTCTTTTGCAACTCGGTCCAGATATTTTTTCCTTAATCATAATTCCTTCTTACTTCACCTTCACTCTTCATATCAAAAAACTACACATCATATTCAATCCAAACTTGACCTTGTATATATATGATAGGCCTTGTCAATTCGGCTTGAATACCCTTCCAAATAAACAATAAAACTCAAATTTTTTAGATGTTATTAACTAATCAAATATAAAGTGTAAACTGGTGTAAGTCAGCTAACACTAAATGCATAACTTGGTTAACACTCTAATCGTTCGATTCCCGACCATTACTCGGCTAAAACTAAACTTACTATATTTCCCTAGTGAACTCGGTTAATATAGACCTTCCTTCATTAACCAACTGGGCTCGGTTAAGATTAGACATTTGTGTAACATCAATGACAATATACAATTGAATAATTGTCTTCAACAATCTCCCTCTTTGGCATTGATGAAAATACAACATGTCATTATACAAATAATTTTAGAGCAACAGAAACAAGAATAAAATTTTTAATGTCCTTAGTTTCATTATGATTCTCATCCAGAAAACTCCCTCTATCTTCACAGTCACTGATATAAATATTTCTCCCTCTTACATCAATCTATGTTTTTGATAAAATTTCTCCCTCTGATATATTGATTTCTTTGGCATGACATCAATAATCTCTCCCTCTTTTATATCCAATGCCAAATACTCCATCCAATGAAGTTGTAATGTACCTAATGTATTGATTCCTATGCAATAAGCTCTGACAATCTACATCAACTTGTTAGATCTTAATTGTAGCTCAGTTGATGCATCACTAATATGTGCTTTAGTGAGCCCCGGTTAGGGGAATCACCCCTAGCTTTCCTCTAAGATACAAGAATGCATCCTTAGGTAAAGGTTTTGTGAATATGTCTAGAATTTGTTCTTTAGTATTCACATATTCTGACCTTACTTCCTTGTCCTGAACCAATTCTCTCAATAACTGATACTTTATTTAAATATTCTTAGTCTTAGTATGCATCATAGGGTACTTTTTGTTGGAGATTTGATACTGAGTAGTTGATGGATTGTATGTTTGTCATTGATGACAACATATAATACATAGTATTAATTCTATATGTACTTATTAGAATGATCATATGAATTTTTGCGTGGATAGATACATGTTTTTGACATGTTTATTATGTTATGTTCATACACGCAGACCCAGATATGATGTTTCAGTAAAGTTATGTAATTTTGTTATTGGCAGTTACAGTCCTGGAAGTGTAACAGTTTAGGGCCAACGTATATCAGGTGTTTCTTGAGTTGCACCTATCTTCTATATATGCATGTTCATGATTAGTTATGAGTTGATGATATTAATCCAAAGGTGCCAAACGTGTTTCAAGAAGATTTCCAAGTTATAGTTAAATTGGTGAGGCCGACTTGGTGAAGTGTCGCGTCTATTCGGTTTATACTTGCATGGTTGTAATAATGCTTGCATGCTTAGTAGAGCCGACAAGGATGTTATGAAGAGTTGTCTTATAGGTCCCATAATCTCATACTATGAGGAAGATACTTATAAAAAGTCAAAGGTGACACGCTAAGTGTGAATGATACAAAAAGATAAGAAAGATGTACAGAGCAGATTATCAAAGTTGGTTCATTCATGAAGAGTCTATGTGAAGAAGAATTGAAAGATTGCAATACACTAGAACTGATCAAGACAATAGGTCTACTCTATAGTTCATCATCAAATATAGTGCATATCTGTTATACAAAAGGTTGTATCCTTCACCATCAAGTAGTAAGCTTTTGGACAGTGAGTCCACCACCCTTAACAGGATTATTTGTAAAAGACTCCTAATAGGGTCTGACCTTTAACTAGGTCACTATAATTATTGCATTGTAATGTACAACTCCTAATAGGGTTGAAATATCTTCTAACAAGGATTACTACAAACAAGTATAGTTTATTGTGGGTGCTAATTCTCACTGGGGTTTTTACCATTTGGTTTCCCCATAATCAAATTGTGTGTTGAGTACTATGTTATCTGACTAAGAATTTACTTTGTTTTAATCTAAAGTTAAAGAAGTAAAAGAACTAAAGTTACTGATAACTGATTCACCCCCCTCCTCTCAGTTATCCTTTTTGACTATTCTAACAATTGGTATCAGAACCAAGTGCCTTGGAGAAGAAGCCTAACAGCTTAAGGTAGATCAGATGTCTTAATTCATAAAAGAAAGCCCTAAGTTCGATGGAGAAAATTATCTGGATTGGAAAAACAAAATGATAACACATCTACAGTGTGTTGGATTTGAGATTTTTGAAATTGCTACACAAGAGGTTGCAATTCCATCTCTGAAAGACCTTGCAAAGGATGATGCTACTAATAGACAAAAGGATATATTTACACATAATGCTATTGCTAAAGAAGCCCTAATCAGTGCCTTATCTGACAGTGAATTTTCTGAAATCAAGAAGATTGACAAAGCATATACCATATGGAAGTATTTAGAAGATATGTTTGAAGGAGATATTCAAGAAAAGAATGCATGTAGGAAGACATGGAAAAAGAAATATAATAGTCTTGAGATGTTACCTGAAGAGAACATTAGAGCTTATAATCAGAGGATAAATGAAGCAGTCTCTAGAATCAGAAACAATGGTGGAGAAATATCAGAAGAAGATATAATGGACAAGTTGCTAACTACTTTAACATTAGACTATGAAAAAAAGATCACTATTCTAGAGGAAACCATTCAATTCTCACAAGACTTCAAGAGAGAGACCTTGATCAGCAAAATCTCTACATTTGAGATATCAAGATTGAAGACTGAACCTAAAAGTGAAACTGCTTTCAAAGCCTCAATCCATAGTAAGAAATCCTTACAAATTTCCAGTCATAATGAGAAAGAAGAAGTTGATGAAGAACTAGAAGAAATCATTGCTATGATTTCTAGAAGAGAAAATAAAGGTAAAGAAAAATATGAAGGAAAACTTCCATTCAAATGTTTTTCATGTAACAAGATTGGTCACTTTGCATCTAAATGTCCCACAAGAGTCAAAAAGTTCAGATCTGATTACAAACCCAAATATAAGAAGGAATGCTATCATGCTGAAGAAGGTGTGACTGATGAAGATTTAGGAGAAGATGAAATTGGATTCATTTCCCTTAGAGACATGGAAAGGTTGCTTGAGGAAATATACATTGAAGATGAAAAGGAAGAACAAGAGCTAGCCCTAATTTCCAAAGCAGACATCAGAACTGATTGGATCATTGACAGTGGATGCTCTCATCATATGATAGGTGAAAAAAATAGATTTGATCAGTTGGACAAATACAAAGGTGGTATGGTTAGATTTGGAGATAACACTCCCAAACCTATCATAGGCATAGTTTCTATCACTTTGGATGGAAAGAACAAGACAGATGATGTTCTATATGTTGATGGATTACATCATATCTTGTTGAGTGTTGGACAGCTACTTGACGAGGGTTATCATTTGGAGTTCAAAGAAAACAAGTGAATCATTAACAACAAGGATGGAGACATGATTGCATCAGGCTCTAAAACAATAGGTAATGTTTTTTATCTCAATTCTGATGTAAGTTGTTTTGTTGCAAAGGTAGATGATAGTTGGCTATGGCACAAGAGACTATGTCATATCAATATTGATAACATAGTAAAGATCAGTAATGTTAAGGTAGTTAGAGACCTACCAAGTATTGCAAGACCATCTGACACAATATGCAGGGAATGTGTTATGGGTAAGCATGTAAGGAGTTCCTTCAGAAGCAAGAAAAACTCAATTGAGAATAAATTAGACTTAGTGCATACATATTTGTATGGTCCTACTCAAACAAGATAATACTACAAAGAAAGGTATTTCATTTTGTTTGTTGATGATTTTTCTAGGATGATGTGGGTTGCGTTCTTAAAGGAAAAGTCTGAGGCATTTGAGAAGTTCAAAATATTCAAAGCTAAAGTTGAGAATGAATCTGGATTGAAACTGAAATTTCTAAGATCAGATAGAGGAGGAGAGTTCACCTCTGATCAGTTTTATGATTATTGTGAAGAACATGGTATTAAAAGACAGTTAAGTGCACCTAGAACCCCTCAGGAGAATGGGATTAAAAAAAGGAGGAACAAGATTATACTTGATATAGTGCACACTATGATGATTGAAGGAAAATGTTGTGCACACCTATTGGATAGATGCAGTGAACACACCAGTATATACTATCAACAGGACTCAATTGAGGCCAGGCACGGATAAGACATCCTATGAACTTTGGTTTGGCAATATACCTACAGTAAAGTATTTTATAATCTTTGGTAGAAAGTGCTACATCAAGAGAGATGACGGTGTTGGTAAGTTTGATGCCAGGAGTGATGAAGGTATTTTCCTTAGTTATTCCACTAAAATCAAAGCATATAGATGTTTCAATTTGAGATTAAAGAAGATAATTGAAAGCACGCATGTTAAGATTGATGAAAATTTTATGTTTCAAGAGAGGTACTATGAATATGCACCTATGATTGAAGATGAATCCAGACCTAGCAGCAAACATACTGTTATTGAAGAAATGTTTGATTGCATTGATGTCTCATCTAATAACCCTGAATCAAGTAGAGAATAATCACAGATTACAGAAGAAGAAGAAGACACACCTAAGGTTCCAAAATTAACATCAAGATACCACTCTAAAGATGACATCATTGGAGATCAAAGCAGCAGTATTCTGACCAGATCTAAAGAAAAAGGTCTAGCAATGGATGAAGAGGTATGTTTACTTTCACAGATTGAACCCTTAAGTGTTGAAGATGCTTGTAATGATTATGATTGGAGGAATGCAATGAAAGAATAATTAGACCAAATAATCAAAAATGATACATGGGAATTGGTCCCTAGACCCAGTGACAAAAATGTGATTGGAACAAAGTGGGTATTCAGAAACAAGATGAATGAAGATGGTATAGTAGTAAGAAACAAAGCAAGATTGGTATGCAAGGGATATGCACAGAGAGAAGGAAAAGACTACACTAATACATTTGCCCCTATGAGTAGACTAGAAGCCATTAAGTTTTTTTTGGCATACACAACATTCAAAGACTTTAAAGTTTATCAAATGGATGTAAAATCAGCTTTTCTGAATGGTGATTTGAATGAAGAAGTCTACATTGAACAGCTCGAAGGATTTAGTCTTTCAGATGAACCAGACATGGTATGCAAATTGAAGAAAACACTCTATGGTCTTAAATAGGCCCCAAGAGATTGGTATGAGAGACTTGATGGTTATCTCACAAACATTGGATACAAGAAAGGAGCAACAGATTATAACCTATTCACAAGGGAGACACCTGATGGATTACTATTAGTTGCCATATTTGTTGATGACATTATCTTTGGAGGTAATGACAAGCTTAGTACAACATTTGAAAATGAAATGTAGAATGAATTTGAAATGAGTACGATTGGTCCTATAAAATACTTTTTGGGACCGAATGTAAAGAAAACAGATAAAGGTATATTCATTAATTAGTCAAAATATGTGAAGGAAATATTGAAGATGTTCTAGATGGAGGACTGTAAGCTAGTATGCACTCCCATGATAATAGGAAGCAAGCTTTCAAAGGATGATGATTCCACAGCAGTTGATAAAACATTATACAAATCTATGATTGGTAAACTCATTTATCTAACTCAATCTAGACTTGACATATCTAATGCAGTTGGCATTGTTGGAAGATTTGCAGCTGAACCCAAGAAGAGTCACCTAATGGCAGTCAAGAGGATATTCAGATATCTAAAAGGAACTATAGACTATGGTTTATGGTATCCTAAATTAGAAAATATAAAGCTTCATGTGTATGCAGATGCAAATTGGGTAGGATGTATTGATGATAGGAAGAGCACTTCAAGAGGAGTTGTATTCCTTGGAGACAGGTTGGTTTATTGGATAAGAAAGAAGTAGACCTGTATTTCTCAATCAATAGCAGAAGCTGAATATGTTGCAACAGCACTAAATTGTTCAACCATGGTTTGGATCAAACAGATGGTTAAAGAATTTGGCATTCAAGTTGATTATCCCATTGTTATTCATTGTGATAATACTAGCACTATCAACATGTCTAAGAACCCTGTGATGCACGCAAAGACAAAACACATAGAGATCAAGTACCATTTCTTAAGAGAAAAGGTTGTAGACAAAGAAGTAAAATTAGACTATGTGAACACCAAAGAATAGTTGGAAGATATTTTCACAAAGCCCTTATCAAAGGATACTTTTGAATAGCTCAAGGAGAAGTTGGGAGTAATTCCCTCTCCTAAGTCTATTTAGAAGAAGCAGCAAAGACATCAGTCATTAAGTGACTGATGAATGGTTGACTACTCTACTTCTGGACAAGTACCTGTACCTAAAATACTATGGTTCCCTTTGCCATTAATGTCAAAGGGGGAGTATATAGTAAGGAGGAGTATGTACTAAGGGGGAGAATATACTCTGGGGGAGTATATACATGGAACAAAAACACAAACAGAGGAACTACAACAGTTTAGAGAAATCTTTGATGAGGATATTGAGAAGATTGTAAAAGAAAGAGGACACCATGAACAGAGGATGTTTTTACTATCATATGTTTCCATCAATGTCAATGGGGGAGATTGTTGGAGATTTGATTCTGAGCAGTTGATGGATTGTATGTTTGTCATTGATGACAACATATAATACACAGTAGTAATTCTGTATGTACTTATCAAAATGATCATATGAAGACTTGCGTGGATACATACATGTTTTTGACATGTTTATTATGTTATGTTCATACACACAGACCCATATATGATGTTTCAGTAAAGTTATGTAATTCTATTATTGGCAGTTACAGTTCTGGAAGTGTAACAGTTTAGGGCTGATGTATATCACATGTTTCTTGAGTTGTGCCTATCTTCTATATATGCATGTGTATATTCATGATTATTTATGAGTTGATGATATTAATCCAAAGGTGCCAAACATGTTTCAAGAAGATTGCCAAGTTATAGTTAAATTGGTGAGGCCGACTTAGTGAAGCGTCGTGTCTATTTGGTTTATACTTGCACGGTTGTAATAATTCTTGCGTGCTTAGTAGAGATGACAAGGATGTTATGAAGAGTTTTCTTATAGGTCCCATAATCTCATACTATGAGGAAGATACTTATAGCAATTCAATGGTGACATGCTAAGTGTGAATGATACGAAAAGATAAGAAAGATGTACAGAGCAGATTATCAGAGTAGGTTCATTCATCAAGAGTCTATGTGAAGAAGAAGTGAAAGATTGCAATACACTGGAATTGATCAAGACAGCAAGTCTACTCTACAGTTCATCATCAGATATAGTGCATATCTGTTATATAGAAGGTTGTAGCCTTCACCATCAAGTAGTGAGCTTTTGGATAGTGAGTCCACCACCCTTAATAGGGTTATTTGTAAAAGACTCCTAACAAGGTCCGACCCTTAACCAGGTCGCTATACTTATTGCATTGTAATGTACAACTCCTAACATGGTTGAAATATCTTCTAACAGGGATTAGTACAAAAAAGTATAGTTTATTGTGGGTGCTAATTCCCATTGGGGTTTTTACCATTTGGTTTCCCCATAATAAAATTGTGTGTTTAGTACTATGTTATCTAACTAAGCATTTACTTTGCTGTATTATAAAGTTAAAGAAGTAAAAAGAACTGAAGTTACTGATAACTGATTCACCCCCCCTCTCAGTTATCCTTTAAGACTATTCTAACATTTTTAAATGTTAATAGAGCTAGTATTGTCACAGTAGATAATAACTGGTTCTTTGATTTCCTCCTTCATACCTGACAATAGTTGTTTTAACCATATGATATTTGAACAAATCACTACTACAACAACATACTCTGCCTCTTCTATAGACTAAGAAATGCAATTTTGTTTCTTACTAGTCCAAGAGACTAACCTCTTTCCAAGAAAGAACACTCCACCACTGGTGCCCTTAAGATATCTTAGAATCCTTTTGATAGCCATCAAATGATTCTCTCTAGGATTAGCTGAAAACCTTGCAATAATACCAACTATTAATGCAATATTAGGCCTAGTGTGAACAACATATTGAAGTTTACCAATCATGGATCTGTAGGTAGTCTGATTTACCTCCTTTGAATCATCATCCTTATACAACTTATGTCTAGTAGACATAGGAGTCCCAACTCGTCTGGAAACTTCCATTCCAAATTTCTTCAGTATCTCTTTGATGTATTTAGACTAAGTAATGTAGATACCATCCTTCATCTGACGAACTTGTAAACCAACAAAGAATTTGATTTCTTCAAACATAGACATCTCAAATTCCTTACTCATTTCTTCAGAGAATGATTTGGATAAATCATCAGGTCCACTGAATAGTATATCATCAAAAAATATCTCTACTAATAGTATTTTTTTCTGAGGTCCTTCTTTGATGTAAAAGCTACTATTATCATTAGTTCTCTGAAATCCAATACTTACCAAGTAACCATGAAGTCTTTTATACCAAGCTCTAGGATCTTTCTTCAGTCCATACAAAGATTTTTTCAATTTGAAAACCTTATTCCTTTTATTAGGATCAACAAAACCTTCAGGTTTCTCAATATAAACTTCCTCTTGCAGAATTTCATTCAAGAATGCAAATTTTACATCCATTTGGTATACCTTGAATCCTTTATGTGTTTCACATGCCATAAGAGTTCTTACTCCTTCAAGTCGTGCAACAGGAGGAAAAGTTTCTCCATAATCAATGCCCTCTTCTTGAGAATATCCTTTACACACTAATCTTGACTTGTTTCTATCTAAACTTCACCTTTTTCATTCAACTTGTTTCTAAAATCCCACTTAGTAGCAATCACATTCTTGTCTTTTCGTCTAGGCACAAGAGTCCAGGTCTTGTTCTTTTCTATCTACTCAATCTCTTCATTCATGGCTTCTATCCAAATTTCATCATTCAAAGCATCTTTAATGGATCCAGGTTCAAATACACTAAGAAAACATGTACCTTTAAGTTTGTTCCTTGTCATTATACCTTATGTTTGATCTTTAATTATTTTCTTAGGTGCATGATGCCTTTTGATATATTTGGAAATTACAGGTTCCTTATTCTTTGATTATGGGCTTACTTCACTTGGTTTACCATGCTCAAAAAAAATTTTCTTCTCTTCTAACTGAGACTAGGGTGCCTTTGTTTGAGACTTGGTTTCCTCTATCTAAGACTTGGTTTCCTCTATCTGAGACTTGGTTTCCTTTTTCTATGACTCAGTTGCAACTATTAGCAGCTCAGGTTGCACATGCTGTAACAAAGTTTATTCTGATGAATTTAGTGGTTGGCATGGTTTTTTTCCAATCACCATTTCTTCTGTCTTAGGTACAGTATTAGGTTCATAATACACAAATTTCTTATATTCCTCTGGCTCTTTACTACTCTATTCTTCACTTCTCTCTGCAAACTCATCAATCTTTACATTTACACTTTCTATGACTTTATGATGATGAAATTATTTTTCCATTAGTATGAAAAGAATATTTTTTGTAAACATACACTAAAAGACAGGACAAGAGAAAACCGAATATAGAGATATCACAGATCACCGAAAACTGCTAAGTTCAAAGAAAATTGACGACACAGTTTTGGTTGAAAACTAAAAAATGCAAAGTGAAAAGGATAAAGAGGAACCTAACAGTGGAACCTGGTGAGAAGGATATAGTGCAACCTAAGAGAATAGTCAAAGAGGAACCTGAGAGACAATTCAAGCAAGGAACACCAAGAGACAGTCTAACTGACTTCAGAGCATAACCAACCGATAGAAACTGAAAGTCAGTTGCAGCTCGCAAAAAGTTGATCTGACTTCCATGACAGATAAAACAGTCTTATTCTATTTATAAATTCTTGATTTGTTTTTAAAACCATTTCTCTAGGGACAAGAAACATTATTGTAAGTGTTTTAATAAGCCTAACATATTTAAAACACATAGACTGATAGATCAAGGTCATGTTGTAAACCTATGATCTTAGAGTTAATATAGTTTTACGTGAAACTTAATTAGGTCAATCTATCTTATAAATAGATGTTGTAATCATTCATTATGATAGAGGAGAGGATGAATGAATCTTATGGGCACATCTATGGATCAGACTGAAATTTTCAAGAACCAAAACAACAAAAGGTGAATTTGGTTATCAAGAATCAAGAACAGAGGCTACCGACCAATAGAGGTATTATTCAATCACATTAGGCGATATACTTATACATTTAATATTAAATGGATCTGTAATCATAAATAGGAGATTGCATACACAAGGTCAAATTGTAATTTTCTTACATTCGAACAAGTGAAGCAAAGTGTAAAAATCCTTTCAAGGAAGGTGGATTTAACCATCCAATTGTAAATCTCTTAACCGAGTGCACACTAAATAGTGTTTCTAAAGCTCTTAATAGAGTAGATTTTAATAGGTCTCCATAGATACTCCTAACAGGGTAGATCATCAGAAGTGATTAAATTGTAAGCCTTAACCGGCCCCTTCCAATCTGCAGATAGTGAAGAATTTGTGGGTGTCATCCCCACCATAGTTTTTACTTCCTAATAGGAGTTTTCTACGTTATAATATCTTGTGTTATGTGTCAATTACTTTCATGAATGTTTCTATGAATGTTCACATATATGATTAAGTTAATAGAATTTATATATATTACATCAAGATAGTATAGAACAGATGGTTGAATATACAATTGATTACTCAAAGGTTAAAAGATACAAAAGTTTTAGAGGTACTATTTCACCCCTCCCCTCTCAGTACACACTTCCCATTAATTCCAACAATTGGTATCAGAGCTAGATCTCTTATTTGGAAAGATTAAAGGCTTAAGAGAAAATATCATACAATGGAGAAGTACAGACTTGACAAGAGTATTGAAAATAAGAAGCTAGAAATTCATATCTTCTATGAACGGTATAAAGAAGCTAGAATCAAGATGAGATAATTGTTAGATGAAAGAAATACTATGGCATCTCGTTGTAATGAAACTGATTACCATGAGGAAGAGATACCAGATTTCTTTGAGTCTTCAGGATCAAATACAAGAAAAGCATCAGACACATGAGAAGAAGGCATCGCAAGCCTAAATGAAATCAATCAACATCTAGCTGGACAAGTGAAATCTTTGCAAATCGGTCAAGAGAAACAGATAGTAAGAATGATTGATGTCATGAACAGTGCTAGACAAACTGAGAAAGAAAGAACACTAGCTATTAATGATAGAAGGAAGAATACTGAAAAGACACAAGAGAAAGAATCTGAAATACAAAGATTAACATAACATCACCATGAGATTAGAAATCATATTATTCTTATGAGTCAAGAGGCAAACAGAATGAATGTTGAACTCATTGAAAGAATAAAAGATATCGGTGAGCTAAGGGAAGAAAATGAAAAGATAAAACAAGAACTCAAAATTCAGCAGTAGCATAATGAAATTATCAAGAAAGCTGAAGAAAGCAATAAAAGAATGGATGATTTTCTTGATGGACAATGAAGAATCAACAATAATACCAGTCTAGGCTATACTGAGAATGGAGAATCACCAAATCAAGTTGATCCAAAGAATGTCTATGCAAATCTAAGACCAAGAAAGCTGACATGTAGTCACTATGGAAAGCAAGGCCATACATACAAATGTATGCAAGAGAAAAATGAAAGGTATTTCTAAATCCACATCTTCATTCATAGGATTTTGTTATAAATGTAAAAAGAAAGGACATAAAGCTTATGAATGTAAGTCTGAGATGAAAAAACCAAAGAAGGAAACCTACATGGACAAATACTATCCTACTTGCAAAATGAATGGGCACACAACTCTTGAATGCTGGAAAAAGAAAAAGCAAGCATGGAAGCCTAAAGGTCAAGAAACTGCCTATCAACCGAAAAGAGTCAGTAACCAGTACATACGAGATCAAAACACATGGAAAAATTGTACAACATGTGGAAGATTTGGTCACATTGATGGAAACTATATGAGATAGTGGACAAGAAAATCTAGAGGCTGAACTAGCCCCAGAATGGCATGCTTACACTGTTATAAAGTTGGTCATCTCAAGAAAGACTACAGAGACCGAATGACAAATACCAACACATTTCCCAATGGAAATACCATTGAAGACATCTGGAAGATGAGAAAAAAAATGTGGAGGAAAGATACTAACACTGATGAAGCTGGACTAAGAAATGCAATTGGTGATACCGTATCCAATGGATCTGGTGACATCACCACCCCCACCTTAGAGAAAAACAAGTAAGTATGGAACTACATTACACTAAGTATTATTTTACATCAGTTCCATAATATGTTGATGAAATGACAAATTAGCATAAGTAAAGATGCATCATGGTATTACTTGTTAAAATCTATGATAACTATTCAATCGGCTAATACATACCAAAATCCATCGGTATACACTCAAAGATGAATTGTCTACACTTACCAAGAATCATCGGTTAACAAGAAAAAGATGATGTTGCTAGTGTAAACTGAGCATTGTTGGTAAATTAGCAAGCGTACAAAGTTGTTTTTTCAAAACATTGAAACCCATAGGTAAAAGAAAGAAATTAGATGACTACCCTGAAACATCACGTTGTCACCAAAGAGAGAAGTTATTGTTTTACCCAACAACTCCATCTTCACACACCGAGGAGTGGTTGAGAATTAATGACTCAACTTAGGGCAGATGTCTATATAAAGGTGATGAAAGGGTTTCATTAATCACCAACGAGCAGAGAAGAGGGATGAAAGCAAAATTTGAGGACACAGTGATAGCATCACACAGCGACTTCAATTCGACACACAACACTCCAACAGATCAATGACCAATATAGAAGTAAATATTAAGTTCCTAAATTAACCAAGAACTGTATTTTATGCATTTACAAAAAGCCCTAAAATGTCTGAAAGAAAGGACACGAATTCAAGAACCACCAAGATGAAGAGAATCAAGAAGGATAAGGTAAAAATTATCAATAATTCTACCTATGAGGAGCCCCATTAAAAGATATGCCCTAAGGTTGCATCACAACTCGACAATGCTAGAGCATTCTCATGAATACCAGCTAGGGTTTTTCTCATCAAAGACGTGTGAGCATACATTCACTGCATGATTGTAGAAATTGGCGACCTGGAGGTGGAACAAGATTTTAAGAATCTATGTAATGACGATGGATCTATTAAAGATAAGCACAATCATATAGAAGTGAAAGGGCTCACAAATTCCCTACTATTCCCAAAGTTATTCAAGACCGAGTGGATTCGGTTATTACTAAGCCAAATTCACAACCACAAGCTATGGTTGGATGAGCCTAAAATGATAACCTGAGATGTTATTCATGCAGTCACTGGATATCCTATAGCCAATAAGGTGAATGCATTGAAACACCCACCCAAGGATGAGATTGAAAAGAACATAAGAGCCAAGTGTGATGGAAGAGGACTCAAGGTATCCACTATCAGAGATGATGAACTAAAATTTGGAGCATGTGTCCTAGGCTACAAATTATTTCAAGCTAGCAGGATGAACATCATAGCATCCAGAGTATTGGATACAACATATAATATTGTAAAGAAAGGAACTCAGTTGGATCTGTCAGAACTTCTACTCAACCAGTTAGAAGAAAACCTGAGAACAATCAGAAATGCAAAGACAAATACATGTATGTTTGGCTCACTTATCATGTGCATTTTCTTTTACTTCCAAGAATCATATCCATCAGTAGGAGATGTAAAATGGGATACCACTAGACTAGTCACCATACAGATCAATGAGTACATAACATCACTGGGAGAAAATTTTGAAATAGTTATGGATGAATACTTTACTGGATTCAAGGAGAGAATGCAGAAAAGAGTAAGGATCCTAGAAAAAATAATTGATAAATTCAAGAATGATAGATGTTTCATGGTTGACATAGACTACACATACATTGATCCTTCTGTACCAAGGACAACATGGTTACAACCATTAGACTATGAGGTAAACATTGATAAAGCATCTAATGCAACCAATGCATTGATAAATGAACCCTTAGACAAGACACAACCAAAGTTCAGAACATATGAAGAGGCCAAAGCAAGAATCAAAACCACCTTGGTTGTAAAAAAAATAGACAGGAAGAAAGATAAAATGGTAAAGAACTTGAAGAAAAGACTGTCAGTTACAAAGGAAGAAACCAAAAATTTAGAAGAAACCAAAGGACAGTCACCTGTCTGTAAGGCTAAGAAGGAAAGTGACTTTGAGTCTATAGAGTTAGATACTCCATTACCAACACCAGCTAAGAAGCCAAGAACCATAGCTACTTCAAGGACAAGAAGTCAAACAGCTAAGGAGACAACCCCTTCACCATTGAAGAAAGGCCAAGTAAGGACATACAAGAGGAAACTGACCACATAGAAAAGAGGGCCAACAAAGAGAAGAAGGTTCATTAAAACCAGGGAAGATAGTGAGGACACACAACATGATGAAGGTATTGAAGAGGATAAGAAAAAGATACCTGAAATAGTTGATGAGGTATGTGCCTCAATTATCAAAACATGTAATAAAAATAGTACGAAGGTCAAGCAATGGTTAACACTGGATCCCTTGGATCAAAATAAAATTGAGGAGGCAGTCATTGAAATGATGTGCATATACAAATACCTCCCAATACAACTGGAAAAAAAAATTCCCAAATAACTTCAAGATAGACTATCGGCAAGATGGAATTTTTCCTTGCACTCTGAGAAAGAAATCAGGGAAAGAGCCCTAATATCAATCATGCCTCCCAAATCCAAAATGGAGGAGATCAAAGAAATGATGAAGCTCATTCTAAAAGGTTCTCACCAAAGATGAGAGCCTACCAAGCACTTAAAGGAAATATACTAGATTTAGACCAAAAGAGTGTAGCCAAATGGAGGAAAATACTTAATATTCCTAAAAAGGATACAAGTCTTGAGCCTTAGAGAGCTCTAACTAAGAATCAAGAAACCAAAGATGATCAGGATACTAAGAGCACAAAACAAATTATCATCACAGATGTTTAATTGGACAAAGAAGAAATGGATACCATAGGGAACAAAGATATGGATGTTGCTGATGAGACATGGCCAGACACCACTATGGAAACCATTGTGGACAACACAATCATTGACATAACTGATGATCTAGTAAAAGAAATACAGAAAGATGAAGATGTCATTTTTATCAAGGAGTAGAACGACAAACAAGACACTACATTTGACACTTCACAGGTGAACATATCAAACAGCATGCCAATATTGATGCAAGCCATCAATATACTTCAAGAAAAAGACATATCACCTGAAAAAGATTCAAGCAATCTTGAGGATGCAGGGGATGAAGGAAAGAAAGACAACACCAATGACCAGAATGTCATCGGAAACACTCAAAATGTAACCGATACTGGCAAGGTTATAAAAGGAGATTCAAAGCAAACAAATGGAGACAATACTGAGAGGAATGAACAAACAAAGCAAGATGAAGTACATAAGGATACCAATGAAGGAGAAAAAACAAAAGATGACGCTCCTGAGGAAACTAAAAAGGTTGATATAGATAATGTAAAGGTTGATGTGGAGATGTCCACTCAAAACTGACAAGCTGACACTGAAGCACAATACAAAAAAGAGGCAACACCACAAATCACTTCATCCAACACAACAGACAAAGCCAAGAAGATGGCTATGGTCCAGCATTCAAGTGAAACTCAGAAGAAGAAGAAGAAATCCAAAAATACTAAGTTGGAAGTCACTCTAGATGAGATAATTAAGATACCCAAATGTGACCCAACTACACTAGACTATGAAGCACTTAAAAAGTATGGTGAAATATGCCAAAGGAAGGCACTACAGGAGAAGCTAAGAAAGAAGCACAGAGACTCCATGGTACTAGAGACAACTAGGGACATCTTGCATCAGATTGTACCCAATGTTGATATTGATCACAATAGACCTATCCTTGATCAACTAGCCACTCTCGCCGAGGCCATCACAATGCAAAACATTGATGTAGAAAAGGAAAATGAGGAGAGATCAGAGTAGAAATATCAACACAAACTTGTTGAAAAGATCAGCCAAGAAGTGGCAGAAAGCAAGGTAAATATTTTAGAATTAGTAAATGAATTAGATCCAATAATTTTTGAAGCTATTTCCTTGATACAATAACTGATAAATTCACTAAGGATCATAGTGATAAGATAGAAAATTTATATTCTGATCTAGCTACAAGTGCTAAAGGCTTAACCATCAATGACAATGCAATAAAGTTGCATTATGATAAAATTGTTGAGATAAAAAGGTTAAGATAGGAACTATAGGAAGAAGAAATACAATTTAGGAAAAAGGTCACCGAGCTCCGAGCTCAACTTCTACCAAATCTCACACTGGTTCAAAAACATATCAGTTTAGCAAAACAACTGATAGCCACCTCTAAGATGGCTGTAGAAGACAACATCTACGATATGCATGCAAGGATCACACTCGAGCACATGGCTCTAGACAACCTGAAGGACCAATCAAAGAAAATGATTGAGGACATGAATTCCTCACACTCTCACATTTTTGATAAGCTATAAGGTATAAACCTTTTCCCTAAATATCAAAAAAAGGGGAAAATAATGATATGTACAGATGGGAAACTATACAGTATAGAAAAAGAACAAAAAAAGTTAGTATAATGATATGATAGGATATATACAGTACAAGGTGAAAAAGAGTAAAGAATCATGTACATACACTTATACTATACCAGCATATACATAGGGGGAGTCATGAAATGACTAAGGAATATATATGATATACATACTAAACATTTTGTTAGTATTTTGCACATATCAGTTTTTTATACTAATGGAAAACGGGGAGATTGATGAAATTATTTTTCCATTAGTATGCAAAGAATATTTTTGGTAAACATACACTGAAATATAGGACAAGAGAAAACTGAATATACAAATATCATAGATCAACAAAAACATCTAAGTACAAACAAAACTGATGACACGGCTTTGTGTGTAAACCGAAAATGCAAAGTGAAAAGGATAAAGAGGAACCCAACAGTGGAACCCAATGAGTAGGATATAGTGAAACCCAAGAGAAAAGTCAAAGTGGAACCTGAGAGATAGTTCAAGCAAGGAACATCGAGAGATAGACTGACTGACTTCAGAGCATAACCGACCGACAGAAATTGAAAGTCAGTTGCAGCCCACAAAAAGTGGGTCTGACTTCCACGTTAGATAAAATAGTCTTATTCTATTTATAGATTCTTGATTTTTTTTTTAAACCATTTCTTTAGGGACAAGAAACATTATTGTAAGTGTTTTAATCAGTCTAACTGATTTAAAACATATAGACTGATAGATCAAGGTCAAGGTGTAAACCTATGATCTTAGAATTAATATTGTTTTACGTGAAGCTTAATTAGGTCAATCTATCTTATAAATAGATGTTGTAATCATTCATTAAGATAGATCAGAGGATGAATGAAGCCTACGAGAACATCTATGGATCATACTAAAATTTTCAAGAACCAGAACATCAAAAGGTGAATTTGGTTATGAAGAACCAAGAACAGAGGCTACCGAGAAAAAAAGGTATTATTCAATTACATTAGGTGATATACTTATACATGAAATATTAAATGGATCTGTAATCAGAAATAGGATATTGCATACACTAGGTCAAATTGTAATTTTCTTACATTCTAACAAGTGAAGCAAAGTGTAAAAATCCATTCAAGGAAGGTGGATTTAACCATCCAATTGTAAATCTCTTAACTGAGTGCACACTAAACAACATTGCTAAACCTCTTAACAGAGTAGAATTTAGTAGGGCTCCATAGATACTCTTAACAAGGTAGATCATCAGAAGTGATCAAATTGTAAGCATTAATCAGCCCCTTCCAATCTGTAGATAGTGAAGAATTTGTGGGTGCCATCCCCACCGCAGTTTTTACTTCCTAACACTAGTTTTCTATGTTATCATATCTTGTGTTATGTGTCAATTACTTTCATGAATATTTCTATGAATGTTCACATATTTGATTAAGTTAATATAATTTATATAACTTACATCAAAATAGTATATAACAAATGGTTGAATATACAATTGATTACTCAAAGGTTAAAAGATACAAAAGTTTTGGAGATACTGATTCACCCCTCCCCTCTTAGTACACACTTCCCATTAATTCCAACATATGAGTAGTAAGATTCAAACATTTATATGCTTTGATTTTACAGGAGTAGCCTAGAAATATACCTTCGTCACCTTTTACATCAAATTTTCTATTTCTTTCTTCCTTCAAGATGTAATATTTACTCCCAAATACTTTGAAATAACAAACATTGGGTTTATATTCATACCATAATTCAAAGGGTGTCTGATCAATGCCTTTCTTAAGCTAAACTATGTTCAAGGTGTGAACTGCAGTGCTGATAGGTTCCTTCCAGTGTTTGGTTGCAATATTCTTTTCAATCATCAAAGTCCTTGCACAATCCATAATAGATCTATTTCTTCTTTCGGTTATTCCATTTTTCTTTGGTGTACCAGGGGAAAATACTTGTCTCTTGACTCCTCTTTCATTACAGAATTCATTAAAATTATTAGAAATGAATTCATCTCCTCTATCAGATCTTAGGCATTTTAGTTTATTTCTTTTTTTCTTTCTCAACTCTGACAAGCTACCACTTAAACTTCTAAAAAAGCTTCTTATTTTTCTTTGAGAAACATAGCAGTCATCATTATAGAATGATCATCAAAAAATAGAATGAAATACTTATCTCGAGTGTAACTTATTGTTCCAATTGTTCCACATAAATCAGTATGCATTAACTCTAGGACTTCTTCAGTATTGTAATTCTTGCTCTTGAAACTAGTTTTTCCCATCTTCCCAATTTGACATTGTTTGCACATTGCCAACTCAGGTTTCTTCAAAATAGGAAAACCTCTTACTCTTTTGTTCTTCCTTATGTTAACCAGGTTATCAAAATTCACATGACATAATATTTTATGTCATAACCATCTTTCTTATACTTGTGCAATAAAGCATGAACTTTTAGTGAGATCAAGATAGAATAGATTACCTTTTATTTGCTTTCCAGTTCCAACTATTTTTCCCTTACCATCCAGGAGCTTGGCCTTACCATTCATGAGTTCTACCTTGAAACCAATGTTATTTAGCTATGTCACACTCAGTAGATTATGCCTTAGTCCTTCAACCCTATAAGCATTATCACATTTGATTCCTTCAGTTAGAGAAATACAAATTTTACCTTTCACAAAGAAAGGTTCATTATTTCCAAAAATGATACTCCCACCATCATAGTGCTCAAGATATTAAAATTTTGTTTTATCACCAGTCATGTGGTGAGAACAACCACTATCAATTATCCAAGTGTATTTTTTGCTAATATGAGAGAAAAGACTAGTCTTTTCATTTTCTTCATTATCTGACTCATGCTTAATAGCAATGTAAACCATTTAATCTTCATCTTCATCACTATAAAAATATTTTTCAATATAACAAGATTTCTTACCGTTGTCCTTGTATATTTTGTGACTTTTAAAATCTTTCTTTCCTTTGTACTTTTTGAACTTTCTCTCATCTTTGTCTTCTTTGTTTGGACACTTAGCAACAATGTGGCCAATCTCGTCACATGAAAAGAAAGTCAATAGTATTCTTCCTATGTACTATCTTTTTCCTTTGGCATATATGTTTGCAAGTAGTGTTTCACTGATTTCTAGATCCTCACCATCAGAATCATCATCTCTATAATTTTGAATCTATTTTCCTTTTGAGTTTCTATCTATCTTACCAATGCTTAATTTAGCTTTGAATGCAGCCTGAAAATTGCTATGATTAGGAGAATAATTGTCAAAATTGTCCAACTCAAAAGTTGTTACCCTTCCAACCAATGCATCTAGAGTTATATCATTACTACACCTCATCTCTTGAATAGCTAAGACTCTAATTGCATAGATAGGAAGTAGAGTTCTCAATACCTTACTAACCACTGGTTTGTCTTCAATATTTCCACCACCAGCTCTGATGGCACTGACACTTTTCTTGACTCTTTCACTGTGTTTTGTAATATCTTCTCCTTCTTTCATTTTCATCTGATCAAACTAACCTCTGAGACTCTCTGCTTTGGCTCTCTTTACATTGTCATCTCCTCCATGGATTTCATGCAGTTTCTTCCACATATCATAGGCAGCAAGGCAGTCCTTGACTTCATCAAATTCCAAATAGCTTAGTGAAGTAGCTATATCAATCATCATTATGTTGTGATTCTTCATGTCCACCATATAATCCACAGACATAGGTCTAGATGGTTACACATACTTGTTTTCCAGGAACTGCCAACCATTATCTCCAAAAGTAGATAGATGTAGCCTCATCAACTCTTTCCATGTAGGAAAGTTGTCTTTGTTAAGCTTGGGGATCTCCCTTATGTAAGACATCTTTGATCTTTAGCTTAGGCCTTGAAACCTTCCCTGAAAGAACCAAATTCTTTCATACCAATTGTTGGAAATGAGTTGAGTAATTGAGAGGAGAGGGGTGAATAAGTTACCACAAAAATAAATTCAAGTCCCTTAGACGTCTTAATCAAACTTATCACTCTGCTCGGTTAATAAAAGATATTCTATTGTAACTCGGTTAAAAAAGAAATCTTAAGATATTAAATGTGATTAACCTTTAGTGATTAAGTGTAGAAACATAAAGCATAAATAAAATAATACGTACACAGATGACACCAAGATTTAACGAGGAAACCCAATTTCAGAAAACCACCAATTGCAACTAGTTACTATTTTTCACTCTTCTGAAGTGAGCCCTGTTAGGAGCCAACCCTGTTAAAGGTTAAAAAATGCACTGTTAGGTGTGACCTTGTTAGAGGATTTAATCACCCTGTTAGGGGTGGCCTTGTTAGAGGTCTTCAAAAACTTCAATGTAGAAATTCCACCTTGTGAGAGGATTTTTGAAAGACTATTAAGTCTACTCTGTTAAGAGATTTGGATCACTGCTACAATTGTTAGAGAGTAAAAATGAGTTGACCTAATTAAAGAAGCAACTAACTTTGCAGATTTAGATCTATGTTCTGGCTTTAACTAGATCCTCACTAATCAAATATTCTTTTGCAGCTCGGTTTGGATATTCTATCCTTAATTGTAATTCCTTCTTACTTCGCCTTCACTCTTCATATAAAAAAACTACACATCATATTCAATCCAAACTTGACCTTGTATATATATGATAAACCTTGTCAATTCGGCTTGAATACCCTTCCAAATAAACAATAAAACTCAAATATGTCAGCTGATATTAACCAATTAAACATAAAGTGTAAGTTGTTGTAAGTTGGCTAACACTAAATGCATAACTTGGTTTACACTGTAGTCCTTCAATGCTCGACCATTACTTGGCTGAAACTAAACTTACTGTATTGCCCGAGTGAACTCGGTTAATACACAAATTCTTGCATTAACCAATTGAGCTCAGTTAAGATTAGACATTTGTGTAACATCAATGACAATACATAATTGAATAATTGTCTTCAACAATTATTTGAACTTATGAGAGTAGCTGGGATGGTTCATGATTAGTTTTTTCTTTGTCTTATGCTTGTTTGATGATCTCATTAAATTATGGGGCATGTTTGCTATATGCTTCAGGACAGAGAAGATCATCCTTTGTTTGTATCATGTTTGTTTACGCAAAAGAATGGCTTTCTCGCTTTGTCTTTTTGTGTCGCGATGTGCTGCCTCTATTTTTGCAATATCAAAATAATCTCTTATGACATAATTGCACTCATGGAAGCAAAAATATTTCTATCTTACTAACATTTCTTTGTCTAATTTCCATTTTATGCCTAACATTTCTTCTGTCAATCCTAAAAATCACTTTCTTTTTTAAAAATCAATTTCTGCCTAATTTTTTGAGGGGCCACACTACCTAAATTTTTTTCAATCCTTTGGGGCGTGATCTTCAATTTTTCTTTGAACTGGGGCATGATATTCTATTTTCTTTGAGCCAACACTCATAATCACGTTGTCTCAAAAAGAGGAAAAATCTAGACACCTAAAAATGGTTCGTACCTTTGTGCTCCCTTTTTAACATGTCTCTATTCATTGATATTGTGGCCTTCTTCCATGTCACCAATTTCTATCATTTCTCACATAACCTTGATCTTTTTGACTAAATCAATTAAATTCATTCCTAAACCATGTCAAATCATCCTAAATCAGTCCAACTAAGTTGTAATCCCTTTCTAATTAGTCTAGGAACATTCCAAACTCATTCAATTCCAAACTCATAGCAGTGTCTTATAAATCTCTTTCAATCAGTCCTTTGGCATTGTCAAAGTCCATCGATTCCTCACCACTATCTATCCAAGGTATTGTTAAATTCATCAATGCCTTCTCCTAAATCATCATTTGAGCACATTGTCCAAGTTCATCAATGCCTCATCATAATTTAATTCCTCCAATAGCATTGTCAAATTTCATCGATGTTATTTCATCATCAATCATCATTTCGAGAGCATTGTCAAAGTTCAATGATGCCTCGCTATCATTTTCACATTTCAAGAGAATTTTCCAAGTTCATTGATGTCTCCTTATCTTTATTTCTCATCTGGCATCATCCAAGTTCATCGATGATATTATATCATTTCCAATCATTATCATGAGAGCATTGTCAACATTCATCGATGCCTCATGATATCCTAAACTATTCTAGAATCATCAGAAGTGATCCTAATCCTTATCAATATTATCAAAATCCATTCAATTGCACATTAATGCCTTTGGTTTGGCCAACAACCCTCTAATTTTTCCTCTTCAGATGAATAACCCATAATTTATCCCTATGTTCTAATCGAATAAATAAATTGACTTTATTTATTCCCTTTTCCTATTGTCTCCCTAAATTAATTAATTTCTCATCTTTTTGAATTATGGAATTTTCCTAATTCCTAATTTGAGGGAATTTTAAATTCAAAAATTGAACTCTTACATTCCCTCCTTTAATTGTGGTTCATTTTCCCTATTAATTAGCTCCATGAGCTCTTCCACCTTTTCCTATCCATTTCTCCCCTAATTATGCTTCTAATTTCCTATTAATTTGCTTCCATCCTTCTTCCATTTTCCTTCAATTATGCATTGATTTAGGCAAACTAATTTGTGCATCCTTTTCCAATTCTGCAAATTCTCTCTCATTTCTATAAATTAAGATTCAATTCTCTCATTCAAGTTTGAACCACTATCTCCTAGTATTCTTGGAAAACTTTGGCTTTCAATATTTGTGCATTTTTGTCATAGGCAAAAGAGAAACAATAATCAACTCTATGGAGAAGAAAGGAGATCATTGGAGCATCATTTGAAGGGGGTTTTAAGTTTTGTTTGCATATGTTTTGAATTCCCATTTTAATGGCTCTAATGTTAGATTAGAAGGATTTTCATATTGTTTAGGTTTTGTGGTTACCTAGATATGCATTTTCTACCTTTTTTTGGTCTTACAGGGAACAATAGTGACGAACCTAAAAGGAACCTAAGGTATGCTTACTAATTGACTAAGAAAAAGCTTCAAGTGGACCAGCAAGAACAACAGAACCAGACTAAATAGCAAAAACGGTATCAGAACTACAAAGTTTAGAATTCTAACACATGTGTAAGTACATTTTGTCCCAAATGCAACTGATGGGATGCAATCCTAAAATGACTAGTTGTGATTGTGTTCTTCCCAAATGTGATCTTGTTCACCATATGTAAGCCAGGATTTACTAGATGTTATTATGTTCACCAAATGTGATCCTATTTTTACATGATGCGACCTTCTGATGGAAATGTTTTATGTTTTCCACTTCATTTGGGAGATAATGAACAAAATTTCAATTCTAGGGTCTCTTTGACGAATTCCAAAGTGTTTGAGGTAGTGAAAATGTTTGTGATTGTCAAACGATTGATTCATTTATGGTGATTATCTTTTCATAGAAATTTTTACACATCAAGCAAGTTTATTAAGAAACAAACACACCTATTCATATACCAATGACATAGGATTTAAATCTTTTCTCTTACACTCAGGTACACACTCACATGCTCATCAGAATATGACCATCACCAAAAATGCAATGGCTCCAGTCATAATGTCATATTATCCAACTCCAAATGCAAGTGAGAGCATGAAATGATGAGTATCTTAGGGAGGTTACTACCCTCCTTACACAAATATTGTCACCTTTTAGGGGTGAATCAGGTGGTCACTACCATAAAGTGTCTATTTCAGGCATTCGTTCATAACTGTCTCCCATATAATTGGACAAGAAAAAATTGAGGCATATATCCCAATGAGTACCTATATGGGTGTAGTCTTGAAAGATAGATTGAAGTGGCTCCACTCTGTCATGCCCAAAACATAGGGTAAAACACACACACACAAAAATTTTGAAACACACAAGTATATGCAACTAACAATGGTTGGTTGGAAAGGTGACAACATGGAAGAGTTAACCTTCGAGTTACAAGATATATACGCAGACTGAATTGGGGTCATGACACAAATAAATGTGGAATTAGGGGCATCAAGTAGTTTCACGGGTTATACGAAAGCTTAACCCTGGTTGGTCTAACTCTGATTTCATGTTTAACTACGTTTAGCATCAAGATGATAGTTAGTTGATATGAACCTATGTTGAATTAGGTTGACCTAATGTTTACTTAACTCTTAATCTAGATTACAACTGAATCCATTCAAATCTAGTTCTAGTTTCCTTTCAAT
>MU223567.1:2456084-2468563 GCA_018584345.1 Thuja plicata | reverse complement strand
TCTAATAGCTGAAAACAAATCTGATTTCCAAAACCTACCAATACCATTTCTAATAAAATTATTTCCCTTTTGTGAAAACACATCCAATCCTAACTCATCAATCTCCTAACAAACAACTTTAAATTAATCTCAAATAAGACAATTAAAGTATTTTCTAATACAAAATTTAAATTAACTTCCAACTGAAATCAAGCATAACCCCTAATCCCCTTGAACACAATAGTAACATATTTCATTTTTGTAAAAACAAAATTTATATTAACATTACCTATACATTCGATTAAATTGATTAATTTCGCTTCTCTAGTAGGCTAATCACACTATTCAGGCCAAATTCCCTTTTAAATTAATACTTAAATCTCACAATTTTAAAAAAATAACCTAAACACTAATGTTAAGAACCCATGTAAAATGATTAATTATTATATTAATAAATGGATCTGAGACAACTTAAATTTGATCATGTTATTATGTCCATTCATCTTTTATAACACTAAAGTTATTAAACTAATAATTAAAGCTACATCATTGATTTAATTTACATATGTCTAAAAATACTACACCATTAAGGATTAAAAAAATAATAATTAGATCTGATTAACTAACTTAACTATCTACTAACTACTAACCCTAACTATCCACTAACCAGAGCTACAATATTAAATCAATCTATAAATGAATAACATGCTACCCAAAAATTTTGAATTAAAAATAATAAAGAATAAACCTACTTAGCAAATTTAAACTATCAACTAAATGCCCCTAAATCTAATCGAACTACCTACTAATTTATTAATCTAACATTTCCTATGGCAAAGTCCAAAAACCCCAAATGCTTTTGTGAAGGGGACCGAATTCCTAAGATGCAGGTTGAAAGGAATTGCTATAGGGGGGGCCCACCATCTACCCTACCCATCCTATGCAAGAAAATTTTCATGCCTTGAAGACATGACAGCAAGGAGGGCTCACTTTTTGGAAAGGAGGGTGATGGGATTGCTAGGGCTCACTAACAAATTTCTCATCCTCCCAAGGTAATTTCACATGGAGGAAGAGGGAGTTGACTAGCAAGGGGTGTCAGAGTTTTAAAAAAAAGGATTTGACAGCAAGGGTGGCGCATGACCCAAGTAAGGCAGCCCCCTTAACATTTAAATTAATTAATAAACCTTGCAAAGTGGCGCCCAAACAAGTGGTGAGAAGGTAAAGAGTATGGTAAGGGTGGGGCCCACGGGATAAAGGTAAAGGTAAGGTGAGTTTAGTTTAGACTTAGGATTAAATTACATGTTTATATTAATGAGATTAGATTTTGAATTCAATTACAAGAAAAGCACATTGGGAAAGGAATATTCTCTGCGGTAAGGAGAATATTTCCTTTCCCATACAAATTTTAGAGAGGATTTTTACTCAAAATCTGGAAAGTGTTATGGCTTTATTTGATATAAGCTCTTCCATTTTGATTTACTTGGTTCATTTTTTTTGTAATAGATCCTAGTATGCATTAGGATTGATTTATTTAAGCAATACACTAAGAGCGCCAATAAAATTAGTTGAATATAATATTATCATACTAACAAATTTGATTTGTTATTGTTGGTAAGGTTGTTTCTTCTTCTCAAGAGTTGAGATTGGGATGAAGATTTTTAATGAAGAAAGTTAAATCTATGGAGATGGAATGAAGAACTATCAAAGGGAGAAATGGAGTGTTCCAATAACTTGAAGATTTATATTTACATATATTATGGAGGTTTCAAGATTTACAATTCCTCAAGATTTTTCTTAGGAAATGAAACTATTATGTTGTCCTTCTCTTTCAAATTAGGGTATCCCTCTATACATGTATGATTAACTTCCTTTCTTCTAATAAATAAAATTCAATATGCAAGAATTAGAGATTCTATCATTTACATTATGGTAATCCTACAATCTACATTTACACATCTTCAAGATGATAATCTACACAATACTTGAATGGTATGCAACATATTTTTCTTTAATGAATCACTACATAAAGAAAGAGATCTCTTCACATCTAGTTTGAAAGCTTCAAAATTGAACATTACAACAATCAACAAAAATTAATTTCAATACAAGAGTGACTATGCAACATTTAAGTTGCTTACACACAACTACTCCCAAATAGGAATTTCTTTCAAGCTTCTTTCACCATCTTCATGAATTCAAAAACTTACAAATTTCATGAGGGAAACCATGGGAAGCTCACCTCCCAACCAAGGCCTCAAGGAGGCCACCCCCGAGCTTGGAGAACCAAGGCTAAACAAGATTTCACAACCAAATTCTCACAACATTTCATATGCACAATAAACAACAATAAACTCCCAACCAAGGTTTCACAAATGAGTTTTTCCAAACCCATTGAAGTAGGGTGAAGGTGGGATTTTTCAAGGAGGAGAATTCCATTGTAATTTCCAACTTTCTCAAAAAGAGTTTTCCATGCCTCTCCAAGGCTATATTGACATTCCTTCCATATGCACATTTGGCCATTTCTATGCCAAAAATAAGATTTACAACATGGCTTCATAGAGCCCATACTCTATGAAATTATCCCTCTTCTCCAAGAGAAGAGACTCTCACTACAATGGAGAGCCCAACTAACCCCTTCACCCAAGGCCACTTCATCCCTTCCCGAAGGGTGAGTAATGCCTCAACTCCCATGAAAAACACTCCCAGTCCAAAAGAAAAAAAATTGATACAAAAATCTAAATGCATTCCCAACCCAACACATGACAACAAAATTTACATACAACACTACACAAGACTGCAATGAAAACCATACAAGATTTCATATTCATAAAACAATAACATCCAATTCTACTTGCAACAAACAAGTTCTTCATGGCAAAGGAAACCAACCTTCCAAATGTGTGATGGCAAAATGAAACTTGAGAAGAGCCCAAATCCCTATCCTTCCTCTTTCAAAACCCTAATTGTCTCTAAACTTAGAGAGTGGGTGAACACCCACTAAGTCTCCCAAAACCCTCTAAAAAGACCCCCAAAAGTGTACTCAAGACCTAGCAATAATGAGACATCACAACTAGCCTTTTTGTCTCTCCTCTTAATTGTGAGTTTAGTAAGGAGTGTGGGATAAGTTAGAGGCATGTGGCCATCTCTATTTTCGCCACTTTTGAAAAGTAGGTATTTTGGAGAGTCATAATGGTGACCTAGGTTTCTCTTATAGGTAAAAACTAGCCCTAACCCAAGTACCCCCTTAGGGTTGACTAATTTGGTCAAAAAATACACTCTAGGGTCACTTTTAATCCCTCCAAAGTACCCTTAAAGTTCAAATCCGAGTTCCAACATGATGTGATCCCTACAAGACATCTATATGCAAGTGGGGTTAATATAATATCATATAAGGTTAGGTGATTCTTTCCCAAGCCCTAATTGACATGTCACCTTCCACATGGAAAACACAAGTGTCAAGTGACACAAAAAAAATACACATCACATTCACAATGACATGTCCAACAACAACATAAACTATTAACACACATTCAGATTATGTTTACAATAAAGATCACATTACAATGAGATTTCAACCCCTTATTGGATTAAACCTTGGCTTACTCAGTTTACATGTGTTTAGCTCTAATTCTCTGAATAATTCCATGGTTCCCTTTCCTTCACACTAAAATTTGAGCATCAGTAGTCCAAGATAATAAAATCACATGTAATATACATTTTCAATTCATAATTAGCAACATTAATCAATAAGCAGAATTAAGTCCCTAATTGAAATTTTCATACAGAAAATTTTTAAACATAAAAATTCCTTAATCACCATGACATAACATCCATGAAATAGTCAAGTCTAATCATGATTTGGTCTTCTCATCAATTCACTCATCTAAACATATATAATCAAAATCAACCACCTGTTCTAGGTCTAAACCATATCAAAATGTAATCCACAGAATACAATCATCGTCATAACATAATATCACGAGTCTCTCTCAGGATAATCAAAATGTGTATCAATGTATCAAAACATAAGATGTCAAAGTGTGATCGAGCAGTAAAGCTATGATGGGTCAGGGTGAGGCCTCACACACTCTACTCAACATCCAAGCATGTCCAAGAAATGATAGTCATAATTCCACGGACAAAACTGATTAAGTCTTCCAAGATTTTAATCTCAAGGAATAATTTTGATTATAGTGAGATTGAAGGGTTGGCATTCACCTGTCCTCACTTGGGTCATTCCCAGGATATTTTTTCCTCAACCAGAAGGCCCTCTAAAGTTCAAAGTAGTAAACAAGATTGGTGACTTAGGAGTCTAGATTTCTGATTCTTCACAAGGAAGGAGAGCATAGTCTCCTGTCCATGTCTTTTTCTCCTATCAAGCATGCAAGACAATGTAATTTCCTTCAAATTATGAAACTAAACACTTAATCCCCCATCTTGAGTTTTTTATTTTCCACTAGGGAAAAGAGAATAAACCTCTAGTTGGATTAAGCATCAAATTTGAATCCAAATTATATGTTCCTAGAAAAGAATTTAACCAAATAATTTGAGCAATTGAGTTCATTTTCCCAAAATTTCTATTCAAAGCTTAATTTGATGTTTGAGGTTCTGATTTTCCATGATGGAAAAGAGCATACTTCTCTAACAAAATTATGAATTGAAGATAACTTAAATTAGGTTCCTAAGATTACAAACCAAAATACAATGTTGGCAACCTACAAAACCACTCATTAGTATTTTTAATCATTTTTTCTTCATCCATTTGGCCAAGGAAGTCTTCAACAACATCCTATAAGAACTTGTTAGGCTACTTAATAATCACATTCGCCAAAAATACTCCAAGTTAGTTGATTAGTCATCAAATCAATCAATTATGCAAATTAACTAACCAGATGCGATCTTGAGATTTTGTAAATGCGATATTATTTCCTTGATGTGATTAAGGAAATGCTAAATGTGATTAAGGATCCTAAATGCAAGCCTTTACCCCAAATGTGATCCAGGATTCCATAAATGTGAGCCTCCCTAGATGTGATGAAGGATTTCCTAGATGCGATCCCTGATTTCCCAGATGCAATCCAGAACACCATAGGTGATCCTGCTTTTCCAAATGTGGATATGCTCCTAAAAAAGAATAAAATATGTCATCCAATTATCTCAAAATGATGAAACATCTAGGGCTCTGCCCCACGATGGGTTCCAGAAATGTGTGTGTGAATATTTTACCTACAAAGATGCAACACAACACTTGAATATATCAATATATCAACGGTTAGAAACAACAAATTCAATTGAAAAGCATAAAGAAACCAAAGAAATCAACATATTTCTTCCTATTTAGAAAGAGTATGATCTAATTATGAATTTTCTCTCAGATTATGCATTAGATCAGTGACACATTCAATCCTAAAATGGAGGATTCAAATATAAAATGAAGCTATTTAGTATGCAATTCAAGCTAAAAATATGATTACTTGATTCATTTAAGAAAAATTGAAATGTTTTCTAATTAGGTATCAAAGCATGAAATCAATTTGGCAGCATAAGAGTGAATTAAGAATTCTAAAAATTAGGACCCTTAAAGCTCAAAAATCAGTCCTCTTATGGAGGAGAATGTTGAATGGAGGGTTGAGATCGATCCATGAGGAGAGGTGGGGATTTAAACTTAGTTGATCCATGTGAGTGAACTCGCATTGGTCCATGGATAGACTTTTCATATGCAAGTGATGAGTTGTTATTGAGAGTATTTATTAATTATCTTTTGATTAATTACTTTAGCCATGGAATATAATGGGATTAATTTGATTAAATAGGCCAAGGTAATTAATGTGAGGTAGTGATAAAATCAATTTGATTTGATGGATTATCTTGATTTTTATGAATTATGCCAATAATCAAATATTTGGATTGACATAATTGAGGGTATGATCACATTTAGGGAAAACAAGGTCCCTGGTTAGAGTAGACCAATTTAGGGTAATTACAAAATCTATTTGGAGGGTGCTAACTTGAAATTTAAATGGATCTAACTGACTATTGATGGATTATTATCTCTAGATGGGGGCATAACAACCATGAAATCCATATTTTATTTATTTGGTTCATATGTGGGAAATAACCTATTCGATGCAGGTTTTGCATCACGAGCTACAACCACTGTATCCGTCTTCAATGTCTTAGTATTTTATCTATTCCTTTTTTTTTTGTTCAAAGTTAGTTACAAAATCATTGTAACAAAAATTAGGGTTTTCTGACACAATTGAATGTTTGAAAGTTGAAATAGAACTTGCAGTGATGTACGGGCGTCTACCTATGCCTATGGTTGAAATAGCACCATGAGGATTAGCAACACCCTGGCCTATTACAAGTGGAGCTTTTGGACTAGTATGAAGGTTTTGTCGTGAAGGTGTGGCAATTTTTACACTGCTACCTTTGGCATTGTTGTCATAACCTTTTTCTTCTTTACACTGCCTTGATCTCTGGGATCTACTAATTTCACATCCAGTTGTAATTTACTTTTTGTCCCACTAGTACTACCCATGGCATCCCCACTAGTGGAAGTGGCACTTGATTTAGATTGAATCTAAGTGTTTAGAAAAGGAGGAACTCAATTTCAAGAGGAATAAAAGAAGGTACAAAGGTATAACACTAAGTAGTATTATTTTTTATGAACCTGATGATTCAACTACAAGGAATGGTGTCTCGCCATGTTTTGGTGGAACTGGTGTGATAGGTGAAAAGAAAATCCCTTGTCCTTTGGGACCCAAACCACTCTAACCTAGAAAACCCATTTTTTCTATAATCTCTGCCCCTTTGGTATATTTTTATTTTGTGCACACATCGACTCCACTAATAATTGAATATACATTAGTGGATGTGGGATCAGAAGCCTTCTCATACCCATTATCTTCATGATCTTCATCATTGTGATATGCTTTAGTTGGATGCTCCTTATTCAACAAATTGCTAAATATTTGATCCTCTTCCACTCCATAAAGATCTTCAGAGGTCTTTGGCTCGCTGAGATTCTTCCTCATTTCCCAAAAATCATAAATTTTAGTTTGAGTCCAATTACCATCTTTACATTGATCCACTAGGTCTTTTGGAGTAGATTTTCTAGATGGTTGAGCATCTTTCTGGTAGAAATTGTAGGAAGTCCTGGGTTGAACTTTTTTTTTTTTTTTGTGCAATGCCATAATTTATGATGATAATTCTTGTATTCAAATATTATTTTAGCGGTGTATTTATCAATCTCTTTTTTTACCTCATCCCAGGACTCCATGTTTTTAAATTTTTCTATCAATGCCATACTCTCATGTTGACATTTTCTTGTGGAGTTCTCATTCTCTCTAAGCTTTGTTCCAATTATGTTGAGTGGATCATACTGCCAATCATTGTCAACATCAAAGAAAAAATTTGTGAAAAATGTATGTGCCACTTTTAATCCTCTTCTCTCAAATGTGAACCCTCCAAATGAGAAAGGCAAGGAAGGAAATATCATTTTCTTTTGATGACCATCAAAGAGTATGTTTGTACTCTCCATCTATCATACATATTCCAATGCAAATACCCTCTTTGTCACATATATAGAAATTTTGTAGGGTTCTACCATTGAACCATAAAACCTTAACATAGTGTAGTCTTCCATGAAATACCAGTTAGCCAATTGTATTTCACTTTGGAGTTGAATATAATCTCTAAAAGACATAGGAAATCTAGGCATTGGAGTGCATGTAATTTTATGATACATTGGTGCCAAAAAGAAGTCTACAAAATGGTTTTAGTTCCTTTTGTTATCACTCATCCTTATCTTAGGTGTCCATTCATATATTGGATTATAGAACTATTGGATGATGTTGAAATTGGCTACTACTGATGTTATTGGAATTCATTTTTAGTCACTAATGTCAACATATGTTTCTCTGGAGGAAGAATAAATTGGTTATTAATATTGTATGACAACTAAAAGAAGTGTATAGATATTGTATGGATGAATCAGAATGACCAAAGATAGACATATGTAGAAGGATGTATCTTGATCTTATTTCTAAGGTCTCTTAGCTTAATATTTCATATTGGATGAGTTATAGATGTTTTTGTGAAGATTGGTTACTGGACTGTCACAGTGATGATTGAGAGAGTGAGTTTCTATATTTTGAGTATATCTTAAAGGCGATGCTGATTTAGGTTATGCATGCTTAAGGGATGATAGAAGACATGTTAAGGAATGTTTTGTATGGGTCGCAAGTTGTATGATTGTTGATGACGTTAGTTATGGTGTGTATTCTAGAGGAGACCTATTTGGGGCCGACTTCAGAGACGTAATGTGTATTGTTGATTGGAAGAGTAGATTACGGATATTGGATTATATATGATGTATTTTAATTGATGTATACTTGTTATAGGTACCATGTGTATCTTAGCAAGGGGTTAAATGATTATTTGTATATTGGGAAAGTTTAATTGGCTGACCTAATCTATTATTATAATAGGATATATATGAGAGATATTTTCCTTTGAAAATATGTATGTATGGAGAGAAGGTGATTAATAGAGATAGAGAACTGTGGAAGCTATGAGAGAGTGATTCTATTCTAGATGTAGAGAAGATGATATGATTATTATACTTCATTGGAACTGACCAAGAAAAGACAGTTGCTATCAGACAGTTTAGTGGATTGTATATTTTATGTATACACTTGTGTTTTAGACTGTAAGTCCTCGAGGGTGGCATTTACCTTCTTTATGTAGTGTGCCTAGGAAGTGATCACACTGTTGTTCTTGACTCCTAACAAGGAATGTCCTTTAACATATACTATGTACTATAATGTTGTAATAGGATCCTAACAGGGATAAATCTTTTAACATGGATACTATACTCTCAGTACATTATTTATGGGTGCTAATTCCCACCAGGGTTTTACCTTTAATAGGGTTTCCTCAAAAAAAAGGATTGTGTTATTATTTTGGAATTTACTATTTTATCATTTGGATGAAAGTTTTGTTTATAAATTTTAATGTTTAATAATTTTTCTCACAACTGATTCACCCCCCCCCCTCTTCTCAGTTGTGTTGGTGGACTATTATTCCTAACAATTGGTATCAGAGATATTGGTCCTTAGAGAGAAATCTTAACAACTTGAGGTGATCCTAAAGATGACTTACTATAGGAAGGATAGTCTGAAGCTTGATCTTGAAAACTTTGACAGTTGGAAGAACAAGATGAGAACACATTTGCTATGTTTGGGAATAAAATATTGGATGATTACTAAAAGAAAAGAATAGATGAAAGATGAGAATGAACTAGATTAAGCTACTGAAGATGAAAATCTGTTATTTTCATGTAACATGGTTTCAAGGGAAGCATTAATCAGCACACTCTCTGAAGGTGAATTCATAGAGGTAAAATATTTAGATTATGCACATGAAATTTGGACAAGATTGGAGGCATTGTATGAAGGAGATAAGTTTACAAAGAAGGAAAAGTTATAGAAATGGAAGGAAAAGATGAAAACATTGAAAATGAGAGATGATGAGAACATTAGAGCATATTCACAGAGAATTACTGAAGTTTTTATTTGCATCAATAACTTTGGAGGTACTTACAGTGAGGAAGAAGTGATTGTGAATATTCTCAAATCCCTAACACCTATATAAAGAGCCAGAGTACAAGCTATAGAAGAGATTATATCCTTGACACTGAACTTCAATAGGGATATGTTTATTTGGAAACTAACTACCTTTGAGGCCATAGAACTAGGAGATTCTCTATCTAAAGTTAATTTAGCATTCAAGGCGACTGTGCATAGAAACAAAAAGACCTTGTCAGTAGTTGTGAGAAACATCAATACTGACATGAGAGAAGAACTTGGAGAATATGTTGAAGAATGGGAACAGTACAGGAAGAAGAAAGAAAGCTAGATGAAGTTGTGGCCCTGGTCACTAGAAGAGAAAAGAGGACTAAGGGAAAATTTGAAGGAAAGTTACCTTTGGAATATTTTTCATGCAAAAAGATAGGTCATTTTGCATCTTGATGTCCTACAAGTGTTCCAAAGCATAAACCTAAGTTTTATAAATCTAAGTATTCAAAGGACAAGGAATATTATTATGCTAGTGAAGGTTTTTCTGATGATGAAGTTTTTGACTATGATGAGATTGGATTTATTGCTATTAAGGATGATGAACCTATACGTGAAGAAAGAGCCTTAGTATCTCATGGTGAAAATAAATTTGAATAGGTTATAGATAGTGGTTGATCATATCATATGTATGGAGATAAAAATAAGTTTGTTAATCTAAAATGATATGATGGTGGTGTTGTAATATCTGGTGAAAATACTCCTAAGCTTATCATTGGAGTGGGATCTATTTATCTGGATGGAAAAAATAATACTGACAATGTGTTGCTTGTTGATGGACTTGAGCATAATTTGTTGAGTGTTGAACAACTAGTGGACAAGGGTTATCAATTGAAATTCATTGATGGGAAATATTCTATCAAAAGTAAGTCAGGAGACCTGATCGCATCTAATAGTAAATCTAGAGGTAATGTATTTGAATTGAATACATCTAAGGCTTCTTATTTTATTGTGAAGGTTGATGAAAGTTGGTTATAGCATAGAATATTTTGTCATGTTAAATTTGATAATATTTTGAAGGCAAGTATGAATAATGCAGTAAAAGATCTACCTAAGATTATGAAACCATCTAGCACTATGTGTAGATAGTGTGTTATGGGGAAGCAAACTAGAAGAAATTTTAAAAGAAAATCTTACTCTGCGAAAGGGAAGTTGGATCTGGTACATACATATCTGTGTGGTCCTACAAAAACAAGATCTTACTATGGTGAAAGGTATTTTATAATTTTTGTTGATGAATTTTCTAGATTGATGTGGGTTACATATCAGAGAGAGAAATCTGAGGCATTTGACAAATTCAATATATTCAAAGCAAAAGTTGAGAATGAATTAGCCTTGAAGATAAAATGTTTGAGATCACACAAAGGTGGTGAGCTTACTTCAGACTTGTTTAATACCTATTGCGAAGAGCATGGAATATACAAACATACATTTTCTCCTAGGACACCACAACAAAATGGGATAGTAGAGCGAAGAAACAGAATAATATTAGATGCTACCAGAACTATGTTGCTGGAAGGAAATGTATCACATGTTCATTGGAGAGAAGTTGTTGGTACTGTTGTATACACCTTGAACAAAATTAATATCAGAGAAGGTACAAGTAAGAATCCTTATGAATTATGGTTTAATCACACTCCTACTGTAAAATATTTTAGAATATTTGAAAGTAAATGCTATATCAAAAGAGATGATGAGATAGGGAAGTTTGATGCTAGAAGTGATGAAGGTATCTTCCTTGGTTACTCTACTAAGAGAAAATCCTATAAATGTTTCAATCTAAGATTGAGGAAGTTGATTGAAAGTGCTAATGTGAGGATAGATGAAAGGTTTCAGATTCAAGAGACAATGTATGACTGTGGTCAGATTGCAGAGATTAAGGAGGTCATTGTTGATCCTACAGATCCTTTGGAGATTGATAATGAGATCAAATTTTGTCAAGATGAACCAAATGAGCTTACTGAAACTCCTAAGACTTTGAGGTATGTTAAGAAGAACCATCCTGAATATAAAATCATTGGTGATGCAAATAGAGGAATGATGAAAAGATCAAAAGTAAGAGATGAAATTTGTTTTATTTCTCAAGTTGAACTGAAATATATTGATGAGGCATGTAAAGACGAATCTTGGACTAAAGCTATGCAGAAATAATTAGAACATATAAAGAAAAACAACACTTGGGAATTTGTTCTGTTGGTACTCAAAAATACAAGCATTTTTTAGTGTTTTACTAGTGTTTTGCATTTTGACCCCCTATAAGTGTTTTTTGAGCCTATTTTCCTAGATGATATTTTGAATTTTTTTTCTGCATGTCAGGTGTTTATTACTCTTGTTTAGGCATATGAAGACATCCCAATATATCAATTTCAAGTTTTAAGTTGTTTCATGATGTAACACCCCACCAGGCAACCCATGAGAACTTAACCTAAACACAACACTAAGTTCACAAAATAATACAATAATCTATATTCAGATTGCATCAAATCAAATATAATGTCAACGTAGGAGTAAACAAATTTATAATCCCTAATCATGCAAATTCATTTACCCATTACAATTACTATCCAAAGATAATTAAATACTTCATTTTGGTAACGTTAACATATCCTATAGATCTATTTATAAAATCAGCATATAAACACATCCATGGAATAATTACCAATCTGAGCTATAATTACAAAATTACTAAGTCTTAGGTGTAACCTAGCATTAATAAAATTTGTCCAATAATGACTCTACCATTATCTAGTTTACACCTTCAAAACTCAATGATTAATAATAGTAAATTTATAACCTTGACAAAATAAAAATCCCTCTTTAGAAAAATAATCCCTTCCTTAAAGGAAATCCTCATTCACCAAT
>MU223567.1:2402987-2444995 GCA_018584345.1 Thuja plicata | reverse complement strand
TATATATATATATATATATGAAACTGTTTGTTCAAACTTTAAAAGATAATGCTAGGGACTGGTTTTCCTTTTTACCATCTTGTTCAATTTCTTCTTGGGATGAATTTCATGTTTCCTTTATGGAACAATTTGGCGAGAGAAGGAATTTGAGTGATATATTTACTAAATGGTTGAATCTAAGGATTGAAGAGGATGAACTAGTTCCTGATTTTAATATCAGATTTGCAAGAGCTTTACATGAAATACCTAAAAGTAGTAGACCTCAAGACAATGTGTGTGTTTTGGTATATTATGGTGCATTTGAAAAGAAGATGAGTTATAGGTTGAGAGACAAGGAACCTAAGACTTTGCATCAGGCATTCAGGATAGCAATAGAAATTGAAAATAATGCCAAGTATGAAATGACAAAGAATCATTTCTCTAGAGGGATTTGCTAGAAAAATACATTTGAGAATGGACAAGAGTATTGTGAAAGGTTTTTAGCACCAAGTAGGTGTATTGATACCTTTTCTTTGGTTTCTAATTAGTTCTTGAATTCAGATTTGAATAGATGTATGGTTAGTAATCTTTTGTTGCATACGAAAGAAATTTATAATGATGATAGCAATACATGTGTCCAAGAAATGGTAGAAATGAATGATGTTTTAAATAATTATAATGCTAACTTTCTCAATGAATCTTTACCTTACAAAGTTATGTCAAAAATACCCTCTCATTTTGATCCTAGATGCAATGGTAATAACAATGTTTTGAATGCTAAAGAGGATGTATGTGTTTTACACTCCTATGAGGATCAAGAGGATGCTGAAACTTATGTTTCACAAGAAAATTATATGATGGAAGATGCTAATTCATTGCTATTATGTGAGCATAGTGCAACATGGGAAGATAAGAGCATTTGTGGAAATGAATGCAAATCAGCATGTGAAGGTAAGAGTATCTTCACCAATTCTGAAAATAGTCTTTTACATCCGCATGATACAAATGAGTTTGGTGTTAGGAATTTTGAAATGGATTTGTTATCAAAACTTAAGGAAAGGGGGATAGTAATTGAGGGTCTTCCTTATGAGATGGAGTATGATGCTATCTTGCAACTTTATCATGATATTATGAGTGAAAATCAGAGTGGAGATCAATTAGTTGAGTCTTTTCAGTCAAAGGGTAAAGTGAAAGATGAGTGTGTTTTTGAAATCCCTACATTTAATAGTGATCTACTTCAGCATATGAATTTTTTGTGTAATGAAAATCCTACACATTATGAGAAACTTTAGGATGATTAGTGTCTTTCTCCATCTCCTCCGATTGAAGAAGGTAGTATGAATTGTTTATCCACTTCTTTGCCTAATGATAGAGGTGTTGAATCTAATTATAATGATATGTCTGATTTTGAATCATATGCTGAAAGTGATTATGACAGCAAGGATACTAATTTCTTCAAAGTTTTTATTAATGATGCATTTGATGAAGACATTGATATGGATCAGCCATCTCTTTGTTACCATGTTCATATGGGAGAAAAACACGATGTTGTTAATCCATTATTTGAGGAATGCATTGAGTTTCCAGATTTGGTTTATTCTGATTTTAATGTTGAAAATGTGGCAATATGCAATGAGAAATCAGATTGTGTCTCTTCCTAGGATAAAAGTGATTGTGAGTCTGAATTTGCATTTGATGATTCCATTGTTCCATGTAGTGAGTAGGACTATGATGTTGATCAATTGGCTCTCTGTAACCATGTGGGTACTTTGCAAGTGGCAGAGGTTTCCAATCCGTGTTTTGAGGCACATGCTGATATATCTTTCCATTGTGAAGTTCTCCTAGATCTTGGTATCCATGGCTTATGTGAGTATGAGTCATTTACTTTCCTTATGAATCAACCAGTTAATGATGGGGGTAATACAAGTGGAATTTGATGTTTCTTATAATGATGCATTTCCTTATTGTCACGGTTCATATTTTCTTATATGTGTTGATGTGAAGAATGAGTTTCATTCATTTGATTGTGATGACCCTGATGGAAGAATTTCTAAAGGCATGAAAGGAATCACAAATAAGGTATTCTTCATTTTTATGATTCCTTGTGAGTTTGAGCAGTAGTTGTACAAGTGCATTTCATTCTGATATTTGTATGCCAAGAAGAGAATCAGATTTTTGAAAGAGGCAAGTGTTGGTTTCAGTCGTGAAAGGGCTTGAGGTTTCTGTAAATAATGTATAGATTGTATATTTGTTTTGTTTTCAATTCTATAAATAAGAGAGAAAAGAAAGTTTGATTTATTTCATGAATGGTCTATTGTACCATGAGATTCTAAAGTCCTCTACATTCCCACATGGGGCACACATCCTTAGTCAGATTCACTGTTAGTACTCAAAAATACAACAAGCATTTTTTAGTGTTTTACTAGTGTTTTGCATTTTGACCCCCTATAAGTGCTTTTTGAGGCTATTTTCCTAGATGAGATTCTGAAGTTTTTCGTGCATGTTAGGTGTTTATTACTCTTTTTTAGGCATATGAAGACATCCCAGTTTGTCAGTTTCAAGTTTTAATTTGTTTTGTGATGTCTTGTTTTGAGCACTTGTCCAAATCTGCATTTCTGCCCAAGTGTCAATTTGTTGTAACAGGCCCAGTTTGCATTTGAATAACTTGCGTCTAATTGAGTTTCATAGGTCACCATTTTGGGAATGTTGAGCATGTATATAAAAGATCCTATATTTCAAGTTCCAAGTTATTTTGAGTTTATTTGATAATTTTTTTGATCCCTCAAAGTTGGTCTTCCAGAGATATCTTAATTCTTTGTTCTGCCCAGAATTCTAAGTAGCCATGTTTGACCAATTGTAACTTTTGACCTTATGACCTAACTGAAAAAATTCCTTTTGTAATCTATTACAGAGTTCAAATACTTCTTGAGTCTCTGTCTTCAAGTTACGGTAAGTCTATTTGGTCAGTTGGCTAAGCCCATTCCATTTGCATTTTCTATCAGTGTGCCAAACTATCAAATGCAGATTTCTGAATGACCTACTTTGAGGTCTTAAAATTTTACACCTGGTTGAATGTAATGGATAATTGAATGTCCCCTTATATTTTAGGAATGAAAATGTGCTACCATGAATATTTTCAAGCCATGATGAATCCGTTTACCCAGTTTACCAATTTGATTCTGTTTGCAGTTTCTAACATTTTAATGCAGATCAAGTGCACAGTTTAGTCGGAGGCCCTGTTCGTGGTGTTACAATTTGATTTCCATGATTTTTCATATTATAAAAATGATGCCCCTATATTCTAGACCAAATTTACTTCAATTTTTCAAGGTTTCAGGTCCTGAGGGTTTTGTTTGCACACTTTTCAAGATTCTTTTCATTTGCAGAAATTGGTATTCCTCATGTTTTTTATTTTCTGCACTTCCAAGTGGCTACCTTCGAGTGGCTCCCAAATGTATCTAGTTGATCATCATGAGCCACCTTCTTGGATTCATGCTCTCCATATAACATTTTTCCAATATCCAGAAGCTTGGATCTTTAGGAGGTTTTTTGACTTGTTTTCAAAGTCAAAACCAAATGTGTTTCACTATTATTTGATGGGGTAAATTGCAAAATTGTTCTGAATAGGCAACACGGGTGTTTAAAATATTTTGACCTATTGGTTTTCATCAATTTTAACTTTTCAATATGAAATAATTTCTATCATAGGATGTGTGTGCCCAGTGCCACGTTCTAGTTACTTGGTTTTGTTAGTTTTTAAGGCTAGTTCCAGAGGCCAGTTGCCATAAATGAGATCGCTTTACAAAAGTATCAAGAGTAATTGTAAAGTCCACCAGTCCGATGCTTTGCGATTTGATTGCAATATGTTTTATACTTACAATGGGAAAGTGTGTCATGTCTTGGCTGGAGTGTATGCCTTATAAAGAAAGTGCCCATGCAATGATCCAAAGAAGCCTGTGTGAGTAGAGATGAAGGAAGGATCTGTTGCAATCAGGCATATGGAAGTGTTCATTACAGTTGAAAAGGCACAATCATAATTATACTATCCAAATTATGTTATTATTTTTTTCTTCAGGTTTCTCCAATGCGGCTACCTTATTTGGGTTGCCTCCAGCCATGGATTTGCCTTTTTCTTCTAGAGGCAACTCATTGGCTTCACTAATAAAACCACACATAATATCCATAGGAGGAATAAAGCAATCAATAGACAATCGAGGCACATTTATCTCTACTTCTTCTATAGTCAAAACTTCCTCCATACAAATTTTTGGTGTGGCTCATTACAGTTTCCCCAAATCTAAAGAGTTTAACAATTAGCGCAAGGCATACAAAAACCAGCACAATGATGGTTAGAAGGAGGCACTGGCAAGAGATGTGGAAAGTTGGAAGCATTGACAAGGAATCCTTATCAAATGCAAAGTGGCACATGACATGCTGTAGTCAATGAAGGAGTCTATAAAATAGTTGAAATCTAAATGCAAATTTAATTGGCAGGTGTATTGCTAAAAACATCCCCAAAATAACCTGCACAATGTGCATAAGAGCAACTAGCGTGACAAGGATTTGGGGAGGATCCCACACTAAAATCAATACAAGTAAATAGATTAGAAGCCCACACCATATTTGGAAGGCCATGCCAACATGAAAACAATTTTTAAACGTTTCAAAAGGCCCCAAATTCAATTGCATATGTTAGGATTTCAGCGCAGATTGAGAAGGAAGTTAAATTTTCTTTAAAAAGTCAATACTATTGGCTAAGAACCCAGTGCATTGTCGGATAGGATGTTACGATGATTCCATTTTATAGAAATAGAATGTGATTAGTGCAAAATAAGTAAGGAGGGGTTTTTTTAAATGTTTTACAAAGCATGACAATGAAGGATCCCATGCGCGGGTTGTACAAACAAAAGGAGACTTCAAAGACAAATAGAAATTGAAGCAAATGTTGCACAGAGTTTGAAGGAAACTTCCAGAACTCTTAAAATACTTTCATTGCAATACAAATTGGCATGTTTAAAGACAAGGAGAATCCTGCACTAGAATTGGAGGAAGGAGTAAATATCTTTGGATAATGTTTGAGAATATCAAGGACATGTGGAGCTGATGATCATGTATTTGTGATAAAATAGGTGAATTGTAAGGCTTTTTACTAGTTTCAAATGTATTGAGTTGTGAATCTTTGTGAATGTTAGTTCAATTTGACTCTGTACCCAATGGATTAGGCACATGTTTTATACCATAATTGTAGCAAAATAATTTTAATCAACATTTACTTTTCTATTTTTAGAGTTGTGAATGATTGTCATATCAAGTGTGATGGGCAGGAATCCATCCCATGATTCACTGAAAGAGTGAATCCAATAGGTACACCTGCCTGAACCTTTGAGATCAAAGTGTAGGAGGATTTGTTTGATCCTCATCAATTATCCTTTTCCTAGACAAGGTCAGGGAAAAATGCTAACAGGTTCCAAGGCTTAAAAATAAGAATGTTATACGAACTAATTGGGTTTTCAGAAACAAAATGGATGAGGAAGGAATAGTGGTAAGAAATAGGGCTAGAATGGTTTGTAAAGGCTACTCACAAAAAGAAGGCATATACTTTGAAGAGACATTTTATCCTATTGCTAGGTTGGAAGGAGTGAGATTATTTCTTGCTTATGTTGCACACAAAGACTTTAAGGTATATTAGATGGATGTGAAATCTGCATTTTTTAATGGAGATTTGGAGGAAGAGGTATACATAGAGAAACCTAATGTATTTCCTTTAACAGAAGATGAAGATATAGTTTTCAAGTTGAAGAAAGCATTTTATGAACTTAAACAAACACTGAGAGCATGGTATGCAAGACTAGACAAGTATCTACTTCATCTCGGTTTCAGAAGAGGTAATGCAGACAGTAATTTATACTTAAGAACTAGTGAAGATGGAATTCTAATCATAGAATTTTTTTTTGATGATATCATTTTTTGAGGTAATGATGAAATGAGTAAAAATTTCTCTAAAGAGATGGAAAATAAATTTGAAATTTCAATGATTGGTGAGATGAAATTTTTCCTTGGTTTGCAAATTAATCAAAACAAGAATGCTAATTTTATATCTCAAACCAAGTATCTTAAAGAAATGTTAAAGAAATTTCGAATGGATGTTGGGACACCCACGGTGACTAGTTATAAACTAACTAACAATGATCAAACTCAGAGTGTTTTTTAGAAAAAGTACAGATCAATGATTGGAGGTCTAGAATATCTAACTCACACCAGACTAGATATTTCCAATGCAGTTGGAATTATCGCAAGATATCAAGTAGATCCTAAAGAGACACACCTTTCTGCTGTGAAAATGATTTTTAGATACTTGAAAGAGATAATAGATTATAAATTAGGGTATGAAAAATCTAATTAATTCATTTTACATGCTTATATTGATGCTTATTGGGCAAGTAGTGTTGATGATAGAAAGAGTACAAGTGGAAGAACATTTTTCCTTGGAAAAAGGTTGGTTTCATGGTTAAGTAAGAAGTAAGATTGTATAGCTCAGTCTATTGTTGAATCTGAGTATGTTGTTGCTGCTATAAACTGTACACAGATTGTTTGGATGAAACAAATGCTTAAGGACATTAGAATAATTTTTGAAGAGCCATTGGTTATCCATTGTGATAACACTAGCACAGTGAATATGTCGAAGAATCATGTAATGTATTCAAAGACTAAACATATTTCTATTAAGTATCATTTCTTGAGAGACAAGGTAGTAAAGAAGGAGATCAAATTGGAGTATGTTAGCACAAAGGAACAAATAGCATATATATTTACAAAACCTTTGCCAAAAGATGCTTTTGAGTATCTCAAAAGCATGCTTGGGGTGAGAGCCCCTCCCAATGGTAATTAATTGATGTGGGAATGGATCAGTCCAGTGGAATTTAGAACTATATAATTTTCTAGACTTGATGTATGAATCTACTCCTCGGGAGGAGTGATCATAGGAACACTACAGAACATATTTGTGCAATTTTCCACCTGGTTGATATAGACATGAAGATTTGAAAAATCTACACCTTGCAGAAGAATAAAGAAGAGTTATGGCATCCTTTTCCATTGTTGTGAAAGGGGGAGAGATTCTATGATAAAATCCCTACTATTTTAGGGAGAATTGTGTAGAGGATATTGAGAAGATTGTATTGAGAGAGAGTACTTTTGGGTTGATGGATTTTCCCATATTTTTCCATCAATGCCAAAGGGTAATATTGTTGGATGATGTTGGAATTGGCTACAACTAATGTTGGAATTGGCTACAACTGATGTTTTTGGCATCCATGTTCTGTCACTGATGTCAACATATGTTTTTGTATCAGAAGACCATATTGGTTATTACTGTTGTATGATAACTGACAAAAGTGTATGGATACTATATGAATGAATCAGAATGAGGGAAGATGGGGATATGTAGAAGGATGTATGTTGATCTTATTTCTAATGTCTCTTGGCTTAATATTTTATATTGGATGAGTTTTAGATGTTTTGGTGAAGATTAGTTACTAGACTGTGATAGTGATGATCCACAGAGTGAGTCTCTGTGTTTTGAGTATATATTACAAGTGATGATGATTTAGGTTATGCACACTTAATGATGACAAAATACATGTTAAGGAATTTTTTTATGGGTCACAATTCGTATGATTGTTGTTGAAGTGAGTTGTGGTGTGTATTCTGGAGGAGACCTATTTGGGGCCGACTTCAGAGATGTAGTGTGTGTTGTTGATGGCAAGCGTGGATTACGAATCTTGGATTATATCTGATGTATTTTAATTGATTTATAGTTATTATAGGTACTATATGTATCTTAGTGAGGGGATAAATAATTATTTGTATATTGGGAAAGCTTAATTGGCTGACCTAATTAATTATTGTAATATAGTATATATGAGAGATCTTTTCCTTTGAAAAGATGTATATATGGAGAGAAGGTGATTAATAGAGATATAGAAGTGTGGAAGATATGAGAATGATTGTCCACTAGATGTAGAGTAGAGGATATGAATATTGTACTTCATTGGAACTGACCAAGAAAAGACAGTTGCTATCAGACAGTTCATTGGATTGTATATTTTCTATATACACTTGTGTTTTGGATTGTAAGTCCTTGAGGGTGGTAGTAACGTTTTTTAGGTAGTGTTCCTGGGTAATAATCTCACTATTATTCTTAACTCCTAATAGGTTTTGTCCTTTAACAAGGACTATGTATTGTAATGTTGTAATAAGCTCCTAATAGGGCTAAATCTTTTAACAGGGATACTATAATCTCAGTACATTATTTGTGGGTGCTAAGTCCCATCGGGGTTTTACTGTTAACAGGGTTTCCTTGACAAAAAAGGATTGTGTTATTATGTTGGAATTCAATGTGTTATCATTTGGATGAAATTTTTGTTTGTAAAGATTAATGTTTAATAATATGTCTCACAGCTGATTCACCCCCCCCCCCTCTCAGTTGTGTTGGTGGACTGTTATTCCTATCAGGAACTGACTTTGAAGCTTGTTTGTCTGAAATATTGCATGATGCTTTACTAAAGAAGATAGTACAAGTAGGTTGTGTATCTAAATATCTTCTATGAACCTCTTTTAATAATTAGTAATTTTTCTTGCATGCAATGAACAATTTTCTCAATAAAACTATATTTTACTTGTTTTGATTCACATTGAATATGAAAAATTATTTCAATAATGTTGGCACCCACTTCTTTGTTACTTTCCAATTCCAAACAAAATGCTAGCAAGGAAATACTATCCTGAACCCATTGCACAAAAATATCATAATCATAAGGAGGATTATGATCTGGATCCATACTACAACTACTTGTTATTCCTCTAATATAAGAATCTTTTTGTATTGCATCTATTTTTTCATAATTCTCTACTAGTTTTCCCAGGTTAATGTGCACAATTTTGTGCTTCAAACCCTAGGTCCAATAGACTAGAAAATTCAATCTTGGTTATAGGTAAAATTTCATCCTGAGTATTTTTATTGACAATTTATTTTCTAATTTCATCATAATTTTTGGTGTAGACCATGACAATTTATTGACAATGGGATACTTGAGGTAACACCATGTGTGTCGACCTAGTAACCCATGGTGCAATTTTATTTTTTGTTGCCTTTACCATGCTATTAAATGGATAATATTTTGTATCCTTTTTTGGGTCTTTCCACTTATTTTCAAGTGCAAATCTAATTTCCATGATTCCCTTAGTTACATGGATAATAAGATCATAAATATCATAGAACTCATCAGTGAAACCTAGTATTTTAACCAGTTTGTGGAAATCTATTATCTATGTCTCCTACCTTTGCCTTTTACATGTAATCTTGGTATATTTTTCCCATCATGGTTTTACTATTTACTAATAGGGAAATTCAAGTAATTATACACAACTACAATTTACAAGGATGATTCAAAATTTAACCCTAATTCTATGACTACAATCTAGACAGTAAACCATGGGATTTGAAAAATTAAAAAGGCAGGACCTAGGTGTTCAAGATTTTACCTAGAATTTCAATCTGTGTAGACTATGAGTGGGCAGAGAGCTAGGAGACTTTGTTGCATTCCTCAATCCTCAACCTAGAATTCGTAACCCCTTTCTGAATCTCCAATAAAGTATACTAGTTAGAACTTAAAAACTTAGATTAAAAACCTAAAGGGAAAAAAATGTACAATTGTGAGTTTTAGTCATGACTCACGTTAACTTTTATTGCTTCTTTATGAAGACAAATATCTGATGTCACTTAATCATTTGACATTACAACTTCAGCTGGAGACCCAAAATTGAGCTTATTGCTTATTAGTTATTACACTTATTTAATGTTTAGTTTTATCCCAATTTAGATTTTAATTATACTTAGTTGAGTTTTAATTCATGACACATGCGTTATTTTTGGGAGACATTTGCAAAAAGAGGTGAGTGTTTCCCAAATCAATCTGAAATACACCTTAAGTTGTTGATCTATGCTCATCCAACGATCATTGGTAGTTGTTGTCAGGTGTTGCTGGTCCCATTAATTTTTGCCTAGTCAGTAGCCACCTCACATATCATCATCCAATGATACCAACAATTTGTGGACACGTGTCACGATTCTGGAATAATTTTTGGAAAAAAACATTTTTGTTCCCACATTCGGCATAGAATACAATGAACCATTGATCTTTGGTCATCTAACAAGTGAAGACCTCAAATTGATATGTAATTTAATTCAATTTTGATAATTGATTTACATTTTAATTCAACTTTTGTAAATATATTTTCATAAAATACGTCACCATGTTGAATTATAAATTTATAATAAAGTTTAATTTCATTTATAATAAAAAATATTTTTAAATATCAATATTATAATAAGATGTTTAATAAATTTATATTAAATTACTTTTCATTTATGCTATATTCTAAATTTCAAATAGTGAAGTTGTAAACACTGAATAATATAAATATTTATATTATATAATTGTGAACTTAGAATTGTATAAATATTTAATAATTAGTTATATATTGTGTAATTTTTAATATTAAATTTAATTATCTATATTAATTTAATTATTTCTATTATAATACTTTATCAATATATTACTAGTAGTCTTTATATTTCTTTTCAAAATTACACTAACAATCTTAGACAGTGATACGTGTCTCAATTTTGGAGGAAGATAGAAAAATATGGCTATCGTTCCCACATTCGGCCCAAAATATTCCTCGAACCGTTGATCTTGTCTCATCCAATGGTAGAGCCTCGAACAATATAAGTTGCAAGTATAATGAATCCTCTCTTTTACTTTTAAAAATTAATTTCAAACCCTTAATTAATTAATATCATCTCAAATTAATCAATATCATTATGCTAATTGTAGAACAATAAAACAAATACATAAATTGGTTGAAGCCAAAGAGAAAAATTTTCATTAATATCCCAAAAAAAGTTGCAAAATTTGTCGCCACAAGGGCACTAGTTGGTTAATCATACAACAAAAAAATTTGGAATATGAAACCCTCCATTTTAAGAGCACTAAGGGTCTTCCTCTCCAATCCCATCTAAGAATAATCCTTTGGAGAGGATAATATCTGAGAAGTCATCGACCCATCCGTAGTCCATCTCCAACACATCATCGAGGAGAAACTACTTACATAGGAATTCCTTCCTCAGCCGTGCCCACTTCCGATGTCGCGTTAGCTTCCTTTCTTTAATGTTTAGTAGGAAGGATTTCCTCTCCACATTACTTCCTTGTTGGAGAAGATTTTCTATTTCATCAGCCTAGGGGATCCTAAACCCCGGTTGAGTGAAGACAATGACTTGGACGTCATCCACCAAAAACTGTTCCTTGAAAGCCCTTCACAGGACCTTAAGTATTTCTACCTTCTCTCCTCTGAGATCGAGAAGAGACGCCAGGAAAAAGGATGTAATTTCTATGCTGACGCGGTATCTCTTCTCATTGCGAAGGAAATTGTGGTTGAGCACCATCAACACAACAGGATTTATGAAAGAGCCCACTTCCTTGCAAACAGAAGTGAGAAATTTGTCTGGTATCATGCCCAAAAGGTTTTCTACTCATCAGTGGATGTGGTTCTCAATCTAATTGGTCTGTCGATCTCTACTTACAGAGCCTGGATACCCTCAACTAAAAACCTAACCCTTCAAGTTCAAACTAAACACAAAAAATTGAAATTCTACAAATCTAAAAACTTAAAACTAGAGACTGAGAGGAAAAAGAAAATTGAAATTGATGATGAAGGAAACAAGAATGTCTGTAAATATCCCTTTTCCTTCAAAAATTTTAATCTTCCATATCTTTAGGTAAATCCTACCCATTAATGAACAAGTATAGGAAATTACTAATATAGTGACTATATTATAGTTTGTATGTACTAGTACAAATTTGGAAATCGTGCCTGATGAGTGGAATCATGGATCACAGTTAAACAATGTTGTTATCACTCTCAGTGAAAAGACATTCATTTCTTTTAGGTTACCATGCCAGAATTCCATGTGTCTCCATTTAGGATACTTCTTGCAAAAATTAGTTTCTTTCAAGAAATTGGGCCTGAGATAAAACTTCAGCCATTGATCTATGATCAATCAATGGTCTCAATTAATATATTTACACTGTAAAGCCCTAAAATAAAATATTTAAGGTACCAGTTGACGGTATCCATACCATGTGCAGTGATGATGGAAAACTTGGAAAGTTGCAACCAAAAAGGTGATATTAACTTAAATTAAATTATTTTTTATTTACACCAAATTGTAAATTTCTAAAATATTTATTCTAGTCCTAACTTTTTATTTAAGTTATTATTGTAAAGAATAAATCACACACATACATTTGTTTGGTTCATTTTTTGATTCACGATTTTTAAATTCGTTACTGCATTTTAATTTCAATTTTGTCCATAAATTATTTTAGTTTTAACACAATTTTGGCCATTTCATTCACAAATTGGAATCTGGAACCTACTAAGCGCAAATTTCAAAAGAATGAAACTAAAATCATTATATAAATCCATAAAAAGAAAACTAATTTTTATTAATATTTTCCACAAATTTACAATATTCAAATTCCCTCCAAAAATTATAATCCAAAATGAGGGAGGTTACAAGGTGGTGGAAAAAAAAACCTAGTACCTACTAGGGCACTAGCAATGGCATCCAAAAAATAAAAAATAAGATGGAAACCCTTTTATTTCAAAATGCCAAGCTGTAGTGTCTTGGCCCTTGGGTAACACTAGGGATTTTCCTGTCCATCTAAGTAGACCTCTTCAGAGATGATAAGATCTGAGAATTCATATAGTCATCCATACTCCATCAATTCATCTAGGAGTGATGCAAGGAGGGAGTGGAAAATAGGGGCCCAAGGCACTCCCGGCTATCCAAGTCAACTTGCAGAACAACACGGAAGCAATAACACAAAAAGGGAGAGAAGAAACAACATGACTCGTATTAATTCAACAAACTCATTACATGTCAAGTTCTAAGGCCTTCCTAGTTTGGGCCATATACATCAGATGTTTATAGAGTAATCTTGATACATGCGAGGTCACAGACCTTTGATCTGAATCTCTAATACTATATCTTCTCACCAAAACTTGCCTCCTAAACTAAGAATAGAAAACCAAATATATGTAAGAGTCCACAAAAGAGGTTGGCACTCAGATCCAAAAGATCCAACATAGGAAATAGAAAAGACCCAAATTTAGGTCCACACACATACCAATGAGAGATCCCACATTAATTATACTATGCAAATTAAATGCAAAAGACAGATAGAACAAGATAAACAACTTGGTAAGAAGCTGACCGAGCAACAAGAACAACTTGGTGAAGACCAATCGAGAAACAACAACAACTTGGTAAAAAAGGTAACCGAGCAATAGAAAAAACTCAGGGAAAAACCCAACCAAGCAGCCAAAACATTCACCGAGACCCATTGGTAAAGAAAGATAGAACAAGTAACTGAGCAACAAAAGTTACCAAGCACTTTACCGAGCAGCCTCCAACAATCTACTGAACTAAAACAAACATATTTTTGGTTGATTAGGATTGCCAAAGAACCCAAGATGCTCCTGCATCAGACACCTGGGGTTGAAATAAATGATTCTCCAAATCATGTGTCAAGTCCAACTTTAATGGACTTCAACTCAGATTGAGAAATCCAAGATGAGTCCTCTAACAGTCTGTTCTTTCATTTTATCATATATTCTATGTATTCCCTTCCTCTTGTACTTCTTCTTTCTCTCTGTTTCTTTTTCTTTTTCCTATAATTTTGTGCTTAGCAATCTCTTATCTTTTTTTGTTGTTTCTTTGTCATTTTTTGCTTGGCTCTTTTGTTCCATGACTTCACATATTCTGACTGAATGAATTTCTTATTCTCTCTTCAACTGTCTGACTTCTTCATATAAAGTGAGATTCTTTGTAAGTAGGTCTTCAATGGCTGCATCATCTTATTCAAAAATTTCTTTGCGCAAATCTTCAATTCTTTCTTCTATGTAACCTTTGTCATTCATTTGTATTGCTAAGTCTTTTCTTCTTTTTAGGGAATGAGAGAGTTGCTCCTTGAGTTTTCTGATTTGATCCATGGACACTTATAGATCTATCTTTTCATTTTCAATAACTTTCTCTAGTCTGTATATTTCCATTGCCTCTGATCTTTGCTCAAGTTGTTAAACTTATGATAAGAGAACCTTTGCTTTGATATAAATTGTTGGAAATATATTACAGGCTAGGTGACTGAGAGGGGGGGTGAATCAGGAACCAATAAAAATTCTTTGAATTTATCCTTTATTAGATTGTCTAATCTAATTGCATGCATGGAACAAAAAAGAAATAAACATTCATAACACTTGACACAAGATTTGGTGACCCAAAAACCTTCCAAATAGAAAGTAAAACTAGGGTGGGGATGATACCCACAAGCTTTAGAAGTGCAGTAGTAAAGTTGGCATGTTAAGGATTACAATTGATCACTTCTGATGATCTGCCCTGTTAGGAGAAATAAGGACTATTAGGTCCACCTTGTGAAAGGATTTATACAATATAATTAAGTATGCACTCTGTTAGGAGATTTGTGAAGGACTGTTAAGTCCACCCTATTAAAGGATTTGAGTGATACACCTGTTAGGATGAACCAGTGAATGATCTATTGTGCAACTCTAGTTTGTTGAATAAGATCCTTTGATTTAGTATTGATCACCTTAATTTGATAGATGAGTCTCTGTTGTTCTTTTATACTGTTGTATCCTTCTAATCAATATGCTTCTTCATATTTGCATCTATAAATATATTCAATGTTGTTGTAATATTGATTGACGATTTGGATAAACAAAGTGTCTCACATACATACCTATCCAAATCAATTACCTCTACAAGTAGGCTACAATCATATCAAATAGTTTCAAACAATATTCATCAAGTCGGCTCAATGTTGATACTCGGGTCTAGTAATCCACTCAGGTGATATACTAACACTTGGAAGACACACTGAACTTGGAAACTCTAGCACTCAGTTGACATTGGGTGCTCAGTCCACATTGATCACTTGGAGATGGTATGCATCTCACCTAACACTAGTGACTCGGAAGACACTTCTTGGAGCTAACTGCTCGGTTGACACTACAATTGCTTAGCTCTTTTAACACTTTAAGCTATTGGCTTGGTTAACATTGTAACCATACGAATGACTAAGTGTTTTGGCACTAATTGACAATATGTCTTTCCATAAGGTCTATGATCTCCCCCTTTGGCATTAGTGACAAAAACACTTATCATACCAAAAACTCTGATCAAACAAATTGATAATTCAAAACTCCCCCTTACCATGTGCTTGGGTTCTAGCTTGATTTTGACTACCGCTCTGCAAATCAATTGCAACTGACTCAATTTTTTATTTTTCAAAACTATTTTTGTAACTTTGCAATGTATATTTATTCCTCTTCTCTGTACATGTATTTCCTCATTTATACATATATTCTATCTTTTCCCTTTGTTTTTTACACAAATGCCAAAAATGCATATCTACAAGGTAATACCAAAATGTGAAAGGAAATCACTATGTACCTTCAAAATTTGAGACAATGCCTTGTCCCAATTTTCTTGCAAAACCTTCAGGATGTGCAACTCAATCTAAATTTCTACAAACAATTCCATCATATCCTCAGCAACTGAGAATTTTCTATCATGGATGAGTGTCTTTGCGTGAGCAATATGTTTTTGTGTGACATCCATATGAGGAATGAGGTGGCTTTGTATTGCTGATAGGGATTCCCTTGTTCTTCCTTCTTCCCTCGATAGCTCTACTTACAAATTAGTGAGATACCTGATCTTAACAAAATGTGTTGAACTTGAACTAGGATCAAGTGCCAAGTGGCTTGCACTTTCCTTCAAATCATTTTCAATCTTTTTCAGCTTAATCTTTATTTCCATGATAAAATTGGGTGTGTCACTCAAATTTACAAAAAATGCTACAACATTACTCATATTGGTTTCTAGAGAGCTAATAATAGTGGATAGCTTCACATGATCTATTGCAATCTTACCTACAACATTCTCTAAAACCTTATTCTCAAATTTTCTCTCTGCCTTCTGCAGCAATTTCTCCTGACCACTTAGATCTTTGTTAAACTTGTGAACTATGTCAACAAGTTTTTCCGTTATGGAGTCTTTCTCATTGACCTCAATATCTAGTGCATCTAGGAATATACCTTTGATGTCCTCTAGCATTGTATTCCTTCTCTTCTCAGCTTAGAGCTTCTGTTGTTTTTCTCTTTTCTTCCATAGCTCCCCAAGGATGTCCATCTGCTCAGTTTTCAAGATAGAAAGATCCCAATTAGGAATCACAATGTCTTCCTCAAGGTCAAGTTCATCAGTAAGTATTTCCTTTTCTTTACCCTTGACCTTTAGATTAGGTGAAGGAAGAATTTCCTTACCTTCTCCATCATCATCCTTATCCTTAGTGTTCAGCTGAAGAAGGCCTTCAATTGTCATTGCATTAATTGTAGAATCAATACCAACTATTGAAATGTTCACAGTGTCCTGTTGTGACTCAGTCTGGCTTGGCCCAGTAGTAGGTAGAGCCTGATGCTTAGTTCCTACTAAACCTAATGTAGACTCTGTGGTCTTTTCTTTTCTTGGAGATAAGATAATCTAACTAGGTAATTGGGGTAGAGATGCCATCACTACCACTGCTATCTTCTCTGCATCAGATTCCTCAATGTTCTGAACCTCAGGTAAATCTTCATCTTTAACCTGTACATAAGGGTTTGTACTCGATTCCTCTACCTCATCATCTTCCTTGTCTCCCTTGATATCAAAAATGGACTTCCACAACCTAGTTGTGGTCTACACAACATCCTCTATTTTCTTGCCTAAAATTTGAAAAGTTCTAAACCTTCGAGTATGTCTACTCTCATACTTATAAATAGCATCTTTTACCTCCTTATCAGTCAATGTAGGCATGAATTTCTTCAAGGTTTGTTATCTGATGTCCCTTTCAGTCTAGACTACATTGTTCTAGTGAATGGTAATTGCCTTACAACATCTTCATTCATTTTTGTTTTCAATTCAGATGGATCATACTTCCATCTTGCCACCTTATCTACTAATACATCCTCAACCAACATTTTCTCATACTTAGTTTTGGAAGCATACCTAAGTGATCTGAGACTTGACATACCACTACCTTCATTAAATTATTTAACCTTTTTCTCATAGGTAAATGGAGGCTTCTTGAATGTAATTGTTTCTTCCTCATCATCATCTTCTTTTTTCAATATTAGTTTTCTTCTAGATCTCCTAGGTTTGTTTGTAGTGAAGGCAGGGGTAGAGACCTTTAGTGTTTTCTTGGGGGCTGGCCTCTTCTTCTTAAGGGGCTCTTCTTCTACCTCTTCCTCTTATTTCTTAGGTTCTTCTTCTTCTTCCTTTATGTCATCCCCTTTTCCTTTAGTGATCATAAGAGGAGAGTCTGATGACTTGCCATATTTCTTTTCAAACTTCTCAATTCTCTTTCTTCCTCTCTTCAAGATTTGGGGAATCTTGATTTCTAATGATATTCTGCCCTTAGTTTCTTCATAAGTACCAAAATATGCTACTTTAGGATCAACAGGCTCATTGATAAGAACCTCAATAATATCTCTAGTCTCATCAATGTTAACCTCATATGTAAGAGGTTTCACCCATGCAACCCTGGTTTTGACTGCTTGGATGTGCACTATGTCACAGTCAACTAGGAAGCATATTTCTTCCTTATTGTCTTCTACCAATTGTTTGGGAACTCTAAATCTGTTTTGCACTTTCTCTTTGAAACTTTCAAAGTAAGCATCCATGATGCTTTCAAAATTGTCTCCCAATTCTGCTATAAACTCATTAATCTGATATACTATAGGCCTATCCTTCTTCCATACAACTATGCCTTTTGAAGGGAAAAAATTTTGAGCATAAAAGAATAAGCAGACCAAGAGTGAACTGAACTTACATGGATTGGTCTTAGATGCCTAGATTCTCTCCATGTTTTTGCTCAGTTGGATGAGCCGCAACTCAGCGAGGTTGAATGAAAGTTTGTTTTTGACCACTTTGTTTTCCAAGTCCATAGCCTCACATGGAACACTGTTTGGTCAGCTAGAACTATAAATATTATGTGCAATTACATTAATTGCAAACTTTATCTCCATGTTAATGACTCCATTCAAATTAATTCCTCTTCCATCCAACTCGGAAAGAGTCTTCTTAGCTAGATCAACTTGAGGTAGGATTTTAGTTGCCTTAGGTTTATTGAGCATTGGGTACCCTGTCACTTAGTGTACCATCATCTTGGTGATTTTCATGGTTTGCTCCAACCAAAAATGCATGTCATGAATATGACTCAGAATAAACCTAATCCACTTTATTTGGAAATTCTTTGGTATATGCAAGATATGGGTTAAACCCTTGACTTCGAGGTGCTTGTGTTTCAGCTTCAGGTTTCCATCCACACAAAGTACCTCATATGTTTGATTCAGCTCAAGTGCGCCTAGTTGTTTAATGTTACAATGATAGAAATTTTGAATGTCATGAATCAATAGTACCTTAGGAGAAATTTGGGAATGTTCTCCCATTGGATCTATCTCCTCTGCGATCGCTAGATGAAGTTTGAACTTTGGCTCTTTGCAGACTGAATTCCTCACTAACATCTTGGATCCCTTCTTGATCTTACTACTAGATGAAGATTCCATAACACTCGATAGATTGATGAAACTTCACTAAAACTAAAGCTTTCAAGATCAAATTCTATTTAAAATTGCTAAAAGCTCTTAATCTCTCTGCAAACTATAAACTTGGTAAATAATAACCTTTCGATTTCACCTTTTATCAGAAATTTCACCTTTTAATTTTTCATTAAATGCTCTGTACATAGTAGATGTCATAGCTCAGTTATTTCTTCCAGGCTTACTCGGCATGAACTAATCAGGGAGAATCTCAGTGAAAACTAACTTCACATCTTTGAAACCATACAACCCGAATTAACTTGGTTAATCCTGAGTAGCTCAGTTGTAACTGAGATCCTGACTCAGTTAGAACCATAATGTGTCCCAGTGCATCAATATGTAGATTTGGACTTTCTAGCATATCTGGAACTGATGTATGATGGTTTGTATGCATATTTCTAGTTATCTTCTTACATCTTTATTCAGAGATGGTGGTTCCACCCAACTCACTATTTTGGGTGCCATTTGTTCCTTCATTTTTTAGGTCCAAATTATTAGGAGGCTTCCTTACCCACTGCTGACTCATCTGAGCTTTGATTTTAGAAACTTTTGTTTTTCCTTTCTCAAAACCTATATTTACTTTTTCTCTATTCATACAATTCTTTCTTAGATGACCAATTTGTTTACACACATAACATCTCTTAGTAGGATTCCTTTTTCTGAGGTGAGCCTTTGCACAGTTTGCACCAATGTGCGCATTCTTGCCACAATGACAACATCTGTACCATGTGTTGTAATCCCAACCAAAAATTGCCTTACCTAATTGTTTAGTAGGGTTCAACTTCTTAGTTCTATACTCTAAATATTTATGACCTTGTTTGTTACAATTGAAACATTTTCCTTCAAACTTAGGTTTCTCAGTGCATTCACCTACCATATGTCCATGTTTGTTGCAACTATAGCACTTACCATTAAACTTTGACTTCCCCTTGCTCCAAAACTTATTTGATGTATGCCCTAACTTACCACAATGATTACATGTAGGTTTCTTGTTCTTTTGAGCTCCTTGATGTGAGGATTCACCTTGTTTAGTATAACCTAATCTAGTCTTTCCATGATGTCTGAATTGAGTTTTCTCTATCAACTAATTCATTCTTTCTTGTGAATTCATCATCCTCTCATTGGTTTTATTTACAATATTGAGATCATTTTGCAGTCTTTCATTTTCAGTCCTCAAATTGATAACTTCTTGATTTGCATTATTGATTTGATTTATCATATCTTCTTGTTGAAGTGACAAATGATGGATTTCATTTTCTTTTTCCTCTAATCTTGTGCTTAGAAATCTCTTAGCTTTTTGTGCTATTTATTTTTCATTTTGTGCTTGGTAATTTAGTTCCATCACTTCACATATTTTGACTGAATGAATTTCTTATTCTCTCTTCAACTGTCTGACTTCTTCATGTAAAGTGATATTCTTTGTAATTAGGTCTTCAATGGCTGCATCAACTTCTTCAAAACTTCTTTCTTTGCACAAATATTCAATTCTTTATTTTATGTAACCTGTGTCATTCATTTGCATTGTTAATTCTTTTCTTCTTTTCAGGGAACGAGAGAGTTTCTCCTTGAGTTTTCTGATTTGATCCATGGCCACTTGTAGATCTATATTTTCATTTTCAATGGCTTTCTCCAATCTGTATATTTCCATTTCCTCTGATCTTTTCTCAAGCTATTAAAATTCTGATAAGAGAACCTTTTCTCTGATACCAATTGTTGGAAATATATTATAGGCTAGGTGACTGAGAGGGGGTGAATCAGGAACCAATAGAAATTCTTCACTTTTATCCTTTATTAGATTTTAAAATATAATTGCATGCATGGAACATAAAAGAAATAAACATTCATCACACTTGACACAAGATTTGGTGACTCAGAAACCTTCCAAATAGATAGTAAAATTGGGGTGGAAATTATACCCACAAGCTTTAGAACTACAGTAGTAAAGTTGGTCTGTTAAGGCTTACAATTGATCACTTCTGATGATCTACCCTGTTAGGAGAAATAATGATTATTAGGTCAACCTTGTGAAAGGATTTATACAATACAGTTAATTATGTACTCTGTTAGGAGATTTGTGAAGGACTGTTAGGTCCACCTTGTTAAAGGATTTGACTGATACACCTGTAAGGATGAACCAGTGAATGATCTTCTATGCAACTCTGATTTGTTGAATAAGATCCTTTGATGTACTATTGATTACTTGAATGTGATAGATGAGTCTTCGTTGTTCCTTTATACTGTTGTATCCTTCTAATCAATCTGCTTCTTCATATTCACATCTATACATATATTCAATGTTGTTGTAATATTGATTGATGATTTGGATAAACAAACTATCTCACATATATACCTATCAAAATCAATTACCTCTACAAGTCGGATACAATCATATCAAATAGTTTCAAAAAATATTCACCAAGTTGGGTCAATGCTGGTACTCGGGTCAAGTAATCCACTCGGGTGATATACTGAAACTTGGGAAACACAATGAACTTGGCAACCCTGGCACTCGGTTGACACTAGGTGCTTGGTGCACATTGAGCACTTGGAGATCGTATGCAACTCGATTAAAACTAGTGACTTGGTATACAGTGCTTGGAACTAACTTCTTGGTTGACAATGCAACTGCTTAGCTCGGTTAACACTTCAAGTTGCTAGCTTTGTTAACATTGTAACCATATGAATGACTAATTTTTTTGGCACTAATTGACAATATGGCTTTCCATAAAGTCTAAAGATCCTGCATCAGACAACCGGGGTTGAAAGAAATGATTCTCTAAATCATGTGTCAAGTCCAACCTGAATTGAATCCAACTCAGATTGAGAAATCCAAGATGAGTCCTCCAACAGTCTGTTCTTTCATTTTATCAAATATTCCATGTATTCCCTTCCTCTTGTACTTCTTGTAGCTCTCTATTTCAAAATATTCTCAACTTCCTCTATCTATTTCTTAGGATAATGACTCGGTACTGTCACTTCTTCATTAGTTTCATGATACTCAAACAAGTCTAAAATATTGAATATAGGTGATATATCCATGTCATCAGCACTTTGTCAAAATTTTCATTGTAAAATCTTCTCAATCTTTGGCAAGGACCAAATTTCTTCATCTTCAATTTTCCATATGTTCCAATAGGAAATCTTTCTTTCTTTAAATGAACCATTACTGCATCACCAACTTCAAAAATTTTATGTCTCTTTGATTTATCTACATTATCTTTGTACTTCTGATTACGTTTCTCCAACTAATGTTTTACATCTTCATGCAATGTCTTCATGAACTCAGCAAAAATTTCTTCTTCAACACTTCTTTTCTCTGCTCCAGCAATGTCTCTCAAGTCTTATATACCTCATGATTGTCTTCCATGAACAATCTCAAAAGGTGTCTTTCCAGTACTTCTATTTACTAAACTGTTATATGCAAACTCTTCTTGTGCCAACATCAAATCCCAATTACTAGGTGTGTCTTTAACTAAGAACCTTAACAAGTTACCCAAACTTTGGTTTACAACCTCTATTTGTCCATCAGTCTATGGATAAAATGTACAACTATACTTCAACTCACTATCCAACTTCCTCCAAAGTGTTTTCCAAAAATAGCTGGCAAACTCACTATCTCGGTCAGAGATGATACTCCTCAGTAATCCATGCAATCTAACAATCTCCTTAAAGAAAAAAATCTACTAAATGTACTGCATCTAATTTTTTTCTACATGGTATGAAATATGTCATCTTAGAAAATCTATCCGCAAAAAAATATATGGAATCACTACCTCTTGACGTCCTCGATAAGCCAAGAACAAAATCCATGCTGATATCACTCCAAGGTTTCTCAGGAATAGTAATCGGAGTATAAAATCTAGTATTCTGACTTACTCCTTTTACAACTTGACAAACTCCACAACTTTTCACAAATTTCTGAACATCCTTATACAATTGAGGCCAAAAATACCTTTTCTTCAGCAAAGTCAATGTTTTATCAATACCAAAATATCCAGCCAAACCACTACTATGTTTTTCCTTTATCAAATTAGTTCACATTGAGCCTCTTGGTATGCACAAATGAATACCTTTGAACAACATGTCTTCATGAATGAAATACTCTTCATACTTACTTGGTTGATTTGGAATAGGTTCTCTGCACACTCTCCACTGCTCAGAAAAATTAGGATCATTTTCATACAAATGCTTCATGTCATCAAAACCAAGAACCTCAATTCTCATTTCAGTCAACAAAGATCTTCTTCTACTCAATGCATCATCAACTCAATTAGAAACTCCACTCTTATGCTTTATCACAAATGTGAAACTATGCAAATACTCTAACCATTTCATATGTCTCTTATTCAACTTATTCTGACTACCCAAATACTGTAAAACCTTATGATCAGTATACAACACAAATTCACTCAGCATCAAATAATGCCTCCATTTCTTTAGAGCTTGAACAATAGCATAGAATTCTTGATCATAGATAGAATATTTCCTGTTAGCATCATTCAACTTCTCACTAAAGAAAGAAACAAGTTTACCTTCTTAAGTCAACACAACTCCTATTACACTTCCACTTGCATCACATTCAAATTGAAATACCTTATTGAAATTAGGTAGGGCTAACATAGGAAATTCAACAACCTTCTTCTTCAAAGTCCTAAAACCCTTATCAGCTCCATGTGTCCATTTGAATTCTCTTTTGTCTCCTCTCATTGTCTCAGTCATAGAATAACAAATAGAACTAAAAAATTTTATAAACTTCCTGTAAAAACTTTCCAATCCATGAAATGATCTAACCTCACTGACATTCTCATGTGCATGCCAACTAAGTATAGATTCAACCATCTCAAGATCCATCTTCAAACCATCAGCTAAAATCACAAAACCTAAATACACAAGGTATTCTTTCATGAAGGAACACTTATTCAGATTTATCAGCAACTTTTCCTCTTTCAATCTCTACAATACTTGTCTTATATGCATCAAATGTTCTTATCTAGTCTTACTAAATATCATAATATCATCCAAGTTTACAATCACACATTTTTTCAAGAATTTATTTGAAACCTCATTCATTAACCTCATAAATGTACTCGGTAAATTAGTTAAACCAAAGGGCATAGCCAGCCATTCATACAAACCTTCCTTTTTCTGGAAAGTAGTCTTTCACTCGTCATCTTCTCTGATTTTTATTTGATGATATCCACTCTTCAAATCAATTTTGGTAAAATATTTTTCTCCACTCAAATAATCCATTATATCATCCATCCTCGGTATAGGAAACCTCTACTTAACTGTGATCTTATTGATTTCTCTTGAATCAGTGCACATTCACCATTCTCCATTCTTCGTAGGTGCCAACATAGCTAGTACTACACATGGACTTGGGATTTCTCTGATTAAACCTTTGTTCAACAACTCATGAACTTGTCGGTTGAGTTCTTCATTCTCTGTCGATGTTAACCAATGTGGTTCCTTGTTCGGTAAACAAGCTCCAGGAATTAGATCCATATAATGACTAATATCTCTCATCGATGGCAACCATCAGGTATATTATCTGGAATGATCTCCTTATTCTCGGTGAGAAATTTCTCAACTTCTATTGGAATTTCATCTTCTATATTCTTACTCGGTTGGGAATCAGAGCATAACAAATATCATTTCTTTTCAAATCCTTAACAAATTGTCTACCTTCCATCAAACAAACTTTCACAAATGTACATAGCTTACCAATAGATTCTTCAATGAAAGGTAAGAAGATTTTTTTCTTACCATCAACCCAAATAGTATATCTATTCACTCTTCCATTTTTTATAGCATGTCTATCATATTACCAAGGTATAACCAACCAAATATGACAACAATCCATTGGCATAATATCACACAACACCTTATCATAATACTTTCCAATTTTTAGATTCACACAACATTTTTCACTCACCATTAATGTATGCTCATCCTTGATCCATGAAATCTGATAGGGCTTTAGGTGCTTCATTCTTTCCAACAACAACTTTGTGACCATCTCCTCGGATGTTAGATTCTCTGAGCTTCCACCATTAACAATTACCTTCCAATATTTGTTTGTAACTCTACATCTGGTCTTGAACAAAATTTTCCTGACAGGATCTTTCTTATCTTTCTCACTCTAAAGTATCCTTTCGATCATTAGATTCCATTCCTTTTTAGGTTTGTTCATTGAATATTCTTGCACCAAATCATTTCTGCTACTACCAACTTTTTTTCTTGCATGTGTGAACTCAAAAGATCTATTTCCTTCTTCATCACAATTGTAACAAGTTCCTTGGAACCCTCTTCTTCTATAACCACCTCGGGAGTAGTCGCCACTTCCTCAGAATGAACTTCCACTTTTCCATTATGCCTTTCCTTTGTCTTGATATGTGTCTGAATTCGTCTTGTCTGGATTAGATCTAGTATTTTCACCATGAGATCTACCTCTTCCTCTAGGGAATCTACCACCTCTACCTCTTTGCCTTTGTTCATATCTTTTGTTCAATTTCTCCTCAGCTAATAGGGCAACCTGTTATGCCTCTTCAATACTCTCCATCTTTACCAAGCTGATTTCATCTTGTATATAACTTCTTAATCCATTGTGATATCTTGCTACTCTTTCCACTTTGTCTTCAACATGTCCAGATTTGATGTCTAAACTATAGAATTCTTGAGTGTAGTCTTTTACCAAACTATCTTTCTGCTTCAAACTTTACATTTTCCTTACTAGGTTAATCTGGTAATCACAAGGCAGAAAATTTCCTTTCAATTTGTTTATCATCTTATCCCATACCTTGATCTTTTCTTTTCCTTTCTTCTTCCAATCCAATTGCAGATGTTCCCACCACAAGGATGCATGCCCTTTCAACTTTTTACTTGCAATATTTACCTTATTTTCCTCTAATATATTCTCATAGTCAAAGTATTTTTCCATCTCAGTTATCTAGTCTATCAATTCATCAAAATCCAACTTTCCACTATACTTAGGAGGACTAAACTGAGGTGTGGACTACAAACTTGTCAATGCTCATAGGAATCTCTCTTCTTCCTTATCCATCATAGGTGCAGGTGCATCTTTACCTTGACCTTCTTCCAATTCATCATCACTAACATTTTCAAGATGTCTTCCTCTGCACTGGGATATCTCAATAGCTTCCAATCTTACAGCCATCTACCTTAGCATATCAGCTAGACCTAGATCTACATTTCCTCTCCCATAAACCATCTTAAAACCCTCAGCAATTATAGGTCAGACCGTAATCTTCTACCCCACAACAATATCAACCAAATATGGTTAGGGCTTACAAGAAGGAACCTAGATCTCACCTTCACTCTGATACAACCTAATGCAAGGAAGGCATGGAAAATAGGGGCCCAAGGCACTCCCAGCAATCCAAACCAACTTGCAGAATAACATAGAAAGGGAGAGAAGAAATAATAGGACTTGTATTAATTCAACAAACTCATTAAATGTCAGGATGTAAGGACTTCTCAGTTTTGGCCATATACATCAGATGTTTACAGGGTAATCTTGATACATGTGAGGTCACAGAACTGCGATCTGAATCTCTAATACTATATATTCTCACCAAAAACTGCCTCCTAAACTAAGAACATAAAACCAAATATATACAAGAGTCCACCAAAGAGGTCGGCACTCAGTTCCAAAAGATCAAACATAGTAAATTGCAAACACCCTGATTTAGGTCCACACACATCCCAATGAGAGATCCCACACTAATTTCACTACAAAAATTAAATAGAGAAGTCGGCTACAACAAGATAAACAACTCGGTAAGAAGTCGACCAAGCAACATAAATTACTTGGTGAAGACCAACCAAGGAATAGAAACAACTCCATAAAAAAGGTAACCGAGCAACATAAATAACTCGGTGAAAAACCCAACCAAGAAGCCAAAATGTTCATCGATACCCATCGGTAAAGAAAGATAGAACAAGTAACTGAGCAATAGTAGTTACCGAGCACTTTACTGAGAAGCCTCCAACAATCTACTGAACTAAAACAAACAGATTTTTGGTTTATTAGGATTTCCAAAGAACCCAAGATGCTCTTGCATCAAGGAGAAAACAACTCTAGAGAAAATCCTTACCAATCTATGCCCATTCTATGGCGCATCAACTGGTCAACATTAAAGTTCAAAAGAAAAGGTTGCATGTCCACATTTTGGCCTGGCTAGAGAAGCTTGAGTAAATAAATTTCCCAAGGGATCCCCACCCCTACTTTTGTAAAAGTGACAACCTGAACATCGTCAGCCAAGAATTCTTCTTTGAATACCTTCCTTAACAGTAGGAGCATATCCACCTTGTCTCCACTAATGTCCAAAAGAGATGCCAAAAAATGGGATGTAATGTCTATGTTACCTCGGTACCTATCAACATTTTTAGAATCTCACAACCTGACACCATCTTCACAGCCTCATTTTTAAAGGCTCCAACCTCCTCGCAAATTGATTCTAGGGTTGGGTCTGAGAACAAGCCCAAAAAGGCCTTCTAGTCCTCCTTAGATTTGCTAATCAAATAGATAGGAGTGTCCATCTTCAAAAATCCACTGCCAAAATATCATAAAGTGATCAAATATATAGCCTAAAGACCTAAACCAAACTCCACATTTAGACTTTCAAGAATTTAGCAAAGACAAACCTAACACAAAGGAAAATTAAAGAAGAAAGAAGCGTAGATCATTTATAAATAGCCCTCAATTTTTTCTGTAACCTTATTAATTACTTTTCCCTTCAAAATTCTCTAAATCTTTCATATTAAAAGGAGAGGGTGTGACTGTGAAATTGGAAATAGCATTGATAGTACCCAATTGGAAATTTGGAAGGCATGCAAGCCGAGTGGATCACACTTAGAGAATGATGGTTATAATACATTTATTTATTATTTCATGTCACTAATAAGACATTTCTTTATTAACTGCAAATGTCACACTCTGCAACATTATCAACCACCCAGGCAACCTACTAACTAGTTCTAATTGATGATTTAGGTTAAGGAATGGGTTTGAGACTAGATACGTGTCTAGATATTAGGTATGTGTGGATCACTAGAATTGTGCAAAGTGATGTAGACAAGTTGGTAACTAATTAATGAATTATTCTCTTGACGTGATGTTGCATTAATTAGATCAATATCCATTTGGCATTGGCCCAACATGACAAGTCAGAACTCAATCAAAAATTTTCCTTTAAGTTATACATTTTAATTTAAATTAAAAAAGATTAGCCAATTAAATTATGCAATATTCAAACGGTAGAAAACATTTTTCCACTACCATTAAATATTTTTTCCTTTAAAGGCAAAAATTTCTCCACATACATTATATATTTACCCTATCAATAAAGACATATTCGCCACGATTTTCTAGAATTTTCATATGATTGAAAAAAAATCGAGAGTAAAAATAATATTTTTTCCTTTCAAATTAAAAATTTTCACCCAAAATATTAATTTTTTCCCGCCAAAATAATTTGGGATTCGCCAAATTTTACACTTTTTCCCATGGGGGCTTCTTAAATTTATCCCTATTTGGAGATATATGCATTAGTACAAGCACTACAAAAATGGAGGCAATATTTGTTCCCCAAAGAATTTGTTGTTTACACTAATAATCAGACCCTAAGCTACTTAAATAGTCAAGACAAAATAAGTCATAGGAAAATGAAGTGGGTAGAGTCCCTTCAAGTCAACACATTCACTATTAAGCACAAAAAGGGTGTCTCAAATAAAGTTGTTGATGCTCTTAGAAGAATAGCTTTGACTATATTAGAGGTTCAGTTAGAAAGTGTTGGTATTAATGCCCTAAAAGGTATGTATGTTGAGGATGAAGATTTTGAAGACATCTATAACGTATGTTCTGATTTTGATGACAGGTATCATTTGGAATTCTCTGATTTTCTGATTTAGGAAGGCCTACTCTTCAAAGGAAGACAATTGTGCATTCCCAAATGCTCTATGAGGAACAACATCATAAAGAAAAGCATAGTGGTTGTATGGGAGGAAATTTTGGTTTAGATAAGACACTTGAAATTGTAGGGAGACATTATTATTGTCCCATGTTACAAATGGATCTTAGAAAGTTTGTAGAATCTTGTGTAATCTGTCAAAAGGCTAAAGGTACAACAAAAAATGCATGCTTTTACCAGCCTTTACCTATTCCTTCAAGGGTTTGGGATAATGTAAGAATGGAATTTTTCATGGGCTTACCTAGGACACAAAAAGGTTTTAACAGTGTTTTTGTAGCGGTGAACAGATTTAGAAAAATGGCACATATCTTGCCATCTAAAAGCACAAGTGATGCCTCTTATATAGAAGACCTTTTCTTCAAGGAAGTGGTAAGGATACATGGAATCCCATTGAATATTTTCTATGATAGGGATTTAATATTTGTTAGCCATTTTTGGAGAACCTTGTGGAGAAAGATAGGAACAAAATTGTCCTTTTCTTTAGCATACCACACACAAACAGATGGCCAAACTAAAGTGGTCAATAGGACATTGAGAAACTTGCTAAGATGTCTTACAAAACAAAATGGTGAGAAGTGGTATTTTTTCCTACCATGGGAAGAATATGTTTATAATAATTTTGTTAACAGGAGTATAGTAAAGTCTCCCTTGCATATTGTATATGGATAGAATCGAAGAGGAGTGTTAGAACTAAGGAATTTGCCTTCAATTGAACAGATCAGTGCACATGCTGAATAGTTTTCTATAGGAATTAAAATGGTACATGATCAGGTTAGACTGGAATTGCAAAAGACCACAAATAAGTACAAAAAAACTGATAATAAAATAAGGGATGTATAGTTTGATGTACAGGTGATCTAGTGTGGGAAAACTTGAAGAAGGAAAGACTCCCAAAAGAAAAACATACCAAATTGATGTTGAGGAAGCTTGGTGTTAGCACTGTCAAAATTTTATGGTTCCAAGGTTTTTTCAAAGTGTTTTAGGCCTGGTTCTTTATGCTTTAGGTCTCGAGTCCTTAAGATTTTGTTTCCCTCTTTAAAAAAATCCCTAACCCTTTGGCATGTTATAAAAGGTCATTACCTTTTTGGACCACTTAAATCACTTAAACCCATGTCTTTAGGTTTTCGTCGAGCGGGACCACTTTAAATTATCCTAAGTCTTAGCGGGGCTTATGTTTTTATTTTATTCCCTAAGTCTAATGTCCCCATGGTAAATATGTCCTTTTCACATCTGTCAAGTAGGTTTATCATAATTTAATGGTGGGCGTAAAGCCTCAAATAGAAGATGTTGTCAGGTTATTCATTAAGGCATTACGAAAAGGTGACATGTGTCCTTCTGAGATAAAAAGGTATTGTCAAGATCGTAACCGTTAGATTTGTTTTTAGCCTATGGCAGGCATTATTCTACAACCAATAGATGCACCTCATTTTTAAACCTTCACAAAAATGCGACCGAGCATCACGTGGAAAGTGGTTGGGCTTAAAAAAGGGTTAATGTTCTGTCAGAGCAAGTTGATCCCTTGGTTGGCGCTTTCTCATGAATCAAAAATGCTTGACAGATAACCTTTGTTGGTTTACGTCTGTGTGCCACGTGGAAAGTGGTCGGGTTTACAAACAATTTAATGATTTGTCATATCTGATTTGATCATGCGGTTCACATGATTTTGCTATGCCAAAGATGTAATATGTTTATCAATTGAGGGATCATGCCCTTGTGCCACGTGGAGGTAAGTAGGACTAGAGATCTCCGATTACTAAGGTAGTTTTTGGATAGTTAGATCTATTCAGATCTAACAGATGGCGCTTTACCGCTAAGAAATGATGGATGAAGATTATTGTTCAAGGGTTCACACTTGGTAAACATGTGTCCATGGTGGGGCTAGACTGAGGTTAAGGTTCAATTTAAAGATAGATCAGATCTTCTTAAATCCAATGCTTGGCGCGTAGCATTAAAGAAAATTTAATCGATGCTTAGTCATTAAGTCATTGCAAACAATCGACGCATGTCTAGCCTAGGTTATGGGGCCTGCAGTTTCAAAGCCAAGGGTAAGCTTAATGCACAGTTTAGTTATTTTTCATCAGACGGTTGGCACTTTCCCTCAAACAAAAGATGCGCGATGGATATTCTTTGTGGGTTTACGAATTGGTGACGCATGTCTAGATCTAATCATTGGCTCACAGGTAACTTAAAAGTAAATCTACGGCTGTGTTTTAAAGAAAGATTAAAGTTCAAATCTGGACCACCGATGGTGTTTTCCACACCACCTATAGCCATTGAAGCAGATATTAAAATTTTAAATTGTTTTCTTCAGCCTTTCAAAGCGGTGAATTATGTCTTTTACTACAGGAGATAAAATATGATTTTTGGGTCATTTTTATACGGTTGTGGTATGCTCCTAGGATGAGATCCAATTTCTTTGAATATCCTCTGATTGTATTTATGATAAGAAATTATATCTTAGGGTTTCTAATTAGATTTGGAGGATTTTTATTAACCCTAAAGGACTGTTCTCCACATCACAAGAAGTTTGGGGGCTGAAGATCAGATTGCATAGGAAGGAATGAGGATAATTTTACTACTTGATAAGGGTTGATTGGCAAATCAGAATAACTCTGTAGTTATTGCAAAGGCTTTGTGTTCCAATCATATTTTATTTTGTAATAACTGAGTTTTTTCTTTGTTTTGTAGTTTTTAGGGTTTTTGTTCTTGACCTAACCCTAAATGATCTAAAGCTTGTTGCAATCCCTATTCCTATAAAGTGATTTCCAAGATCATTTAGTAAGGGCTAGAAGCTTGGGGGAAGTAAAAATAAGCGTTAAGTGGCGTTTTTGTTTCCAATAAGAGTATAGCAAATTGTTTAGATTGTATTTAGATAGAATAGAAGTGTCCTATCTTTTTCATTTATTGAATAGGTGTATGATTTGAAATAGATTGAAATAGGAACATGATTCCTTATACTTGTAAGACAAGAAAAAGGCACAAATACATATCTAAGTAACCAAAAAACCCTAAATAATATGCAAACCCATCTAATCTAACATTCAAGCCATTGAAATGGGAATTTAAAACATATGCCAACAACACATAAAACCCCCTTCAAATGATTGTCAAATCCTCTCCTTTCTTCTCCATTGAGTTGATTATTGTAGATCTTTGTCAATGACAAGATTGCACAAAGATTCAAAATCCATGTTGATAGCAAGAATACTAGGAGATAGTGGTTCAAACTTGGAGAGACAAAATGATCTCAATTTATAGAAATGAGAGACCAAATTGCATAATTAGTAAGTGAATGCACAAATTAGTATGCATAAATCAATGCATAATTGAGGGAAATGGAAGGAGCATGGAAGAAAATTAATAGGAAATTAGAAGTAGAATTAGAGGAAAATGGATAGGGAAAGGTGGAAGAGCTCATGGAAATAATTAATAGGAGATGAAGCACAATTAGAGGGAGATGAGAAATGAGGTGGACTTATGAGTAATTAATTCAATTAAGAATTCAATATTCCTCATAAAAGGATAATTAGAATTTATGAAATCCTAAAATTCCATAAACTAGAAATTAGCCAATTAATTAATTAGAAATTAATTAATTATGGAAACTTAGGTTAGGGAATGAATAAATATAATTTATTCATAGAAGCTAGGGATAAATCTTATATCATTCATCCCAAGAGGATAAATTAGTGGGTTATCGGTCAAATTGAAGGCATTAATGTGTAATTGAATTGATTGTAATACTATTTATAGGATTATGATAGCTCCGTGGCATTGATGAACTTTTACAATGCACTCAAATAATGAGCTTTGAAAATGATTAAATAGAATCAGTAAACTTTTATGATTCCATAGGATTGATAACAAATAAAGAGACATCGACAAAATTGGACAATGTTCCTAAAATAATGAGGATCTGAAATAGTATCGATGATCTTGGACAATGTTATTGAATTGATGATTACATGATGATAGCAATAACATTGATGAACTTGGGCAATGTTATCAAATGGATGATGAAAAGACATGAAGCATTGATGAACTTGGACAATGCCCCTAGAATGATGACAATATTGAATAGATTTGAAAAGGATTTGATTGATTTAGAAAGTAATTTAATTAGGCATCGATTATCTTGGACAATGCCCCAGAATGGTTGGAATGAGTCCAAAACTATTTTGGAAAGATTAGGAAGAGAATAGGATAGATTTAAAAAGATGATCAATTCAGCCAAAATGAGAAAAATTTTAGTAATTCATGGCATGGAAGATCGACACAATATTAGTGAATGATAAAGATCAAACACACAATGTAGAAGACATGTAAAAAATGGGGTCATAGGCATTGAACCATTTTTGGGTGTCTACAATAATTAATACAATATTCCATATTTAAGTCTCTCCTTGGTGCTTATCTCTTGAATTGTGAATTTTTTGATTCGTTGCATGGAGTTTGTCTATGTATATGTCATTAGTCCTTAGTTTTGATCTAAGATCAAATAAAATAATGCTTTGGACATGACATAAGCTCATTTGGTTTGTCTACATAAGGATCCTATAAGAAGTGTTTGGTCTAGGTTATCTGTATTTATGGCTTTAAATCTTTGACAATAGTTAGTTCCTTGTGTTCTGCATCTATAGTAAAATATATTTCCCAATGGATAAAGCACTAATCAAGATCAAGTATATTCTACACTGATATATGTCTAGTTGGATTTGGCTATATTCTATCCCCTTTAAACATCAAAACCATCTTAGTTCCTTTTGAATTTTGTGGTTTTTGGTTGTTGTCCTATATGGTAGTGAAGATTCAATGAATGAGTGGTTACCATTTAATACTTTCTTACCATTATTTGTTATTAAAATCCAAAGTTATAAGGAGTTGTAAAGATTTGATTATCTATCTAGATTAGGTGTACCCACCTTGGTTTCGCAAAGCCATAAGTGGAGAAGGAATTTTTGTCCCTATAGTTGGTCTAGTTATCTTGAAGATCTTATCATACTTGGAGCTAACCACTCTTAAAATCGATCTCAAGGTATATTGGCAGCTTTCAAAGCGTAAAAAATTTTAAACACCAAGAAGAAGAAGAAGAAGAAGAAGGAGGAGGAGGAGGAGGAGGAGGAATGATGCAGGAGCATCCTGGGTGTAAGGGCAATCTTGCATCACCCAAAAATATTTCTATTTTCTTTTCAATAAGGGCTACCTTGTGCAAAGCTGCTATTTATGGAAACTTGCTATTTTTAGTAAGTTGGTCGTACGATCTCAAAATGTTCTAATTTTGCATGTGGAGGTTCATCTCAGTCATATCAGCCTACCAGTAAAGTTTCATGGCTAGATCAGGTCTAGTTTTGAAGATATTGAAAATTTTCGGTATTGAAAATAGGGTACATAAACTTCAAGCTCAATTTTGAAGGCTTTAGAGGCCCCAGATGAGGTCAAAACTTGGGCTGAGTGAAGCTTTGCCTAATTTCAGAATTGTAGAGCGCTTTGTGGCGTTTCTGAAATGGGTTTATAATAGTCAATCGGGTCAACAGGTGATGACTTATGGTCTCCGGAAGTCGGGCCACCTAAAATGGAAGAAAATGATTTTCCTTCAAAAATTTTGTTCGGGTTTCAAAAGTTATTTTGAGCCGACTTTGATGTAATAAATTGAAAAATAAAATAATTCTAAGTCTGGTGGGCCCTAAGGGCTAGATTTATGGAACCTTCTCGGGCAGTGGAAATTGCCTATATAAAGAAGGTCTGTAGTGTTGTCTTAGGCAGTTCGGGACAGTTTTGGGTAGATTTGGGTAATAATTTGAGGCTTTGTCCTACAAAACATTGTAAGGGGAATGCCCATGTGGCTTTGTATATTGTAATTCTGAAAGTTGTGATTCCACATTTGTGGAGATAATAAGAAGCCCATTTTCTGTTCTTACAAATTGTTGTTGTTTCTCTATTTCTGTTATGTGTTTGTGGAATTAAGGGGAGCACCCTTCATCAAGGAGGAGGAGAAGAAGAAGAAGAAGAAGTAGTCTTGGAAATACAATAATGGGAAAGTAATAGGAAAGCAAGATACTGAGAGGGGGGGTGAATGAGATCTTCAAAATTAAACACTCAAAACAAACTGATCCACATTCATACATATATTAATCTAATGTAATATCAAATAGCATCCACACAATGAAATAAACAACTCATAACACAAGAACTTGGTAACCCAGAAACCCAAATAGGTAAAACTGGGGTGGCGATGACACCCACAAAATTCTCCACTACTGCAGTAATAAAGTGTGCCTATTAAGGCTACAAAAGTTGATTACAAGATGCAATCTACCCTGTTAAAGTTCTACCCAGTTAAGAGCTAATGATCATTACAATCTACCCTGTGAAAGGATTTCAACTTGCAATAAAGTAAGCACTCTGTTAGGAGATTTAGAAAGGTCTACTAAAACCACTCTGTTAAGAGATTTTCACCTGATACAATGATTATAATGTCTCAAGTATTGATCCTTCATTATACACTTAGATGTTGATGATGGATCTCCTCTTTCCAGTACCTTCTATGATCTCACAATCTAATATAACTTTACTATGTTTTTCACTGTGTTGTCACTCTGCTTGATCTTTGCTTCTTAACAAAATAACCCTTTGTGCATTTCACTTCAAAATGCAGTCACAACACACTTCATTTGCTCTCTTCTTGCATAGAAAAAATAAGGTTTAGAAGCAATCTAATATATCCATTCAAGTCTGATAGTGATATCTAGATCATAGATCAAGATCTAATACCCATACCTTGATCGTATTACAATTAATGTTTACAATAGATCATGCATAGGATAAAACAATTAAATGCATAACTAACTTCATAGAAGAATATTAAATGCATACATAAGTTGGCCCAAAAATCTTATACAAGTTGGCCAGATCACTTATCCTTGAAGTTTGAATCATTCTAGACATGTATACAAAAATTGTTGTGCTCGGCACTTGACTTCTCTGTCGCTTGGCATTTAACATCTCTGTATCCTACTCGGCTCAGTAATGTAACTTGGCTCGGCAATGTAACTAGGCAAACTAAATACTACTCAGCAATGTTTCTCAGCCTTGCATAGTTTTAGCTCGGCCACAGTGATAGCCAACTAAAACTGCCTAAGTGAATGACTAAGTGTTGATCACTAATCATCAACAAAACTTAGAGATTAACAATCTCCCCCTTTGATATTAGTGGCAAAACACTTATCATTACTTCCATTTCATTCCATAAAAATGTTTCCTAAGTATACTAAGTACTCCCCCTAGGAATATACTCAGAATTATTCATACAAAAAAGTTTACATGCCTTCAAAAATATATACAAGTGTACCTATTCTGTACTGATGTATCATACTATATCTTTTCCCACTTCCTTACCAATTCCCCCCTTGTTTTTGTCACTGATTACTGGTGGGGTTAAGTTGTACTTATCCAAAAATTGTTTATGAAGCTGCAGGGTGGATTCAAATGTAGTATCCCAACTTTCCTTAGCAATCTTCATAACTTCCAATTTTATTTCTAGCTCGGCAGCTAGACTCACTAAACTTTCTATAGTTGATAGATTTGCATTGCTCTGTGATAACTCCTTTGCAATTGAAATTTCCTTCTATATTACCTCCAAGTGAGGAAACAAGATTGTCTAAATAGTTATCAATTTGGCCTAATTCGACCATCTTCATCCATAAGCTCGGTTATTCTCCGTTGTGCATTGATCAACTTAGTAAGATGTAAAGAACTAGAAGTAGTATCCTTACCCAAAGTAGTGTCAGTTGATCTCAAATCTAACTGTAGCTTCTCAACAAGCTGTAGATTATCCTTTGTGAAAAATTCAACATCACATAATTTCCTGTACAAAGAATAAACATTGGCTATAACTTTCTCTAAAGTTTCTACAAGAATAGAAATTTCAACCTTTTTTGTTGCAATCTCTTCTGAGATTTTCTCTAGATCTTTGCTCTCAAATCTTCTCCTAGACCATTGTAGAATTTTTTCATTACTGTCTATGTCATCATCACTTACCTTCTGTACAATGTTGACTAGCTGATCAATAATTGGAGCTTGAGGTATTTCATCCTCGAATTCAAAAGCCTTTGCAAATATATCCTTGATGTCATGCAACACCTACTTTTGCTTCTATTCTATTTTCATCTCTTCTTGTCTCTTCTTCCTCTTAAGCAATTCTTGAAGAGTCCCTATTTGTTCAAAAGATAATTCATTGGGATCCCATTGTGGAATCACAATGACCTCATCTAATGTTACATCTATAATTTGAGACTTCTTTTTCAGAACTTTCTTTCTCTTCAACTCTATAGAACTTATGCTCGGCTGCATAATACCTTTTCCTGTGACAGTGTCAATGTCCATTGCCTCTTTTAATTTTGTGAATATTGTCTGTGGATTGGGCATACCACCAGTTTTAGGACTTGTGGTAGTGGATGATGCAGAGTGTGGTCGATCAACCAACACTTGTATTGCCTCTTCTTCCTTAGGCTTATCAACAGTATCTGTTATCACTACTCCACTATCTAAAACTATTTTCAAAACCTCTAAAATAGGTGGATTCTGTGAAGTTACCTATTGTGCATTTGTTTGTTGTTTCTCTTCACCTTTCTGATCATTGACAAATTCAATTATCTCATCAGATGTTGTGGTCTTTCCTTCTTCAATACTAGTTGCCTTAATAGGCGAATCAGGGTTTGTACCACTCGACATGTCTTGTTCCTCAGCATTCAAATTGCTTGGATCATCAACTATGAAATCCATTAGACTGTCTGCAATTAGATCAACAAAATTAGTTGAGTCTAGTGCATCTTTGGTCTTGTCCTGTTCTATAGCAATTTGACCTTGAGTCATTTGTGGCTCAGGGGTAGTTTCCACTTCTTTTGTCTTTTGCTTGGATGTTCCCTCACTAGATTTCTTATCCTTTCGAACAAGAAGTCCAAATATTTCCTTCAAAATTCTTGTACTCTACTGTACTACACCTTCAATATCATTTTTCAGAATAGCATAACCTCTGAGCTTAGGAATAAACCTATTCTTGCATTCCTCAATGAATTTGGCTCTTTGTTTTGAGGTTAATTCAGGTATTACCTTGGCTAAAGTTCCTTCCTTGATTTTTCTCTCTATGGTAAGTGCAAATTCCCATTTGCTTGACAGAAAATCATATGGTTCATTCGGCACATTATTTCCTATCTCTGTAGGAGTTAACTTGAAAGTACTCATCATATCCAAGAGTGCTTCTTGAACTTTGTGCTTATCCACATTATTCAATTTCTCATACTTAATAAACTTAAAAGTTGCTAACCCTACTGAATTTCTCAAAGTGTCACATACCTCATCAATACTAGCTGGTTTCTTGAATTGTGCTTTAGGTATGTTGTTGGGTTCATCAATTTCAGTCTTTTCGTCATCACTATCTATCCCCAAGTCTATTTTCCTCCTTGGTCTCTTTGTTGTTTTACTCGGCTCAGCCTTAGAAGGAATTTTAGCTTCCTTTCTAGAACTTCTTTCTGCAACCTTCTTTTCATACACTTTTATTTGTACTTATACTAGAGAAGTAACAGTAGATTCTCTAGTAAATCAATCAGATTTCCACAATCCATAAGAATTTACAATTTGATTTCTGGATTTGATTGTGTGTAGTTTTTAGCATCAACGTTTCGGATCACACTCCGTGATCCATTCCTTCATGCTCTTTGCTCTCATCATGATGATGGATCACGGAGTGTGATCCGAAACGTTGATGCTAAAAACTACACACAATCAAATCCAGAAATCAAATTGTAGATTCTCTAGTCCTCAGACGATTAGCTATAGGAGGTGTAACCATAGGTTTAGCTTTGCTCGGCTTGGTTACAATGACAATTGATGGTCTTTTACCCTTAGCTTTCTTAGTGATCTCTTCTAATGCATTCACTTCCTCTTCTGTAGATATATCCTCACCTTGTCTTGTGGTCAGGCCTAAAGGTGCATCCTCAGGTTCTTCATCACTATCTAAACCAACCATTTTCTTCAGGTTTTTCACAATTTTCTTTCTTTTCCTCTCCATAGTTCCCTCATTCAAGCTTCTAGAAATTTTAGCTTTAGCTTCATCAAAATTTCCAAACCTCTTTGATGTAGTATCAATTGCCTCATCTAGGAGTGCAATGATGGTAGCTGATGCTTCATCAATGTTAATTTCATATGGAAATGGTTCTAAGCATGTTATCATGGGTGTCATAGCCTGGATATAAGTGTTATCTGTATCAACTAGAAAATAGATTTCTTCATAGTGCTTCTCCACAAGCGATCTAGGAATCCTAGTTCTTAATCTCATTTTCTTCTTGAATTCTACAAAATAGCTCCCCATAATGCTATTGAAATTACTTCCTAGTTTCTCAATACATTCACTAATCTGAACTGCAATGGGTCTATCCTTTTTCCAAACAATATTTCCCAATGTAGGAAATGTATCCTGAATGTGAAAAATATATAGACTAGTAAGGAACCAAACTTACATGATCAGCTTTTAGCCTTTGTGATTGATGCTAGGTTCTCGGCTAATTATGTCTTCTGTAGCTTGGCAAGATCATATGTATGATTCTTCTTAACAATTTTCCATGTCTAATCAATGGTTGTAAAAGGAACACTATCCAATCTACTTGACTGATAGAACTTATGTGCTATTACTCTTACTCCAAAATCAAGTTCTAGGTCCTTAATTGTACAGATAGTCATACCTTTTTTGTTCCATATGGCTCCAATATTTAGTGTAATTTCTTCTTTGCTGTTATCCCTCATTGTCCATTTTCCATTCACTACAGGATATCTAGTCACTTGATGAATCATGTTTTTAGTAATCTTGACTAGTCCATTATCCAACCACATAGACATATCATGAACTCAGCTAAGGATAACCTTTATCCATTTGTCTTTGAAATGTTGTGGAAAATCTAGGGCACAAGTTAACCCTTTGTCTGCTAAATTTTTGAATTCTCCCTTCAGAACTCCATTGACACATAATTTGCTGTAGGATTTCCTCAATTCACTATCACCTACTTCACCAATCTTAACCATGTAACACGATCTAAAATTATGGATCATAAGTACCTTGGGTGGAATGGATGAGAGGGCTCCCATTAAATCACTCTAAATTGCACTTTTAGGAATAGCTCAAAATTTGAGAGGTGCACATTCATCACTCCATACTAACTGAATTTTCTCTTGTTCTCCATCCATATTCTTAGCTGGTGCGGAAGAACTTGTAGCCATAATCTTGAAATTAGCATTCGAAACATGAAGAACAGAGTACCTTGGAAAGTAACGCTTTGCATTGTTCACATTAGGATTTCCGATGGCACACTGACAAAATCTTTGATGCTAACTTCGTTAAGATCAATTCTACAAATTACTTCAACCGCTCCGTAAACAGTAAAAATTGCAAGGTAAAAAATGAAGTATCAACTGTTCATCCTTTATAGACTTTGAAAGTTCAAGGTAGGTAAGCAATGAATGTTCTTCCCATTAAGTTAGTGCAAGCTAGCTATCCTCGGCTTTCTAACACAACTTGCATCCCACTCGGATTACTAAACTCATCTTTCACAAAACTTACTCGGCCAACAAAACTCGGCACACACTAAAGAACTCGGAATTAGTGTCCATGATTAGTGCTCGGCACCTATAGTGCAATTGGTTCATCTCAGCATTTGTCTTCAAAAATATGTCTTGGTGCATCTTAACATATGCAAATATGGACTTTGGTACATTTCATGTTAGGAACTAATGTAAGATAATAATTTTAGATGTAATTCCTTACATACCTCTTTTTCTTAGTTGGAGATGATGTGATCACCTGATCCATTGGATTGGGTGACCTCAGCTTCACTAGCTTCACTGTTGCATGCTTCAGACTTCTTAACCTATGTCTTGTTCATTTGTGCTCTAATTTTCTCAATTGTAGGAGCAAGTACCCTAGTCTTACAATCTTTCCTTGTATGACCAATTTTCAGACAACTGTGACAAACTAGGCTTCCATTCATCCAACTTTTAGACTTTCCTCTAAAATGTGTCCTTGTGCAGTTTTCTAGAACATGTCCATACTCACCACAGTAATGACAACTATGCCATGTGTTGTAATCCCACTTTTAAGTATTTCCTTTTCTTGGTAATTTCTCTTGTGCCTTTGATGTCCACTACTGTTTACCTTTAGATCTGCAATCTTGTGCTCTATGACCATATTTGTGATAGTTATAGCAATTATCATTGAGTCTAGGTGTGTTGCTTGCCTTTGTCTTACATTCACATGCTTGATGTCAAAACTTATTACAGTTAAATAAATAACCATTGAAGTTAGTTTTAGGATTGGACTTACCATTCTTGCTTTAGCAAATGTTTGTTGTATGACCTGGTTTCCCACAATGGTGGCAAATAGGTTTGTTGTTTTTTGGCTTTTCATACCTTCTTTCACCTATCTTAGATGATTCTCCATCTTTAGTGGTTGTATGTTGTTCAGTGTGACCTAATCTAGAAGAATCTTTAGGTCTCCTTGATGCTTCCACCAGTTGTTCAAAGTAGCTCATAGCTACACTTGGATCATTCACTCTGTTATTAAGTTCTTTCTCAGATCTCAATTCATCTTTCAACTGACTGTTCTCAGATCTAAGATTTACAATCTCCAAGTCTTTCCTACTGATATCCTAATTCACAAGTAGTATTTGATTTTCCATGTCAACTTGATTGAATGTCATTTTTTGTACATCATGTGTTCTTTCATCAAGTCTGATAGTCATCATTCTTTTGTCTTCTTCTGCCATAACATTGTCATCTTTGGCTTTCTTTTTATGTTCAACAACTTCACACATTCTTATTGTTTGGGCTTCTTGTTCCTTTTTCAAGTTTTTTACTTCTTCACATAGTGCACTATTATTTTCCAGTAGATATGCTATTGATGTATCACTCTCAGTAGAATCTCCATTCTGAAATAGCTTTGTTGTGTCCTCTTCCTGATAATGAGTGTCATTTATTTGTTTGGCCAAATCTTTCCTTGCAGTCAGGGACTTCTTTAGTTCCTGTCTTGTTGTCTCAAGTTGTTGTAGTGCTAGCTAAATATCAATATTTTGATTCTCAATGACTTTTCCCATCTTGTAGATCTCCATCTCAAGATCTGAATTCTCAAGCTGATTATGACATTTTAGAGAACTAAGCTCTTATACCAATTTTTGGAAATACAATAATGGGAAAGCAAGATACTAAGAGGGGGGGGGG
>MU223567.1:2352471-2363000 GCA_018584345.1 Thuja plicata | reverse complement strand
ATTTTTTTTATTGATGCATCAAGGCACCTATTGCTATCTTTTCACTAGGATGATCATTTTTTCATGACTTTTTTTCAATTTTTAGATTTTTTTAAGGATCATAAGTATGTACATGGTGCTGATCACCAAGAATGCCTTAGGTGTAGAACTTCTTTAGATGGAGAGTGTTGATGGGCTCCTAGAGTGGTTCTCCTTCAGGTGTAGAGAGTCGATAGGCTCTAGAGCTGAATGCTACAGTAATGATGTAAGGACCTAGCCAGTTGGGCTCAAACTTCCCCTTCTTCTCTTTATGTGACTGATTGCGGGGATTCTCTCTCAACACAAGGTCGCCCACCTGAAGTTCTCTAGGTCTGAATTTCTTGTTGTATCCTCTTGACATTATTTTTTGATAAGCTCTGAGGTGATCAAAATTTTCTTTCTGATGTCCATCTAGCAGCTCTATTTCTTGGAGTCTCAAAACTCTGTATTCTTCATCTGGTATAAGTATGTGCAAAGAAACCCTGAGAGATGGGATTTCTACCTCTAGGGGTAAGACTGCTTCTTCCCCATATACCAGTGCAAATGAGGTTTCCCATGTAGGTGTTCTAATGCTTGTTTTGTAAGCCCATAATGCAGGATTAATCTACAAGTGACAATCCTTTCCAGGCTTGTTAACTATACAATGCAATATTTTCAGCAAATTTTTATTTGAGGCCTCAGCCTGTCCATTACTTGTGTGTAATATATGGAAGAATAGTGTTGTGAAATTTGCACACAACTCATCTATGGTGTTGTTCTTAAATTTTCCTCCATTGTCAGTGATGATGGAAGAAGGTATACCATAGCGACAAATGATGTAGTTCAGAATGAACAGCGACACTTTTTGTCCTACTGCTTTAATGAGCGGGACCGCCTCAACCCACTTGGTGGAATACTCAGTAGCTGTAATAATGAACTTGTATCTATTAGAAGTTGAGGGGTGAATCTTCCTGATGAGATCAAATTCCCATTGTTGAAACGGCCAATGTGTGACAAAGGGAATGAGCTCCCTTGCTGGAGCGTGCATAAGTTTTCCATGCAGCTAGCATTTCTTACAAGCTTTTGCATACCTGATAGCTTCTTTCTCCATATCTAGCCAATAATACCCTGCTCTAAGAATTTTTTGGGCTAGGGTCATACTTTTAGAATGAGAACCACAAATTCCTTCATGGACTTCAAATAATGCACGTTTAAACTCTTCTTTTTCTAGACACCTATACAAAGTACCAACTAATCCTTGCCTATACAAATCATTGGCCATGAGAAGATATTGTGAGGCATTGTGGATGAGGTGTCATTTTTCATTTCTAGTTAGTCCATTAGGGATGACCTAATGGTGCAGGTAAGAGTAGATATGGTGATAACGGAAGGATTCATGTTCAATGACTAAACAGACCGTTTGGGATTCAGGGGAGTTGTAGGAAGGGAAATGGATTTCTTCCACAAGGAACTCATAGCACAAATCATCCTCTTATTGTTGTGAGGATGCTAATGTATCCATGCATCAGCGGCTCTGTTTTGTGTCCTTGGCACTTGTTTAAATGTGATGAAAGTGAAGTATTTCTTAAAGTCATCAACCATTCATTTATAAGGCATGAGTTTTTCATCCTTAGTTTGGTATACATCATTGATTTGGTTGATTAAAAGTTGAGAGTCACCATGGACATGTAACTCAGAAACATTCCATTCAAGAGCCATTTTGATTCCATTTACTAGTGCTTTGTATTCTGATATGTTGTTTGTACAAGGAAACATGAGATTGTAAACCTTTGGAATAGAATAGTTTTGAGGAGTCAGAAACAAAATTCCAGCACCTGAACCTTGCTGCATGAAGGATCCATCGAAGAACATTTTCTAGGATCTGTGAGTGATGTGCAAAATTGATCCATCTAGGAACTCAGCATTGATTGGTTCATTGTCCTGCAGTGGAGCATCTGCTAGTTGATCTGTAATTTCTTTTCCTTTCATTTCTTTATTCTCAATGTACTCTATGTAAAATTCACTAAGAAGCATAACCCATTTAGCCAATTTGCTTGTGAGGGTAGCTTTACTTAGGAGATACTTCAAAGGGTCAATTTTAGCCATCAGTTTGACTGAGTGAGTCAACATGTAGTGACGCAATTTCTGAGATGCAAAGACTACTACCAGGAATGCTTTCTCAATCATAGATTAGTTCATCTCATAGGATACCAATGTCCTACTGATATAGTAGATAGCACATTCTTTCTTATTTTCATCATCCTACACTAGTAGTGCCCCTAGTGATGTTGAGGTAGCTGAAATGTACAAAATCAATGGTTTGCCTTGTTAAGGTGGCATGAGTACTGGTGGGTTAGGTAGGTATGTTTCAATTTGAGTAAAACTTTTTTCACATTCTTCACTCCATTGATAAGTAATGCCCTTGCACAGAGTCTTGGTAAATGGTTGTGCTCTATCAGCCAACTGTGAGATGAACCTTCTAATAGACTAGATTCTCCCTTGGAGTGTTCTCATCTAACTGATGTTCTTAGGAGGTGGCATTTCCAGTATTGCTCATACCTTTCCAGGATCAACCTCTATGCCTTTAGCTGAGATAATGTAACCCAATAGCTTTCCAGATGTAACACCGAATGCACACTTCTTGGGATTCAACCTTAATTTAAACTTTTCCATTCTGTCCATGATTGGACCTAAGTCTTATAGGTGCATAGATCATTTCATTGTTTTAGCAAGAGTATCATCAGCATATTCCTCCATGGTTTTACGCATCATATCGTGGAAGATAGTTTTTAGTACCCTTTGATAGGTAGCTCCTACATTTTTCAAACCAAAAGGCGTGACATTCCAGTAGAATGTTCCCCAGGAACATGTGAAGGCAGTCTTTTCTTGATCCTCTAGCGCAATCTTGATTTGGTCATACCTAGAGAAACCGTCCATGAGAGAATACATTTCATACCCAGCGGTCATGTCTACAATCATGTCAATGTTAGGCAAAGGAAAGTCATCCTTTGGACATGCTTTGTTGAGATCCCTAAAATCAGTGTAGAATCTTATGTATTTGTCTGGCTTTGATATTGGTACGATGTTGGAAATCCATTCTGCATAATCAATAGCTCGGATGAATCCAGCTTTGAGTATTTTTTCTAGTTCAGCCTTGATAAGTAATGTAACATGAGGGTACATTTTTCTGAGTTTTTTTTTACTGGTTTTACTCCAAGAGCTATTGAGAGATGGTGCATGATAAGATCTAGATCTAAACTAGGCATATCTACATATGTCCATGCAAAGTTTATCTTCTTCTCTTTAAAGAAGTTTGTGAATTCCTTGAGCTCTTCTGCAGACAAAGATTTAGCCAGATGAATGATGTGCAGGTGTTCCTCTGTACCAATATTCACTGGTTGAGTTGGCTCTATGAGAACTCATGCTAATTCTTGTAAATGACTAGGCAAGACATCAATCATCCCATCCTTAGGTGCCTTAGAGAGGTTTTCACCTTTGGATGTATCTTTTCTTTTTACTGTTTTGGATTCTCAAACCGCCACAATGTGGTTTTCGCCTTCAGACCCTTTTCTTTTTTTCTTTTTTATTTTATAACTAAGATAATTGAAAATGGGCAAGTACCTACAAGCTGCACAAAAGACACACACTTCGATAAAGTCTTTACATGGTTAGTGCCTATTAGACAATACAAAATCAAAATAAACAACTACACTAACCGACAACGACCCATTGCCTTCTAGTAGGCAGGAGTATGAGCTTGTTCTCAGGTCATCGCAAGCTCAGAGACTACACCAATAACCTAAACTAAGGATTTAATCTAAATGATCTAAAATGATAATGTAGGATGCATATTTGTTGTTAATCCAAGCAACTTAAGATTCACTTTTAAGAGAACCAAATTGAAGTGTGTAAGATTCATTTTAAAACACCAAAATTAAAGTGTGTTCTAAGTTAGATTGTTTGCATGCTTAAAACAAATTAACAACAATAAAATCTAAATGATTAAAAGAAAGCTAAAATGATAAATGTTTGAATGCAAAATACAGCATAATAATGATAATGCAAAAATTATGATCCTTTGTGAAGGAAAAGAGTTTCTCTTTTATAGAAATCTCTCTCGAATCGACGGTCGAGATCGAAAGCAAAGAGTGGCTCAGATTCGATTGAAGAAGCACAATCCATGTGCAATCGATGTGATTGATCAAAAGATTCAGTTGACTGAACTAACTGATCATTCTTTTCAGAAACTTCCCAATTGAATTTTAGTTAACCGAAATGTTTCCAAAATGATAGATAGTGGAGAATTAGTTAACTAAGTGGAACTAGATTGTTTCCATTTTGATAATCAGTCAACTCAATTTGATGATGTCATATGCATTTTTAATAATTTAAATAATTTTAAATGCACATTTTTGTTTTTATAATTAATTTAATTCCCTTTTTTTATTTAATTGACAATTTAGTAATTTTATTTAATCAATATATCAAAATATAAATTAAATAATTAACATAAGGTTTATTTGCCAATGTAATGTGATTTTAGGGGATTAAATAATTAATCAAGTACGATGATTGATTAGGACCTAGGGTCTAGGTCATATCAGTTTGAATTTGATGAATTGTTTGTTTGATTTAGGACTTAGAATAATCAAGATTAGGGTTTCTTGATTAATTGTTGAGATTGGGGGTCTAGGGTTTAGATGACCATTTTTACGTGATTACAGTCATTAGTTCTCTGAAATCCAATACTTAGTAGGTAACCATGCATTCTTTCATACCAAGCTCTAGGAGCTTGCTTCAGTCCATACAAAGCTTTGTGCAATTTGCAAACCATATTCCTTTTGTTAGGGGTAACAAAACCTTCAGGTTGCTCAATATAGACTTCCTCTTCCAGAATTCCATTCAAGAATGCAGATTTTACATCCATTTGGTATACCTTGAATCCTTTATGTGTTGCATATGCCAGAAGAGTTTTGACTCCTTCAAGTCTTGCAATAGGAGAAAAAGTTTCTCCATAATCAATACCCTCTTCTTGAGCATATCCTTTACACACTAATCTTGCCTTGTTTCTAGAAACTTCACCTTTTTCATTCAACTTGTTTCTAAAAACCCACTTAGTATGAATCATATTCTTGTCTTTTGGTCTAGGCACAAGAGTCCAAGTCTTTTTCTTTTCTATCTTCTCAATCTCTTCATTCATGGATTCTATCCAAGTTTCATCATTCAAAGCATCTTTAATGGATCTAGGTTCAAATTCATTAAGAAAACATGTACCTTTAAGTTTGTTCCTTGTCATTATACCTTCTTTCTGATCTCCAATTATTTTCTCAGGTGCATGATGCCTTTTGGCATGTTTGGTAAGTATAGGTTCCTTCTTCTTTAATTATGGGCTTGCTTCATTTGGTTCAACATGCTCAAACATTATGTTCTGCTCTTTTAACTCATCCTTAATAGCAATGTAAACCATTTCATCTTCATCTTCATCACTATCAGAATCTTTTGCAATATAAAAAGATTTCTTACCTTTGTCCTTGTAGCTTTTGTGACTTTTGAAATCTTTCTTTCCATTGTACTTGTTGAACTTTCTCTCATCTTTGACTTTTTTTTTGGACACTTAGCAACAATGTGGCCAACCTCATCACATGAAAAGAAAATCAATGGTATTGTTCCTTTGTACTATCCTTTTCCTTTAGCATCTCTCTATACAATTAGTTCTTCAATGATTTCTAAATCAGAATCATCATCACTATCACTATCACTATCAATCTGTTTTCCTTTTGAGTTTCTATCCATCTTACCAAGGCTTAGTTTAGCTTTGAATCCAGACTCAAAATTGCTAGGATTAGGAGAATAATTGTCAAAATTATCCAACTCAAAAGTTCTTAGCCTTCCAACCAATGCATCTAGATTTATATCATTACTACACCTCATCTCTTAAATAGCTAAAACTCCAATTGCATAGATAGGAATTAAAGTTCTCAATACCTTACTAACCATTGTTTTGTATTCAATCTTTCCACCATAAGCTTTGATGGCACTGACACTTTTCTTGATTCTTTCACTGTATTTTGTAATGTCTTCTCCTTCTTTAATTTTCATCTTGTCAAACTAACCTCTGAGACTCTCTGCCTTGGCTCTCTTTACATTGTCAGCTCCTCCATGGATTTCATGCAGTTTCTTCCAAATATCATACGTAGTAGGGCAGTCTTTGACTTCATCAAATTTTGAATAGTTGAGTGAAGAAGCTATATCAATCATTATTATGTTATGATTATTCATGTCCACCATCTGATCCATAGACATAGGTCTAGGTGGTTCCACATACCTTTGGTCCAAGAATCGCAAACTAGTATCTTCAATAGTAGATAGATGTAGCCTCATCAACTCTTGCCATGCAGGAAAGTTTTCTTTGTTAAGCTTGGGGATCTCCCTTATGTAAGACATCTTAGATTTTTAGATTAGGCCTTGAAACCTTCCCTGAAAGCTCCAAATTCTCTGATACCAATTGTTGGAATGAGTTGAGTAACTAAGAGGGGAGGGGTGAATTAGTTAGCACAAAAATAAATCCAGGTCCCTTAGATGTCTTAACCAAACTTATCACTTTGCTTGGTTAATAAAAGATATTTTGTTGTAACTCGATTAACAAAGCAATATTAAGATATTAAATGTGCTTAACCTTTAGTGATTAAGTGCAGAAACATAAAGAATAAAGAAAATAGCAGGTACATAGATGACACCAAGATTTAATATCGAAACACAATTTGGAAAAATCACCAATTGCAACTAGTTACTATTTTTCACTCTTCTAAAGTGAGCCCTGTTAGGAGCCAACCCTATTAAAGGTTACAAAACACACTGTTAGGTGTGACCCTATTAGATGATTTAATCACCCTGTTAGGAGTGACCTTGTTAGAGGTTTTCAAACACTTCAATGTAGAAATGCCACCTTGTGAGAGGATTTATGAAAGACTGTTAAGTCTACTCTGTCGAGAGATTTGGATCATTGCTACAATTGTTAGAGAGTAACAATGAGTTGACCTGATTAAAGAAGCAACTGAATTTGCAGATTCAGATCTCTTTTCTGGCTTTAACTATATCCTCACTAGTCAAATATTTTTTTGCATCTCGGTCTGGATATTCTATCATTAATCAGAATTCCTTCTTACTTCATCTTCACTCTTCATATCAAAAAGTTTACTATATATTATATCCAAACTTTCAACCTTGTATATATATTATAGGCCTTTCCAAGTCGGCTTGAACACCCTTCCAAATAAACAATAAAACTCAAATTTGTCAGCTGTAATTAACCAATTAAACATAAAGTGTAAACTGCTACTAGTCGACTAACACTGAATGCATAACTCAGTTAACACTGTAATCCTTAGATGCCTAACCATTACTTGGCTGAAATTAAACTTACTGTATTTCCTGAGTTAACTCAATTAATACTGCAAATCACTTGGTTGATACTGGAGTCTTCTTCAATGCCCGAGAGAGCTCAGCATATACTGACTGTGCTTGGTTACGTTTAGCCAATTGTGTAACATCAATACATTTTTGTAACATCAATGACAATACACAACTGAATAATTGTCTTCAACAACAACATACACATGTCCTGCAAAACCAAATTATGTACATGTACAAATAAAACTTCGTAGACATTTAATTCAAATACAATAATAAACTATATGACATGTACATTAATAATATAATTTAAAGTTTTATAAGAAATTGAATTAAATTACCAGGTTGTATGAGGTCTAAAACATGACCATAATCTTTTGATGTAAATGCATGATTTAGGTCTTCATTTATTATATCATTTTGATCATTTGTCTCACTAGGTGTTAAAGATTATTGTTTCCATTCTTCAACCCATTCCATATTCTTGCATTCTTTCCATTTACCTGCAATACAAAATTGACAAAAAGATGCAAGCTCCCTAGTCCATATAGTCCAGGTGTTAGAATTAGAACTCGTAAATGAATGTCATTTGTTTGACCCATTGATTGTATCACATTCATATCTTGAAAGTATATTCTTCTCTTGAACTAGCTAGAAGAAATGCCCGATTGTAGAGTTTTGACTTGGTCATGTAGACAAACTTGTTTTACACCATTCAACAATTGCACGTGCATCTTTAAATTTTTATTTTTCCTCAAATTTGAGTTTCTCTCTGCAAAGGGATCTCTTAAAACATGCACCGGCACCATCATGTTCTCCTTTACCGTGTCCAACCTAAAAAAAACTGCAAATATATTGGATATTAATTTTGTTATGTGTTCTACTCAACCAATAAAATATTCTAGCATTCTTGAGTTTTCATGTGTAATTATCTAACCATATTAGATGTTATGTTATATGAATTTCTCTCTACCTTAAATTCTCATAAAAGATCTTAAAGCAATACTGGACAAACTTTGATGAGTGTAATTTATTATCACTCATATAGAAATGACTCTCTCAAAAAAAATTGATCCTCTTTTGTACTATCAGGTGCATGCCTATAGACAATATGAACAAAAACTTTTACTTGCATTGAATTATAATATTGTGATTGGACCTCATCTTGTGGTGCAAGTGTGTAGTTCTTTGCAAAGTCAATGATTGAAAGTATACTACCAATTGGAAATGTATTCTTGCATATGCGAAACTGTCCATCAAGCCATCTAGCATTTTTAGAGTGTTTCACATATTTAGGTGCAACCTTACTCTTGAATTCATTCATAAATGATTGAGCACTAATTTTTTCAGTAATTAGATTGCACATTTTTCCAACATTTATGTCCTTCAATGGATACTCAATAGTTTTAAATCTTTTTACATCAACTAATTGATGTCCAAAATCAATTGAAAGATTTTCATGCAAACATTCATCTAATAATGAAAGATTGCCACATACATCACATACACCAGAAATACATGCTTTCAAAAGAAAAAATTGCTCATTAGGTGGTTTACAAAATAAACCTGATATAAACTCCTTTATAGTTTGAGGTGGTATATTAATATCACATTCCTAGAACATTTCATTAGTATGCATGGTAGAATGTATAGATTGAAATACATCATAATGATAACGAAATTGAACATTAGTTTTACAACAACATGTGACTATTTCCTTGTTAATCCTTACATACCATGGTTTATAGTTTTCAAAAGATCTTTGACTAATACAAATTCTTAACACCTTAACATCCAAAAAAAGTTTATACATTTCAGTTTCAGTCATATCTAAAATGTGTTTTGGATGTGGATCATGAAATTTTGAGCCGACTCTTAATTTAAGAACACCTCTGGCATTAGGTGATACTCTTGTATTATCATGCCAAATATCTTCAATCAAAGTTTTGAATTCATCAGTAAGTATCATGTAAACATTGAGAGGGGGGGTGAATCAATGTTTGTCTATTAATTATATTTCAGCACTTTAAACATAAATCAAACATACATTTAATGAAGCTTAACACAAGAACTCATAACACATGATATGATTACGTGGAAACCTTGATCAGAGGAAAACCCCGGTGGGAATTAGTACCCACAAATATTGCACTAGTATAATGAACCTGTTAAAGTTCCTTTGCCCTATTAGAAGCAGTCTTTACAATCCAAGTACAAAGATCCTGTTAGGAGTGTATTACAAAACCCTATTAAAGGTGTTTTCTCACTGCCTGAGCTCACTTCCCAATAAGGTGAAGGCTACAACCTTCTAATAGTTGATATACACTATATAAAAAATGAACTGCTGTGATGACACTGTTGTCTGATCAGTTCTGTTTATACGCTGATTCTCTTACTCTCTTAAAGAGATTTATCTCATACTAACCTCATTATACTTCTCTTCTATGTCTTTCTCATGCATATTCTTCCACACTTGTAATATACATTTACATTACATATTTATATGTTCATGTCTGAATAGACGCGACTCAAAACAAGACTATAGTCAGCCCTAAAAACATAATACACAACACTTCCAAACAAATTGGTTTAAGAATGTTTACAATAATACTAAAGACATTATTACAAACATATAATCAAAGGCACTTGGCCTTTACACAACAAAACAATTCATGCTGATCCAAAAATTGAAGTCGGCTACATGCTCTATTTCCTGAACTGCAATAGTTCTTCTTGTAACTTGTCCGTATTATCATTTCGTACCATGCGTGTCTGGACTTAGTATGTATACATCACATAGAACATATATATAAACATGCATACTCTAATTCAATCTCCCGCATGTGTGCTGATGTGTTGATCATTGTATAACTCTGTCTGTCCTTTTTTCCATACTTAGTCATTTTATCTTCTAAGTTATCTTTGACAGAAACTTAATATGACTTTGTTGCCATAATGAAAACACAAAATAATTCATGTATCCTCTAGGAGTCAACTTTCCAACAATCTCCCCCTTTGTCATTAATGAAAACAAAGGAATGTGGCCTAGTTTCTCAAAATGACTTAACACACAAAATAACTGTATATCATTGCATCTCTTAGCATATATATATATATATATA
>MU223567.1:2319979-2338275 GCA_018584345.1 Thuja plicata | reverse complement strand
TATATATATCAGGCATTTCGATTTGAATATCTTTCAAAAGCATAGATAGATACTTTCATACACTTTATGGTTTAAAACTAGTAAATATTGAACGATTGTAGTAGGCCTTATAGTTCACTGTGATCATGGTAATGGTGTTCTTTATTGGATGGATAATTCAAGGAACAAATACGCCTAATACAGGGAAGGATATTTTGGGGCTAATTCTAAAAATTTCCTTTTTGTAACTGTGATAATTATGGAATTATTCTGACCTTGTGGACATGGTTGTAAGCTTGAAATGATAAGTTTTGTGACATTTCTATGTTTTCCATTTCCATATTTTCGGTAAGTCTTTAAAAAAAAAAAAAAGGATCTTCCACGTAGGATTATTAGATAGAAATGTTTACTGACTCAATCAGTCTTAGTAGGTATCTCTTTAAATATTTGCTAACTATTTTGGTACTTAAAGTAACATGTTCAGTCTATCTTCTGATGGGGATTTGGCTACTAACAGTTGCAAGAATGTGTAGGAACTTGGTTTATGTCTCATACAGGTTTATCTCCTAGCGGACAACCTAGAGAAAATTCATTGGGAAAGCGAATAAAGATTTGAGAAAACGAATAACAGAGGAGAGGACTATGTAAAAAAAAACATGTTTTATGTCCTTATATTAATGTAAATGCCTCGAGCATCATTGTAAAAATTTGGAAGATTTTTTGGCAGCGGAATATCTTTCATGTATGGAGGAATTTCATCTACTCATATTCTAAGACCACATATTCAGGCGGTATTTGTTACTGAATCTATAACTTATTGTTTTATGATCAGGACTTTTAGTCCCGGACAATATCAGAGGTTTTTCTTCCCCCTACTCTTTTCCTCTGGTGCCCGCACTGAATGGAGGTGTAACTTTAATATTCTATTAGTAAAATTATAAAGCCCTTGGCCAATTATATATCAACAAAATAATAATAAGAAAACTTTAAAAATATCAATTAAGAACCAACAAAAGAAGATCTTGAAACATATAAAAATTAATTATATTTTCCCTCTTAGTTTAACTCTTTAATATACTTTTCATGTCTTATATTTATTACAATCAATTATGAATTGAGTAATTACAAATAGGCTCTTCTATTTTAAATTTAGTATGGCAATTTTTTCTAATTTACAATGAGATATAAAGACTCTTCTACTTACAATTACATATGAAGAAGTATTATATTCTCTATTTAAGTTTAACCGTTTATTTGATCAAAGCTATTAGATTTCTACAATCCATAAGAATGCTATGATGTTTTCTCGGTTTGATTGTGTAAAAAAAATTGACATCAACATTTCGAATCATACTAATATAAACTGAATAGTTATAAACAGACTCCTTGAATATAAATTCAGAATACTAGAATAACACCTGAAATACCAAAATAATGCAAATAATACCATAAAAATCTTGAAACATGAGAAGATATTATATTCTCCAACTTAATTTAAGTCCTTAATCCTTATACGTCTTCCATATTGAGTTGATTCTAGGTGGCATGGAATATAAGCTTGGTTCTTGACCCTAACATTGAAACTTTTTTTTATGCCTGTTACTTCCTGCTTAGTTTACACGCTCCGTTGGTGAATGTCAAAATCTGCAACTATTAAAACGGTCTATTTTCCAATTACATCTCGAGTGAAAGAAGTCGCTCGTGATTTCAAAATTGATGTCGCAACAGCAGCCATCACCAGACGGTAAATTCTTTGAAAAGGCTCGTTAAATGAGTTTATTTCGTCCGTTTCCATAGTGCGTGTTCGAAGGATTCCAACGGAGTAACGCAACAAACGCATGTGACAATGTACGAGTTTTCTTGACTTGGAAAATACACATCGAAATGCGAATATAATAATGGAGAGGAATTTGAGTGAGTTTGTATTACAATGGCGTAACGGTGGGCATTATTATTACTAGAGCTAACGACATTCTCTTTCGATTGCTTCTCAATCAAGCAGATTTGATGCCCGCTTTCTTTATATAACTCACCCGTGATGGAATACGAGCAAGACAGTGTCTGAAGCAGCAGAGACAATAGACATAGACTAGGTGGAATATTTAGTCATGCTTTATATTCTTATTACTGTTAATTTTGTGTTTTAAGTTTTTAGAGGTTTTAAGATGTATCTAAATTTTCTATATAATGAAACATTTATCATTAGTAATCTGATTTTAGAATTTTAGGTTTCTGAAATCTGCTCGTTACAGCCTTCTTCTCGCCCTTGTCTCCTTCACGGGGTGAAGCGGCTTCATATTGCCTCTATCACCGGTCACTCTAGATCTCTGAGACCCCGCAACACCTTTACCCGTCAGCGACACATCTCTAATAGCTCACAGCGACGACCCAGGGTTCCTGCTCATCTGGATCATTATCCTTCATTGTTGGATTTATTTTTACCTGAAAATGATCTTTAGTCCTTCTTTTGTATCTCTTCTTCTTGCTTGCTGTTTATTGTTTTCTTCTTTCTTTTTTCGCTCTTGGTTGTTTTCCGAACCACTGTTTGGTGGTCTGTTGGTTCGCTGATCTTTTGGTTCGCTGTTCCTTTATTTAAATCTTAGTGTTTCTTTCAGGAAGGGTCGATTTATCTAGGAAAGGGATGAGGAATCGCTTTCAAATGGCGGCGCTGAAAGGGACATTAGTAATGGTGCAAGTGCTGGCTTGTGTGGGGTTGCAGTCGGATTACTATGAAATGAGTTGTCCGAATGTGCAGACATTCGTCAGAGACGCTGTTCAGGAGGCCATGCAGTCTGACAGCACTGTTTCTGCTGCGCTTCTTCGACTGCATTTCCATGACTGTTTCGTTCGGGTACTCAGCGCCTCGCTTTTTGCCCTTGATTTCTTCTGCACTTTATGGCAATCATAGCAAAATACTTATATCTTTGCAGGGCTGCGACGGATCTGTTCTGATCGATTCGAGTGGGGGAAATAAGGCGGAGAAGGACGGCCCGCCAAATTTGTCACTGCATGCTTTCTTTGTGATCGACAACGCTAAGGCTAAATTGGAGTCTGCCTGTCCTGCTACTGTTTCCTGCGCTGACATCCTTGCCTTGGCTGCTAGAGATGCTGTTCTCTTGGTCAGTTATATTTATTATTTTCAATACCTAATCAATATATAGTTAAAATGTTAATTAACATAAATAAAAATGTCTGAAGATATCCTTTTACAGTTATTAAATTTATAATTATATAAAATTTATAATAATGATCTACATACATGTTGACCGATCCATCTTATATAAAATATTAGAAATTTCAGCTAATGTCTTTCTATTGAATTCTAATGAACACACCATCATTATCACAAGTTTTAACCTTTATGAATGACTTTATATAGTATATCATCATGTATGCTTGTATATCAAATATCATCATTTGTGGTCAATCAATTACACCGCAATTCTTTGACATGCTATTTCTTTTAAAAATATAATGTTTATTATAAAATATTAATTTTTTTGATGTGCAACTCTGCCTTGTTTCTATAACAAAAAGAATGGTAAACTAGGATAAGGTTGGTAATGTATTGCTTAATCAACTCAAGAAAAAAAAGATGGTAGGCCATTCATTTTACATCTATCAAAAATCAAGTGTCTTCCTACAAATGCACTCATAACTTAAACTTGTTGTTCCATAAAGTTTACAAAAGGCTTCTAAGCAGTTTCTACCCACCTCTAAGTTCTAGATTTTGTTGTTAATTGAAACCTTTTGTTTATCTAATATCTATTTCACTATTTCACTATAAGTTTTAGAAAGCAAAGATTCATATGATATAACAGTTAAGAATAAGATATATCTCATAAAAATCACAAAGTTAACTCCTATCCTTATATATTCATTATTTCCTCAAGCTGATATTCACTCTCAAACTATTTAGCTTACCCAAATGTAAGCTTCAAGCTCTTACCCAAATGTAAGTTTCAAGCTCGCCCACCTCCTAGATCACATTTGTTGATCCTAATGAAGAGAAAAAAAATTGATACAATAGTTTTCATAAATACATCTAGTGTGAAAATTGGACATATAAACAAAATAATCAAGCTATCATTCGTCAAATCGTTTAGAACAATAATCTTACTTAGCTTTCATTAGTCAAAACCTTTTTCACTTCCATATTAAAAACTAACACCTACCTATAACTATGTTAATGTATGTACCTTAACATATGTGTAAATGAAAACGTTTTCTATCAATATCATGTTATATAAATTGATATAAATTTTTTATAGGAATGATTATCAAATTTAATAGTTTTCGTTAATATGCTCATTAGAGTCCATCCTTCCTACCATTCTAGAATGGCTCTATAAAGGTGTAAATGTGGATGCAGGCAGGAGGTCCAGAGTGGGAAGTTCCTTTGGGGAGAAAGGATGGGAAAATATCGAGAGCCAAAGACACCACAGCTTTACCCGCGCCGACCTTCAACATTTCCCAGCTTCGTCAGAGCTTTTCTCAGAGGGGACTCTCAGCGCATGACCTCGTGGCACTCTCAGGCACGCCATAATTGCATTCCTCCCTCACATGTCTGCTCTCTCTAACATCTATCAATAGCTTTTAACTATCACTGCATTCCATTGCAGGGGGTCATACTCTGGGCTTCTCCCACTGCTCTTCGTTTCAGAACAGAATTCACAAGTTCAGCAGCACGGAGGAGGTGGATCCGAGCTTACACCCTTCTTTTGCTGAATCTCTGAAGAAAGCATGCCCGACTGGGAACACCCAAAAGAACGCAGGAGCGTTGTTGGATTCCACGTCAACTCGGTTCGACAACCAGTATTTCAAGAACGTGGTGACGGGGAAGGGGATCTTCTCTTCCGATGCGGCCTTGTATACTGATGAAGGAACAAAGCAGTTGGCTCACCAATACGCCGCCAGCCGCCTTCTCTTCTATCGTGATTTCGTCAACTCCATGGTAAAGATGAGTAGCATCCCTGGACAGGGGTCACAGGAAGTCAGACTCAACTGCCGGAAGTTTAATTAAATATGCAGATTCAACTTTTGCATACAATTGAACCGGTGATTCGTAGATCCATGTAGCTTAGTTTCTTTTGGTCGAAAATTGATTACAAACATGTATGTGCTAAGAATGTATTGAGTAGCTAGCAATGTTTAGAAGTATTATTGATTAAATTTCAAAAATCAGAAAAATTAATAGATTTTCGTGAAATTTTTAGCATCTGTTCTTCATGATCTGCATATTTTGTGGTCAAAAATCACAAAAAAATTGTAAAAAAATCCGTGTGTTTTTGTGAATTTGAAAAAAAAAAAAATTTGATTTTTTTTTTCTTTTGTCTTTGGCGAGTTTTGTGATTTTTGAATGGCCTGATTAAACCGTGACAAAATGAGTTCAGACATTTTAAGAAAGTGTACACAATGTTCTTAGAATGGTGATGCAATGTTCATGTAATTATCGTTGTTTTATTTTGTAATTGTGTTTTACATGCATTCAATAGATTCTTCTCTAACTCCTAGATCAATTCTAAATGATTATTTTTTAATTAAAACTTGTCTTTAAGTACAACACTCTACTATGCAGATTATAATAATTCACACTTTAGTCAACTTATAATAACTAATAAATGTTTGCAAGATTTCAAATCTAGATATTAAAATTTGGGGTTAAAATTTATAAAAATTCAAATGGTTTAGAACAATTTTGCATTTATATATTTCAAGTGGAAGAAAAAATAGTAGATTTAAGGATGGAGATATTTTATTAAGGATGAATGATAATGTGATCAAGGTATGACAATGTCATTTTTCAATGTCCACAAGAAATTATAACATTTTATATTATAGTTGATACATCATGGAGAACCTAGATGACACATGTTTACTTCATCATATGAAGCATAAAAATAAATATAAAGGATAATTGTGGTCCTCTATGATCTCTATATTGATATGTAGAATAGTCTAATGTGCAGATCCCAAAAAAAAATCATCTATCTTACATTATACAATTGTACAAAATATGAGACCAACTCAACGGACTATAATGACATTGGGAACACTACTACCTAGACCAATCCTCTTCCAGCCATGTACATGGAATTTTCCATTTTGCTCCCCTCTTTGTTAAATATTTTAATGAATTCCTTTACATATACATGCCTCAAATTTGTGTCTACTATCTCAATCGAGGGAGAGAAATGTTGGAAGTGGTGGTAACCCTTGTAGTAACACTTTGTCAGCATCCTCAAACTTTGGAACAGGCTTCCCATAGGAATTTTGTCAGATGTAGTGATTGCAACTGCCCTGGTGGACGTATGCAAAATGTGGAAGCAGAGACACATGAACTGTTTGATGGATTGCCCCAAAGAAATGTTTTCTCATAGAGCGTTCTGACTACAGGATATTGGCAGAAAAAACGATTTTGTTTGAAAGGCCTCAGAAACATTCAAGCAAATGCCATTGGCAGGTATAAATGCAGACTCTCCAACCTTTGCCAGAGTCCTCGAAGCCGATGCCTAATGGGAGATTTGGAACAAGGTATGAATATCCCTAAAAACATAGAAGACAAGGGTTTTGTCAAAAATGTTGTAGGTGCAACCGCTCTGGTATACTCGTCGGCAAAACGTGGAATCACAGACAAGACATGCGAACTGTTTAACAATGTCCCAGAAAGAAATTTGGTCTCATAGAATGCCATGATTGCAGGATATGAACGAAAGGAAATTGTTGACAAATATTTATAAACTTACAAGAATAAATCAAATTGGTTGTTGTAAAGGCAATTATCTCTGCCTGTGATAAAATGGGAGTGTTTAATTACTTATTTTGTTTGGTTAGAGATTATCCTTTATTTTAATCTATTCTCTATTCTTGAATCTTGTCTATTTAACCAAATCCTCTCTCTACTATTACCTCTTAGCATTTGAATGTCTAAGAAGTCACTTCATAATATCTATCACAAATTTTATATAAATTTATTTTTTTTAATCTTGCTTTTTCTAACCTAATTAAGAATTCACTAATTTCTTGATTTTGACAACATGGGCGGTGACTCTTTGTCTGAGTGGTTCATCTCATCGTAATATCTCTTTAGTTTGGGGAACATGTTGGTTGATAACCCATCATTAGTAATTGATTAATCTTTAATTGTCTTAAAGCTTTTTTTATCTTCAAACAAGTAATTGCTCTCATCTATCATCCCCAAAAATTCTTTGGAAAATTGTAACATTTGACGACTTCTTTGATTCTATTACTTGTTATTCTTTCCTCTTCAGCAATCACCAACTTCTTTACTTCATCCCTTATTTAATTCTTCTTCTTCCCCATAGCAACCACATTCATAGTATACGAAGGTATCCCGTTTAGATGTAGGAAATGCCACAAGACTGGCCATCTTGCTGCGCGGTGTGTATCTGATAAGATTAAATCGAAGAAATCGCCTTCATGGTGGTTGGGGGCTTCTGGCAAACATTATACGGTTTGTAAAGATTCCGTGGATGGGGGATTGGTTGCTTGTCCTCCTCAGAACGATCAAGCTCTGGCTGGAGCTTCTAATGATGTATCTGATGCTGCTAATGTTGTCTTTGAAGCTACTCTTGATGTCTCTGATGTTGTCCCTTCTGGTGCTTCTAGTGTTGTCCATGTGCAGATCGTTGATGTTGTCCCTGGTTCAACATTTTTGTCTTCTGGAGCTCTTGGTTATGCTGCTCATGGTTCTCCTGGGAGGATCTTGGGGTATGATAGTGGTGCCAGTCCTGCCCCTCCTGTGGCTGGGATTGTGACCTGCCCTTTAGTGGGCTCTTCTAGTTCCTCTTTGGACAGGAAGAAGGATGTTGAAAAGGTGGAGGATGGATGGACAACAGTTAAGGGAAAAAAAGTTAAATCTTCCACTCCTTCATTTGATATGAACTTACATTCACATAAAGATGGGCAAAAATGTAAATCTTGATTGCATAGTTTGTGGCTACTTGGGCCTTTTTTCTTTTTGGTTGGAACTATGGTTGGTTCCTTTGGCTTGTTTGGTGGGGCTCCACAGTTGTTTTTTGGTCTTTTTTTAACCTATCTTTTGATGCTTGTGTACAAGGTTTCAGGACCTTTCAAATCCTATTTTTACTTAATCAGAACAACATTCATAGTATACCTACCAAAAGGTTTAAACTTCTCTATGTACATTGTTGTCTTATATTCTTTCAATTGCTTTATCATTTTAGTTAATTTTTCAATATAGTAATAATTTAAGTTAGAAACCATTTTATTATTTTAATATTGAGGATTATAACAAGGAGATGAAGGGATACTTTGATCTTGAAATAGAGGAGGATCATTAGACTGACTTGAAAATATGCTTTGCGTTAGATTCTCAATAGGATCATTGAATATGATGGAAGAGATTTCATGATCTTTCTTAGGAGGTGGATTAGGAATGGAACTTGGAAGGACACGTTGCTCCCTTTATGGAGAGGGATCATCATGGAATACATGAAAAGGTATGAAGGGATCATAATGCCATTCTTGGGATATGGGATCTTAGCCAATCTTTGGAGGAAGTTGGAGTGCTTCAGTATCTTGATATTGATCTTGATCTTAAAGACTTGTTTCTTCATTGTTTGTATTATCTTCTTCAATGGAGCCACTTTTAAGGATGAGGTAGAAGTTTGGATATGCATGGGGGATTCTTGGAGGGATTCCATGTTTGAGCATTGTGTTTGTATCATCTTAAAATGGAAGCACTTCCATGTTAAGAGCGTTTAGCCCTCCTTAGGGGACATTTTTGACCTCTACCATATCATCATGTTTATGCATCATCTCATGCTTCTGTGCTAGTTCAGGACCCAAATTGGGCCTCTCCGGGCACCTCCTACCCCACCTGGCATATTTTCCAGGGGTTCTGACCCCCTAGGTTAGGGTCGACCTTGACCCTGACCTGGGTCCCCCTTTCAAATCAAAAAAAATTTCGGCTACCGGGGCTCATCAAAAATTTAGTTTTCCCGCTTCCGGGTCGGCTGTTTCGAGTTCCGAAGTGTTGATTCCTAAATTATATTTAATATAGGTCCTTTTCTAGGGGCATGGGTCTAATTAGAATTTAATTATCATATGTAGGCCTCCTTAGAATATTGTTCCCTAATTTCATATAAAAGGAAGCATTTCTCTCTCATTTTCTATAAATCTTCTAAGTGCAAAAAAGCTCTAATCAAGATTTTGTCAAGAAGCATAAAGTCCAAGCATCCATTGCCAAGCTTTCAAAGTGTTCAAGTCTTCAACTCAAGCATTCAAGTTCTCCATTGAAGATCAAGGATTCAATCTCTCAAGCCTTTGAAGGGATTAGGTGCAAACATTCAAGATTCATCATCCAAATACTAGATCTAGCCATCATGGTGGTGTGATCTTCCTTCAAGATCCTTTTTTCCTCTTCAAGACTCTTTTATCATCTCTTCAAAGTGGATTTCAAGCATACAATCATGGAGATTTATGGTTCATATTGATTTCATGCTTTCATACTTACATACTTGCATACATTCAAATTTCAATTACATATCTATTGAATATCATAGCTTCATTGTTAGATTCAATTCTACTACATGTTAGCATTCCATACTTTATTGATTTCAAGGTTAATTCCTAAATCAAGGTTTGACTAAGGAAAACCCCTCCCCCACAACAAAACAATCTCCTTTTTCTTGTAGGTACAGGTACAGAATAGTGGATTTGAACCCAGATCTGGATACCCTTTTCGGCAAACTTTCAGGATCCGTGAACAAAGTCACTTTCGGATCTGTGTGGGTCAGGGTTGGCATTATTGGGTCAGGGTTGACATTTGTGGGTCAAGGTCAACCTTTTTCATAAGACAACATCAGAATGGAAAATGATTTCTGGGTTTTGTTCATCTCTGCGTTTCGGTTTGGTATCAACTGTCAGTTTTTCCAAAATCAGTCTATAGACCTCAGAAAATAGCATTCTTTGATCTGCAATATTTCAAGGTTAGTGCATTTCTCATATCTTTTCAATTATAGTCATATATCATTTCTATACATATAATTAACAGAATTTAAGGTATCTCCTTTACTATTCTCCTTTCCAAATAGTTGATTCATTTGTGCATTAACCCTTCTCTTGGTTTGATCAACTTGGATCTCCCATTTGTGCATTTGGGAATTGAAAAGGAACATCTTATCTTCTCCTTAATCACAATTGCAATACTTAATCAATATTACTCAATTAAGGTTAAGGGATTCAATACATTCTAGGCAACTTAAAGAACAATTTACACATCAACACTTTACATTTCAAGATAATCAATTTATAAATCAAATCAACTCCCAACACACATATTTTATCTTACATTTTGGTAACATTCTATTCCATACGTTACAGTGTTAAAAAAATTTGAATAGGACTTTCTAGAGTAGGTATGATTGGAATTGAAGTGTGTGGTGGTTTAGGTTCTTGAACTTTGGAAGCATGGGAGGTATTTGCATCAAGATTGGGATTAACTTGGATTTCTATAGTAGATAATCCCTAAGAGTCAACATAAAAAGTGCCATCATTGAGCTCATTATTTGAGGGAGATAATGTGAAGTGTTGTTGGGAAGCTTTAGAAGATGAAGGAATCATGGGAGAGATGGAGAAAACTTGTGGATCATTTCTAGTTACAAGTTCATGATTTTGGTCATGCTTGGGAAGAGTATCTTGACATATGACCAATTTCTTATTTGGTGAATTATTAGGGTGTTCTTCAATAGAAATATCACCATTATCAATGAGGTCTTGAATAAGATGTATCAATTTTTTGCATAGCGAAGTCTTATATCCTTTATGTCCATGATACTCACAGTAGCTTTTGTGAATCCACCATGAGGGTTTCAATTTAAGATTCAAATCTTTAGCTATGGGTGGTATGATAAGATTATGTGCAAGAAGTTCTTTCAAAGATGACTCGATAGATTATCCCAAAGGTGTAAAGTTTCACTTCAAGGGATATTGTTTGAATTTTTTAATTATTTCTTGGTCTAATTCGGTTATTTGTCTATTTTTTGCATCTCAAAGGTATGACTCGAGAAGGTTCATTGGTTCCTTTTATTTGGTTTGTATTCCATAAATTTGTCTCTCAAGATCTTGAATTTTTTGAGCCAAAGAGGCCATGGGAATGTAGGATGATTCTGATATTTGATCTTGGATAAAGGATATGTGAAATGATATGTGACTCAAGGAAAGTGACTTAAGTGCAAGCTAAGGATATGACTGAATGAAATGATGCAAAGAGTGGAATGAGAGACATGCAAGGACTGGGTATGACTAGCTACAAGGCAACAAGACTATGCAAGGACCTAAAAGATAAAAATTGTGAAACAATTTCCCAAGAGATTGTCCATGATTAAGTTGAGAGCAGAGGTTCAATGTTTCAATGTCTATTTTGCAAAGTTTTAGTTTCAAGTGTGGTGTTGGTTACTAATTGGAAATATTTTATTTTGAACACACACATCAAACATGACATACAGAATGACTATTTGATTTTTGCAATAAAATAAAATCACATTCAAGTACAACTTAAGGCTGGCCAAGACAATATTTGTTGGGTTCCCACCATGGATAAATTTAAGCCTCACTTATTCAAAGAGGATAGCTTAGAAGTTTGGTGATACTAGCTCCTCCTTACACATCACACACTTCTCGGACACACCAAAATTTTATTTCCCAAAGACCTGAAGATATCAAGGAATTTTCTATCTCTACTTTGAACTGTGAGAATGGGGGATGACATTAGAGGTGTGACCTCCTGCACTAGCAAATAGAAGGATTTTAGCTACAACAAAAATAAGCTTTTCAGTTAAAATTTGGGGGCCCAAAATATTATGAGCATCTAGCAAGCCACTTAAATCTCTAACCAATCCTACTATGGGTCTAATATATGCAAGGTACCTCCCCTTTCAAACTGCCATTGTATGGTAATCTCTAATACCGGTTATACTTGGCTTTGGCCTTATCTTTCATTTAAATAAAGGAAAAAATTGAAAGCACTACTTTCAAGGTCTTTCCCTTGGGGTGAGTACCCATTTTCCCACCATGGTAGGCCTCTCTAAAATGTAGAAGAAATTTCTCTTGCACCCAACATCCATGAAGGCGAGGGAAGAGGATGTATGTTTGTTATATCTAGGGATTAAACATAAAGAAAAAGTATGCAAGCGCACTAGACACATCAATGACTTATGTAATTTTTAGATCCTAAATGAAATGTGATCTATGCTAGAATCAGACGATCAATTTTAAAAATCACATTCATTGCACCTTGCATAAAAAATCATTAATAATTTTCAAATCAAATTCTTCACCAAACATGAGTATCCTATAAAACCCATTAGTCCGCAAAAGATAGTCTCAAAAAGCCCACTGAAAAATTATTCTACTCTAACCCACATTCTAATGACAAAAAATTGTTTGAATGGGAGATATCTTCTCTAGCTCACTCAATGCAATAACATGAAATAGAAAATGAGGATGCAACCATCTACTGAGTGGGGGTTTGTCACCATTGCTACTTATTCAAGAAATACAATGCATGAAACCATCTAATTGTGTGGGAGTTTGTTACCATTGCCGCTTATACAATGCATGAAATCAAAAGACACTAACTAGGCTAATTGAAGCAAAAAAGTCAATGTAAGAATACAATGTATGAAATAACCTAAATGCACAGGGTTTTGTCACCATCGTCGCTAACGCATGAAAATAAAAGATACTAACTAGGCTAATTAAATCACCAAAAAAAACATGTATGCAATAACAAATTAGCAAAGAAAACATGCATGCAACAACAAATCAACAAAGAAAACCTGCATGCAACAATAAATTAGTAAAGAGAATGCATATGCAATAAAAAAATCACCAAAGAAAACATGCATGCAATAAAAAATTAAAAAATAAAACTTTCATGCAATAATAAATCGACAAAGAAAACTTGCATGCAATAACAAATAAGTAAGGAGAACAAGCATGCAATAACAAATCACTAAAGAAAATTTGCATGCAATAACAAATCACCAAAGAAAGCATGCATGCAACAACAAATCAACAAAGAAATCTCGAATGCAATAAAAGTTTAGAAAAGAGAACATGCGTGCAAAAAAATCACCAAAGAAAACCTGCATGCAAGGTCCTGGTGTGTGTGCCAGATGAAGATGAGGGAAATGAGGATATATATTTTTAGATCATTCTGACATCCAACAATGGAGTACCTTCCACACACACACACACACACACACATGCAAACAAAATAACTAATCTAAATCACACATGCATGCCAATGGATTTCTGACTCCGTTGCCCTCCTATATATCAAGATCTTGCGCTTAACAATGGATGTTGTTAGAAGCTATGAAGAATAGAGATTGGGAGATGAATATGTAAAGATAAAAATAATCTAAAATACAAGAAATACTAGAATGCAAATGAGTGATGTAAATAAGAATGGAGGATTTGAAATGACAAGGGGCATTGCTTAAATATATGTCCTTGAGAGGGAATCCCATATTAGGATGGATGTGGGATAAAAGACAAGATGTGGAATTGTAAATAGGCTTGTCCCACATGCATTAAGTGGATGTAATTGCTAGAGGTGGGATATGATAAATAAAGGATGAAGTGAATGTGAGAGATATTTAGAGATATAAGAGAATAATAATAGAATATGCTTATTTATTTAATGGATTTAATGGAGAAATATGAATATTGAATAATATAAATATTATAATGAAAGGTATGGTAATTATAATATGATGGAGAAATGGAATAACAAATATGAATATTATTTAATGAAAATATGAATAGTAATATAAAGAATATAACAAGAATATCACAATGGATCCACCTGATTAATAGAAAAAATGATATTGAGTATAAGAGGACAATTTTATATATCTACAGTTAAATATTTTAGAATTTCAAAATTAAATAATAATTAAAAATATTCATAGCTTTTTAACATAATAAGAAAATAAGATTATTCCAATGCACCAATCAAGATTGAAGTAAATAATTATTTAAATAAAAAATATTTAATGATATATAATTAATGATATGTTTAAAAGATGATGCACAACAGACATAAAAATGCCCAGTAGAAATAAAAACAATAAAACTCTCAAATTCAAACTGTAAACTTGCTACTAAATCACACCCTTTATTTTATTCTATTCAATCCCCTCTCTCCTCCTACAAGCTTGCAGACTTACAATATTTATATAAAAATATGCAACCTCCTAATCCACAAAATCTGGAACAAATTACTAACATTACAAAATCACTAGTTATCTAAAATCTCATCAGACTAAAATTAAGATAAAAATAGTTCGGTAGAATTATCTTCTAGAACTCTAATCTTGGCAATTTGTTGCTCTTGCATCAGACTCCCAAGGAACAAAAGAATTGTTCATGGGCTCCTGTCCATGAGGTCCTCAACACTGACACCATACTTGAATAGATCAGAAATCGTCATCCATGTGGAATCTTCAAGTGGATGCCCTTTCCATTCGACCAAATATTCCAAATGTTCCTTACCTCTAGTTTTCATGATGACTTTTGTGTCCAAGATTGATTCAGGTTGCTTTGGTGTGGCTTTCGGCAAGTGTTACTGCCATTCGATGACCTGCTCTACAACTGTTTTAGGTTCTTGGATTTTTTGTTTCTCATCCTTATAAGGTTACAAATCTACAACATTAAATATAGGAGAAATCCCAATGCCCTTTGGAAGCTCAATTTCATATGCATTGCTTGAGAACTTTCATAGAATCCGACAAGGACCAATTTTCTTTGCTTTCAACTTATTATATTCTCCTCTTGGGAATATTTATTTTCTAAGATGAGCTAGGACCATATCCCCAACATTAAAATTGACTTCTTTCCTTTTCATATCAGCTCTCCTTTTGTACTTAATGGTACTTTCCTCAAGTTTCCTTTTCACTTGGTCATGCAATTCTTGGATTATATTGGCAAAATCCTCACCATCAGCACTCCTTGTCTCCATTTTACCTAGATTTCTTAGCTCACATAATCCTCTAGGATGCATACCATACAAGATCTGAAAAGGACTCATACTTGTTCTTCTTTTAGGGGAATCATTATATGCAAACTCAGCTTGTGCAAGAACCAAATGCCATTGTTTTGGATGCATACTTATTAAGCTTCGCAAGATGTTTCCAAGGCTTCTACTAGTCACTTATGTTTGACCATCAGTTTGAGGATGGTAAGCCAAGCTGAAACTCAAAGTGGTGCCCAATTTCTTCCATAGAGTCCTCCAAAAGTGTCCTACAAATTTAGTATCTCGATCAGAGACAATACTCCTAGGAAGTCCATGTAGTCTAACTATCTCCTTTAAGAAAAGATTTGCAATATTAGTAGCATCTCTTACTTTTGTACATGGGATGAAATGAGACATTTTAGAAAACCTATGAACTACTACAAATATTGAATCATGTCCTTTATGGGTTCTTGGTAGACCAAGTACAAAGTCCATACTGATTGAATCCCATGGCCTATTTGGGATTGGTAGTGGTTGATGCAAACCTGCATTTTGGCTACTTCCTTTGGCATGTTGGCATACTTTACACCTCTCCACAAAATTCTTAACATCATTTCCCATACTTTGCAAATAATAATGTGAACTTAATTGAGCCAGCGTCTTATTTTGTCCAAAATGCCCTCCTAAGCTTCCACTGTGTTTCTCCTTCAATAGATTCTCTCTCATGGAACTTCTTGGAATGAAAATTTGGTTTCCTTTGAATAGTAGACCCTCATGTATCATGTATTCCATCCAAGGACTCCTATCACTACTCAAGGGATTTAAATAGGCTTCATATGCCTCTTTGAAGTCTCTATCTTCTTTGTACATCTCCTTCAGGTCATTAAATCCTAGTATGCTCACTTGAGACTCCTGCAAGATCAAACTCCTCTTGCTCAAAGAATCTACCACTTTATTAGATTGACCACTCTTATGGTTGATGACAAAAGTAAAAATTTGTGAAAATTCAACCCATTTTACATGTCTTTGGTTCAACTTATGTTGACTATTGATAAATTTCAATGCATGATTGTCAGTGAACAAAACAAATTCCTTAGGCATGAGATAATGCCTCCATTTATTTAATGCTTGTATTGTGGAATAGAACTCCTGATCATATGTTGAATATCTCTTCTTTGCATCATTAATCTTTTCACAGAAGTAAGCAATAGGCTTTCCCTCTTGACTAAGGACGACACCTATAGCAGTCCCACTAGCATCACACTCAACTTGAAAAGGCTTAGTAAAATTAGGTAGAGACAAGATAGGTTCCTCTGTAATTTTCTTTTTAAGCACATAAAAAAATTTATTATCAACTTATGTCCAATGGAATGTCTTTTTATCTCCCTTAATGGTATACACTATTGGAGCACAAATCCCACTAAAATTTCTTATGAATTTCCTATAGAAACTGGCCAACCCATAAAAACTTCTTACGTCAAAGATATTCTTAGGAGTAGGCCATTCAATGATTGCCTTTATCTTGTCCTTGTCCATCTTTAGTCCTTCTTGTGAGATGACAAATCCCAAGTAAACCAATTCTGTCTTCAAGAAAGTACACTTTTTGAGATTGATTAGTAGCTTTTATTTATGCAATTTATCTAATACCATCATTAAATGTCTCAAATGTTCTTTCTTTGATTGACTATATACCAGAATGGTATCCAAGTATACTATGACAAAATTACTTGTGAAACCTTTAAGCACCTCATTCATAAGGCGCATGAAAGTGCTTGGAGCATTAGTTAAGCCAAATGGCATAACTAGCCATTCATAGAGACCATGGTTTCTTTTAAAGGTTGTCTTCCATTTATCACCTTGCCTAATTCTGATCTGATGGTAGCCACTTTTCAAGTCTATTTTAGAGAAATAATTAGCCCCACTTAAACAATCCAATAAATCATCAATCCTTGGTAAAGGAAACCTATAGCTGATGGTTATTTTGTTGATTGCTCTTGAATCTGTGCACATTCGCTAGCTCCCATCCTTCTTAGGGCTCAAAATAGTTGGAACTGCACAAGGACTTAAACTTTCCTTTATCAATCCTTTCTCTAACAATTCTTGCACTCGTTTCTTGATTTCTTCATTTTCTCTCGGTGTCATCTTGTAGGCAGCTTTATTTGGAAGATTTTCTCCTGGAATCAAATCTCTGTGATGAATAATACTCCTTAATGGGGGTAAAACATTAGGCTGATCATCCACTACTATGCCTTTATACTCTTTCAACATACCTTGAATTTTTTCAGGAAAATCAATTATCTTTGTTCTAGTATCTTCACTTTTAAGCTTTCCTATCAAAGCAAAGTTTACCTCTTCCTTCTTAATTTGGTGTAGAAATTGCTTACCACCCATTAGCATCACCCTAAAAATTGGTTCAGTGGTAACATGTTCCTCCTTTACGGGTGTAAGAATGTGCTTCTTCCCATCTTTCTCAAAAGTGTAGGTATTGTTTTGCCCATCATGCATAGCCTTTCTGTCATATTTCCAAGGTCTTCCAAGTAAAACATGGAATACATCCATGGGTATAACATCACACACTATCCAATCTTTGTAAGTTCCTATTTGTAAATCCACTTTACATTGCTCATTAACCAAGAGTTGATGTCCTTTTTGCAACTATGATGCTCTGTAAGGAGTAGGATTTGTTACCTTTTTCAATCCTAACTTCTCCACCATCTCTATTGAAACTAGATTGTTTGTGCTTCCACTATCTATGATGACTTTGCAACACTTTCCCCCACTCTTGCATGTTGTTCAGAACAAATGCTTTCTTTGGGGTGGTTCTATCACCTCCTTGTTGGGTTTGAGTAACACCCTTCTCACTAAGAGTGATTCACCAACTTCAGGTTCATCATTATAACTGACAGGTTCATGTACATCTTCCTCCTCTTCACCTTCAGCAATGTATACACTTCTTTCACTTGTCGTAGGATTTTCTGGACACTCATAAGATCTATGGCCATATTTGTTACATTTAAAAGATTTTCCAAGAAATCATGTACCTCTACCTCTTGAATAAGGCCTTCCTCTAAAAGATTCATTACCTTGATATGCTTGTTCTTGTTGATGCAAGTTACTAGCTTCTTCTTTTTGTGCTTGTCATTGTCCTCTACCTCCTTGTGATCCTCTTCCTCTAAAACTTTGACTTTTCTCTCTTGAGCTTTGTGTCTGTTTCCTGGATAATTTATCTTCAGCTTTTAGAGCTGTAACATATGAAATAGATGTCACCAAAATGTAAAGGAGAAAAATGGGGGGGGGGGGTGTTTAGGAG
>MU223567.1:2298159-2313119 GCA_018584345.1 Thuja plicata | reverse complement strand
GAAGATGGATAGAGAGATCACCAAAAGGGCACTTTTTTGGCTTGAATCCTTCAATGGCCTCCAATGGATCTCCTTCATGCAAATGGATACTTGAGAATGATGGATGCTTGCTTCAAATATTTCTCAAATGCTTTCTTGGACTTCACTTCATAAGGATGCTTGATGCTTGATTAGAAGACTTCAATTGCTTGATCATGGTTCTTAGAGAAAATGAGAGGAGAAAGCTCCCTTTTATATGAAACTAGGGCACAATCTTCTAAGGAGGCCTACATGGGATAATTAAATCATCATTTAAGCCTTTACCCCTAGGAGAGGACCTATATTAAATATAATTTAGGAATCAACCGATTCGGAACCCGAAACAGCCGACCTGGAAGCGGGAATAAACTTTTTGTGAAGATCGACATCTTAGAAACCAAAAGTTCCCAGGATTTGGACCCTGGGATAGGATTGAGGTTGGCCCTATCCTAGGACAGGGCCGAGGTCAACCCTGTCCTAGGGCAGGGCCGAGGTCAACCCTGTCCTAAGAGGTCGATCCTATCCCCAGATCCCAGGATCACAGGTCAGAGACCCAAAATGTAAAATTTAGGTCAGGACATGGAGGTTAGAAAGGCAGGTCAGGGGGGAAGCCATGTCAAGATCAGGAACCCATTTAGAGGCGCTTGTCATGACCCCAAATCACTCACTCGAAAGGATAAACCAGTCTCCTATGGAAGTGCTTCCATTTTTTGACTATACAAGAGCATATTGGTATGCTTCCTCCATAGTTCTAGGGAAAAAAAGGTTGATTTCATCTTGAATATTATACTTTAGCCCATTGAGATATCTAGCCACTTTTTTAGGATCATCTTAAATGTGACCAGCCCTAATAGTCAACCTATAAAATTCTTCTGTGTAATCTTTAACTGACATGTCCTTTTGTCTAAGATTTTATAATTTCTTAAAAAGACTAAGTTGATATTATTTGGGCAAGAATTTACCTTTTATTTTTGTTAACATTCTATCCCAACTGTTGATCTTGGTCTTTCCTTGTTGAATCCTTTCATCTTGTACTCCATCCCACCAGAGGGATGCATGACCCTTCAATCAAGTTGCCGCAAATTTTACTTTCTTGTCATTAACAAAATTTTCATATTCAAAATACTTGTTCATTGCGCTGATCCAATCGATCAGCTCCTCAGCATCTAAGTTGCCTTCATACATAGGCACTTTCAACCTTGGCTTAGAACCAGCTCCCAGAATCGCTCTAACGATTCTTGTTTCAACTCCTTCCTCTTCTTCTTCCTCTTCTCTTTGAGGTTCCCTCTCTTCCTCACTGACATCCCCTATGTCAGCTCCTCTTCTTTATGTCAGTTCCATAGCTTCCAATCGTGCCTCCATGTGTCTCATCCCTTCTAGAATTTTTGCATTGGCAAATTGTCTTCCTGGACCTCTTCCTCTTCCTCGTCCTCGAACTCGGAGTGCCATATCTTGACAAAGAAAATCTTGTCTCACACTAACTGGAACTTCTTCACTATCGGACACCAATAATGGCAAAGGGCTGAAGAATATTCTTCTTCTCATACAAATTTTGATTATTACTAAGATCAAAATGCTCTCTTCTTCACTTTATATGATGGATCATTGAAAGAAAAAAAACAAGATTCTAAATATGCAAACAATATTAAGTTTAAATTCATAAACTTACTCATGCATATTGCATAGAAACCCGTCACCTTCTGATTGAAACTGCTCCTTTACTGCAATGAATTCTTCAAAATGATTACTGACATTTCATGCTCCTTATTCCCAGCTTTTCAAAACATTTTGAATTTCTCAATTTTGTTTAGAAACGAGGAAGCTATTTGCATTTTACCTACACTGGTTTTTCTGACAGCAACTTCACATTGACGCCTTCTTCAACCAATCTTCACAAAAAAATCACACCAGCGTCAACCTCGAGACCCATGAATTGATCTCCTTTGCTACCACCAACCTCTTGCAGTCATTTACATTAATCTCAAGACACAAATTTGCCAGGGAGTGAGCACATGTGGAGCACATGTGGCACCACATATGTTAAAGTCTTCCGCAGATTTTCCCTTGGCCCCGGTCAACCAATGGTGCTCAAACCAAACTCACAGTATATTCCTCACACTAGTAGGCATCTTTTTAGCTCTGATACCACATGATGCACAGCAGAAATAAAAACAATAAAACTCTCAGATTCAAACTATAAACTTGCTGCTAAATCACACCCTTTATTTTATTCTATGCAATCCCTCCTCTCCTCCTACAAGCTTGCAGACTTACAATATTTATATAAAAATATGCAACCTCCTAATCCACAAAATCTGGAACAAATTACTAACATTACAAAATCACTAGTTATCTAAAATCTTATCACACTAAAACTAAGATAAAAACAGTTCGGTAGAATTATCTTCTAGAACTCTAATCTTGGCAATTTGTTGCTTCTGCATCAAAAGATAAAATAGAAACAAATTTAAAAATATTAGAGTCGTAATAAAAACTTATTTTCTTAACATTCAATCAATGTAACATAGTAAATTTACATTTTAACATTTATTAGAAATTTTTATCTCTTGTTATATTCTATTAATTTTATATATGAAATAGCATCTTCAAACTAGCTATCTCTCCAAATCTTGTTGAATAAAGATTTAAAAAAATCTAAACTCTACAATCACGTAAGAAAATCCTCCTCCGCATCCAATCCAAAATGCTCCCTTTGATATCATACTTCCATCACCATTACCACCATATTCATTGTCACTAGGCTAACCATCTTATTTTATTTTCTTGTATTGAAATGGGAGAGGCCTCTAACATAATCCAAGTTGTTACCCATAATACTTTGCATTGGCATGTCTTGAATTGGAACTCTTAGTGGATTCAGCCTTGGAAGCTAATTGTATGACTTGTTTAACACATTTATATAATTTTCTATTTTGCAAGACTTTGAAGAATAATCCCTTCCAATCTATTATTAGAGGCATCCAGTTATTATAACACCATTACTTTTGAAATGCTTTGAGGAATGAGGTTAATAAGGATGTTGCGAGAAATGTTTAAATATCAAAGCCCTTCCCAGATCTCCAAATCTTTAGGAATTTCCCCAGTAAGGGTATTCCACACCAAGCTTATCGATGTTGGGTTAAGGTGGATATTCACATTGTTGCTGGCTCCTCTTGATAATAAGACTGAAGTCCGCTATCAAGACTATGCCTATGAACATCTCATTTTGAAAAGTAATTAGATTCAAGGATCAATTTATATGATAATATTTACCTTTGATGGTTTCAATGTCTTCAAGAATGGTATGAATCTGACATTGATGGTAGAGCCTTAAAGTGTATTATTTGATAAATGATAAAGTTGATTTTTTTAAACTTATTGAAGAAACATTTAATGGGCATATTGAGGTGGTGATTTCCTAAATTCAAGAGTAGTAAATCATCAAGACCAAATATCCAATATGGAAATCCTCCATTAAAATTATTTGAGTCTAAATCTAATATTCTGAATGACTGACAACTTGCTAAAGATGCAGGTATGTTGTTGTAAATTTGCTAGAGTGAAATAACAATACCTTAAGAATTTTTTATTGTCTAGGTCAAGATAAATGTTCCTTAAAATGATATGTTCGCAATTGATATAATTTTCTAACTATTTTTTAAGAGATGGAAGAAGATTTTCTCATAAATTATTGTCAATTAAATTTTTTAATTAACAAACTCTAAAAAAATATACATTTGTAAATAAAATTTTAGATATATAATTATAAATTAGTGAGGTCTAGTTAAACAATCTTAAAATAGCTTAGAACACAAAATACACTTGAAAATAGAATTCTACCAAGAAAGTAAAATAGATCATTGATTAATAATTTGAAAACGTATTTGATATGCTAACATTTCAGATATTTTAGCTTGATTAAATCAATAGAAATGAAACAAAGACACAATATTACTACTAATATTTTCTATTAATGAATCAACCTTTTACAAGTATGTTCACTACTATATCTTTTTCCATAATGAATGGACATAAATTTATTTAGTATGAATAATATCATCTCATATGACAAACTACCTAATATAAAGGTCAGCCTTAAACATCACACGTTAAGGAAAAAATTAAGCTTGCAAAAAGTAAGTCAACTTCGACTATTTAACACTTTTTACTTAAAAATCAGTCATTAGTGTGTGATATTTACAGTCGTAGAAATATAACATGGTTAAACCAATAGAAACTAAGCAGGCAGTATAAATGTTTTCTGCTAAGCAATCAAATTAATTATAATAAGCACCTTCACATCTAGATCTTTTCCTTCACGGATCGACATAGATCCATTTCCTATGGATGACACCCCCTCCTCTTTGGCGAGCCAATGCGGTACGGGCAGATGGGCAGATGTGAAGCAAAGGCAAATTCATTACGACTTAAAGCGTCGAGACTGGTAGTTGTGTTATGCCGGCATGAAGACCACTAAAGTCATCAAGTATTCAGGCAATGCACAGCCATAAAGATATCAAGACCGCCATTTTCAAGCTGTGAAGAATCCTCAAAAATGGAGTCAGAAACCAGAGCGGATTTCTTCCCCCTCTTCCGAATCCTGAACGATGGAAGCATCCAACGCTGCATGGGCACCGACACTCTGCCCCCTCAAATCGACGGAGTGCCCGTGGCCTCCCAAGACATAACACTGGACGCAACCAAGGGCGTTTACGTCCGGGTATATGTTCCCTGCACCGGCGAAGGCGAAAAGTTACCGGTGGTGGTATACATTCACGGCGGGGGCTTCTGCATAGAATCGGCCGCTTCCCCAACATACCACAACTATCTCAATCTCCTGGCAAAAGAGGCCAAAGTGATCTGCGTGTCGGTGGACTACAGGCGGGTGCCAGAGCATCGGCTCCCTGTACCCTACGACGACTGCTTTAGCGCTCTCGAATGGCTCGATACGGAAACCCTAAATCCTTGTATTGCCACCAAAGCAGACTTGGGCAGGTGCTTCCTGGCTGGGGACAGTGCGGGGGCCAATATTGTGCAGCAATTGGGTATTCTGGCCTCTCAGAAAAACTGGAAGCGCTTGTGTTTCGAGGGCGCGGTGTTAATTCATCCCTTCTTTGACGGGGAAGATAAGATCGTTGAATTGGAGCCCGAATCCCAAGCCATGGTTGATTTGGGGGATGGTGTGTGGAAGTTGTCGTTGCCCGATGGGGCAGATAAAGACCACCCTTTCAGTAACCCCATTGGTCCAAGCTCCCCTCCCCTGGCTTCGCTTGTTTACAGGCGTCTGCTGGTTGTGGTCGCGGGCAAAGATTTTCTGAAGCACAGGGGGAAATTGTACTACGAAGCGCTCGGGAAGGCAGGAAAAGAGGCAGAATTTATGAATGCCGAGGAGGAAATGCATGTGTTTCATCTCATGGATCCTCAGTGCCCGAATGCTGTGTTGATGATGAAGCGAATTTCTGATTTCATTGCATCCGCTCCTGCGGTCACTTCCTAATGAGGGGATTCTGTAACTCCTAGGTTTTCTTCTTTTGTTATAAGCTCTGCTCCTGTACCGACCAATATCTGTCATGACGTTTTCATTTTGCTCTCAATATCTGGTTTTCTTTGTTATTTTCATAGTCCATGTTCTGTAAATCGTATCTTGCTATAGATCTGAGGGTATTTGTTTGGAATTTGGGTATTATAGGCTGCATCGGAAGGGCTGAGCTTGAAATACAACGTTTAAGGTTAATATGTTCGGTGGGGCACTGGTAAGATCGCAATTTGCTTGGGACAGAATATTTTTTGTAGCTTCTTACGGATACTGGGTTTAAGGTCCTGGTTTCAGACACGATCCTTCATTATTTTATATTTTATTTTACAGTAAGCATTAAAACATTGTTTTCCATGAGGTTTTCCCTGGGAAGCATTCAAATCCTACTTTTCATGTCCTATTGAATGGATGTATAAATTGACGGTTTCTTAAAATTACGTTAAAGAGTGTAATTATTTAAGTATGCTTATTTAAAAATGAGAACTGCTCATGTGAAACTATCTTATTTAGATTTTATATCTTATTAATTTAATTTTCTTAGAGTTTTATTAAATTAGTATAAATATTTGGAAGATACATATTTGAAAATATCTAGAAGTGTTAATTTAAGCTATTTTTTGTATTTAAAATATTTTATTTTACAATTAGCATAAAAAACATTGTTTTCATGAGGTTTCAGCTTGGAAGCATTCAAATCCTACTTTTCAACGGATGTATGCTTAAAATAATGTTAAACGAGTGTAAATATTTAAGTATGCTTATTTAAAAATGAGAAATACTGATGTGAAGCTATCTTATATAGATTTTATATCTTATTAATTTGATTTTCTTAGAGTTTTATTAAATTAGTGTAAATATTTGGAAGATACATATTTGAAAATATCTAGAGGTGTTAATTTAAGCTATTTTATGTATTTAAAATATTTTATTTTATAGTTAGCATAAAAAACATTGTTTTCATGAGGTTTCACCGAGTGTAAATATTTAAGTATGCTTATTTAAAAATGAGAAATACTGATGAGAAGCTATCTTATTTATATTTTATATCTTATTAATTTGATTTTCTTAGAGTTTTATTAAATTAGTCTAGATATTTGGAAGATACATATTTGAAAATATCTAGAGGTGTTAATTTAAGCTATTTTATCTATTTAAAATATTTTATTTTACAGTTAGCATAAAAAAATATTGTTTTCATGAGGTTTCACCTTGGAAGCATTCAAATCCTACTTTTCATGTCCCATGAACACATGTATAAATTATGTTAAACGAGTGTAAATATTTAAGTATGCTTATTTAAAAATGAGAAATACTGATGTGAAGCTATCTTATTTAGATTTTATATCTTATTAATTTTATTTTCTTAGAGTTTTATTAAATTAGTGTAAATATTTGGAAGATACATATTTGAAAATATCTAGAAGTGTTAATTTAAGCTATTTTATGTATTTAAAATACTTTATGTAAATTATGTTAGAAATAATAACATTTTGATCTATAAATGGCTCTAAGATTTATGATGAAAAGTAAGTTTTTTTTGTTGGTATATTTGAGTGTTTATTGATACACTTATTCAATTAAGTTCCACTCTTGATTATCATTGAACAATGTCTTTTGACATTAATAAATATTATATATTTTTTATTTTTTATTATTGTAATATGTGTAAAACCATATTTTCAAAAATGTTGATTGTCATATTGATACACTTATTCAATTATATTCCACTCTTGGTTATCATTGAACAATGTCTTTTGACATTAATAAATATTGTGTCTTTATTAGTTTTTATTATTGTAATATATGTAAAAACACATTCTAAAATATGTTGATTTTACGTTAAAAAAAATGTTGATTGTCATATTATTTATTGGGCTTCAAATTTTTAATAGGTGAATAACTTATATTGATACTACATCATATTTTTCTAAAATTTGTGATTTTCACTAAATGGTATGGATCTTTCAAAAAATAGGGGTTGTGTAATCTAGGCAATCCATTGAGTAAATTGAAGAAATCATGGTTGACCTATAATTGATATAGAAAAAATCTATGAAAAGAATAACTAGTCATACATATTCGCAACTAGATATCTACTAACATTATTTTGAATACATATAGAAATTTGTTATTAAAAAAATTGAGGATATGAAAATTATGAAGGAAAAGTGAAAGATAATATTAGAAATTACATCGTTTTGGCTTGTATGTACAACATCAATCCCTATACCAAGCATATGAATTCTCAACAAGACCATACAAAGGATTCATATTTACTCACACTTGCAATTGTTTAAGAAATGATTACTGTAGATGAGGGGAAATGAGTGATCTATATTTTCAAATCTTTCCAACACCCAACAATGGAGACATTATCACAAATACACCTACAAATCATAAACAAGTGAACACAAACATGCATTTGAAACTAAAATGTCACTTCATTGCACTCATATCAATCAACGTCTTGTGCTTAAAGATGAATGCTCTCAAAAGAACATGCACTAGCATCTATGATGAGCACATATTTAAGATGAATGATAAAGAAGATACAAAGTACAAGAGAAAACTAGAATAGAAAAGAAGTTAGAATGTCAAGATTGCTAAATCACTATAATGGATGCTATGAATGTGAACGATTGATGTAAGAAAATAATGAAGGATTTGAAATAAGAAGGGGCATTTCTTAAATAGATGTCCTCAGGGTGAATCCCATATCAAGAAGGATGCAGAATAAAAGATGTGGTAGGGAATTGTAAGTGTAAATTCCACATTAACTAAGTGACTTCAAATGATAGAGGTGAAAGAGGATAAATAAACAAATGAAGTGGATATGAGAGGGATTTAGGAGTTTATTAGAATAAGAATAGGATATTTATTTATTTAATAGATTTAATAGATAAAAATAATAAATAAAATATTATTTAATGGATAATAATAATATTTAATGAAAAACATGATTAATGGTATGATATTAATAATATAATGGAGAAATATGAATAATAATGATATGGATCCACCTTATTTATGGGAAAATTGATATTGATGCAAGATGACAATTTTTACATGTCTACAATTACAGTCATCACAATCAATGTATAAAAATATGAAATATTCCTTGTAAATATTTAAGCCTCCAGTTTTTAATACATTCCTAAATTTCACCTTGAAGAAGATGACATATTTGTAACAATGCTTGAATCATTCTTGTTTTCCTTACTAATTCATGCTTAGAAATTATCCAAGGGTTACTAATTCATACTTTGAAATTATAGTGAGGTGTAAGAAATTGATATGAAGAAGTATAATATGACTAGTCATGGAGATGATAGCATTACCTTGCATAACAATTTTGGTTGCAAGTGCTAACACTTGTTCTATGAGATGATCAACTATTGTATTTCCATTTTTTTTTCTTCCAATTGGATAAGAATACTTTTTGTATAACCAAAGTTGATATTCAAATGCACACATGGTTCCTAATGATAGTGCTTAGACTTGTTATTTGTGTAGAATGCGAATTCATCTTAGCCAACCATCTTTCTCTACCTATGAAGTTTTGATGAATGAGTTCACTAAGTTGGAGGAATGCTATATATACAACATACCCATGGTTGATGTAATCTACTTCAAATATTGATGAACAAAATATTTTATAGAAATTTATTCTCATGACAACGTATAACAACCATGACATGTACTGAATATGGTAGTAATGGGCAACAACAAAATTTAATTAGTGGATTGCTTAAAAGTCAATATTGACTTGATACAAATTATCATAAGCCATTAAAATAATATGAAAAGTATAGCATTTCATTGTGGACTAAGTTATATATTACAAGAGTTAGTACACAATTGACACTATTTACATACATATAATGAAATATTTTTCATAATTATTTATTAAAAAATATTCAAATGATTCAATCAATAAAAAAGTATATAGTTAATTGAAATTTCATTATTGGCAAATATACAAGTTTGTTTGATTATTTATTAGTTTTATTAACAAATTTATGTATTCATTCAAACAAATTTATAATCGACTCTAAGATAAAGAAATGAACTAGTTAATTGAAAATGAAAAGCAAATATAAATAATTACATTCTTATTGTCACACAACAAATAATAATCTAATAGTAATTGAAATTGATAAATTTGGATGATTAGTATAAAATTATAATATTTCACCAAAGTTATTATTGTAAATTTAGAAATATATAATAAACTCTTTCATTTGTCTGATTTTTTTCTAGATTACAAAAGGAATCAATCTTTTCAAGAAATTCATAAAGATCTTCTTCAAGGAAAAAAATTAAAAATTCATCATAAATTTTAATAACATTAAATTTTCACAATGTATTATGATAATCTTTTGCTAATTCTAATTTAGATTGTGTAAAAGTTTTTCCCAACAATATTTCTGATTTAACTCTCCTTTATGCTCTTTCATCGTGAAAATAGATCACACATCTAAAATGTTGATTAAAAAACAACAAGAAATCATCATTAACTTTCTTATAAAAAAAAACTAATGAAAAGAATCTTCAACTAACTGTTCGAACATTGCATAGTAGTGTATTTCATAATCATTGTAATTTTCATTTTATGCAACAGAATATTGCATGACGGTGATAGTAAGTTTGAGTTGAACTGCAGTAACTTGGAGTTGAGCGGTGGTGAGATTGAGCATCACCTACTGTCAAGATCATCGTTAACTTTCTTATCAAAAGAAAAACAACAGCAATCAATTCATTCAATAAAGTCATAAAAAAACAATCCATTGGATTAAATTATAATAATCTTCCTAAAGAAATCAATATATTCAATGAAGTCACAATATATCCTTCCAGTCAAAAGAACAAAATAATTCTTAGTTAGTATTTCAATGGCGTGTTGCAGAAATGGTGACAGAGAGGCAGAAGTGGGCCAACATACTGAATTTGGCCCCTAGAATTTGCACGTCTTTGACAATGTCTAGAAGCTCAAACTGTACGTAAGAAAATGAAGAAAACTTTAGTGGGACAGTGAGGGTAGCTATTGCTCTGCAGATTGTCAGAAGAAATTGTGACTGTCCAAAATAAAATTAATTTTGCTGACGGCTAGCCGGACAAATCTGCGTTTGACCTTGGACATACAGTAACAATTGTCAATTAATAAACGTTTCTAACATGGCCCACACGTCCTCATTTTTCCACCTCTGGCTATCCAGCCATATAACAAAGTGTCTTCTAGATAAGATTTCCTAAATATATGGTCTGGAATTGGACCCGAATTGGCATTATCTAATTTTGGATAATGTCAAATTCTATGTTTGGGTCCTTGGAAAAAAATGAAATTGGAATTTCGAAATTCTCATTTTGTCCCCAAAATGGAAATATCATCTTCCAATTCCAATTCCAATTTTTACAAAAGCAAATTTAATATTTCATGGGATCCGTGACTATAAAGATGTATATTATATTGCTATAAGGATGTATATATACATGTGTGTATATACACACATGTGTATATGTCTATATATATACACACACGTATGATGTGTGTATATGTGTGTATATATACATGTATGTATATGTGTGTATATATACACAAATGTGTGTATGTGTGTATATATACACGTGTTATATGTGTATACATGGATACACACTTGTATGTGTATATGTGTGTATATACACACAAGTATGTGTGAATATATACACACATGTGTATATGTGTGTGTATATACATAAATGTGTATATATGTGTTTACACACATGTGTGTATGTGTGTATATATACACATGTGTGTATATGTGTTTACATGGATACACACTTGTATGTGTATATACACACACACTTGTATGTGTATATACACACACACATGTATGTGTGTATATGTGTGTATACACACACATGTGTGTATATGTGTATACATGTGTGTGTATATACAGACATGTATACACATATACACATGTGTGTATATATACATGTGTATATACACACACATGTATGTATGTATATATACACATGTGTGCATATACACATATATACACACATGTATACACATATACACATGTGTGTATATATATACACATGTATATATACATGTGTATATACACACATGTATATATACATGTGTATATACACACATGTATGTATGTATATATACACATGTGTGCATATACACACATATATACACACCATATTCAAAGGAATTAAAAAATAAAGAATTAAAATTCCTTATGTATCTTCTCATTCATCTTTTGGGTGAACCAAACGGGTCAGACCATATTCCGGATTTCATTTTGAGGATAAGCATCTTCCTGAATATGCAACATCTTCCTGAATTGACAATATCCAGAATATAGTATTCCAGTACCCAAACGGGCCTGCATAGACATTGCCCATTTTTCCTTTATCACATAAGAATTCAAAGAAATAAGATTAGTGCATAAAATTGCATGGGAAGGTGGCTTTTAGATCGTTGGATCTAGAATTCATTGTAATAATTTTAACCTACACAATAGAACCCGTGGCTATTCAGCAAATTAAATGGTAAAATATAATTGGAAAGTTTGAAAAAAAAATTAAGTGTCTACCTTAGATATGCCTTTTAGTTTGCTGTTTAGAATGTTGTCCACAATAGAAATCATCATTTTTAGTAATGGACATATCATTATTTTAAAGTTTTAAAAAATAAAATAATAAAATAGTATATATATTATACATTTTGAAAAGATGATATTAAGAATTATATGCATGTTAAATAGTATTTTCAAGTCTTGCTGAGTGCAAGGCTTCGACATCATAAAGGATGAGGCCAGGCGACATCATAAGGGACGAGGATACCCTAGCAAAAATTATTAGTATTTTGATAGTTGTAGATAAGACTTTGAGTTCATTTTAAGACTTAAAATTCTATTAAAGAAAGTTTAATCTAAACCTCTTCAATCATTTTCCTTTAGATCTAAATCATTTATTTTTTAAAAATAGCGAAAGAAAATTTAATCTAAAACCTTTCAATTATATTCTTCTAGGTCTAAATCATGCAATTTTAAAAAATGATTTTAGATTAAATTTTTTTAAAAAGACTTATTTGATACTCTTTTTGAGGGGGTGCCTCTATTTTGTGATCTTGATACTCTGAACTTGCTTTGGTAATTTTATAATGATCTCCTTATTTTCAATACAAAAAGACTTATTTATATACTGTCACCCATTTGAAATTTAGATTTATAACTTTATTAATAAGAATTATAAATTTAATAATAAAAATAAATGAAAATCTCTCTTTACAAGTTTGGTTTCTGCTACCTCCTAAACAATAAAAGATCACATCTTACTGAAAGCTTAATCAATTTGTTAAGGAGATAATATAACAATATAAAATTTTGCATAACGTAGTTGCGAACTTTTAGGCATCATTTGAATGTATTTGGGCAAGAAACTATAATTGTAATTTATAGTCGGCTCCCTAGTTCCTTCACGATTTAGATTGTCAACTTTGTTTTCAATTGCCATTATTATTCGGTGGTTCAATAGAGGGAATTTTACTTATCATCATACTAAAAATTGACGAAAATTTATTAATGTGTCCTTTACTGGTTTTCGCGTTGAAAGGGGCTGAAGTTGTTTGCAATGGTTTTCCATCCCCTTTGTTGAGATTTTTCAGTAAGCGAATATATTTCTCTAATCATTACGGTAAATTATATTCGGAGGGTCGTGCACATGGCAAGTTTTTATTTCTTTTTAGCTTGGCATTATGGCTTTCAAACTAAATTTCCACATGGTGCCTGTCATTTACACATTTTTTATGGGTTTGCGTGGCCAATGACAGTCTTTTGCAGAGCTTGTATGGCAAACAAGAAAAGTTAGCTTAATGTTTTTATTGTAGATTTATGTATATATTGGACTTGTTTTTAGTATGTTCCATTGTGAGAATTTGTTTGGACTAGTAGTGTGTGGACAATTAGATAATTTTACTCTTTATTAAGTCAAGAGGCTTCTTACAGTTCCATACACTGCTGAAAGGTGTCATGTCATTTGTGTAAACATATTCATCTTCACTGTTGAATTTTGTAAAATCTTTGCTATTGATTAAAAAAATACTAATATCTCTTTATAACAGTTTTCTGAACTACAACTTCATGAAAGTGGTGGATTTTGTTTTATGGTTTTGATCATGCTGAGGTAGTCAATCTTAGAAATCTTTTACTTGTGAACATAGAAAATAATAGTCAATATAGAACATACTTGGGAGAAAAATGGGACATAGAGGAGGTTTTTACAAGAAAATTGGAGACTACACAAGAACAAAGAATAAAAAGTTGGAAAACCAGAAAGAAAAGAAAGGATTTTTCATTGTGTTGGTGTACTGAGATGTTGAATGCAACAATCCTTTCTACACAACTCAAAGTTAATGTTAAACCCTAACCATAAGACAAATTGAACTATTCCGATACACCAAAATAGACATTAAACTAAAGAAAACCCTAATCCCAAACCATATTATGTCCTAACACTATAAATTCATCCAAAATGAACCCCTTTCCCCAACAAAAATCATCTTTACACCTAACACTAAGGGCCCGTTTGGTTGAGGGGTGGAATTGGAATTGAACGGGAATTGGAATTTCCGAATTCCCAAAATGTTCAATTCCCTGTTTGGTTCCAAAATTAAAAATTGGAATTGGGTTATGCGAATTCTAATTTTGGGCCTTTTTGAGCATTCCACAATTCCCCCTCAGGACCTAGAATTGGAATTGAAAATTGGAATTGGAATTGAGAGTATTATTTTGTGAAGGAAAATTCATTCCCATTTTTGTGTTAATATTATATTGCTATCAGAATGTATATATAAATCTATGTATATATACACATGTGTATATATATGTGTGTGTATACATATGTGTATATATACATGTGTGTATATATACATGTATGTATATATACATATGAGTGTATATACACACATGTACATATATAGTATAGATACATGTATGTATATATACACATGAGTGTATATACACACATGTGTGTGAATATACATGTGTGAGTATATATACATACATGTATATATATAGTATATATACATGTATGTATATATACACACATGTGTATATACATACTCATATCTATATACACATATGTGTGTATGTGTATATATGTGTATATATATACACAAATATGTGTATATATGTGTATATGTGTGTATACACACATGTGTGTATGTGTGTATACATGTGTATATATACACTTGTATGTATGTGTATACATGTGTATATACATACATGTATGTGTATATATATGTGTACATGTGTATATATACATGTGTGTATATACACACATGTGTGTGTATATATACACATGTGTGTGCATGTATATACACACACACACATGTGCATATATGTGTGTATATATA
>MU223567.1:2264702-2276032 GCA_018584345.1 Thuja plicata | reverse complement strand
TATATATATATATATATATATATATTCCAAACACAAATAACACAAATGTATCTAAACATGTGCACACGTTAAAGTAATCATTTTTTTTCCGTTCAGATTTACATCACCCACACATAATTTCAAGAGAGATAAATAAAAATAAGAAGTTAGCACAAAATCTCTAAGTGGTGTGTGTGTAGACCAGATCATCCGTACCCACCACTGCTGATGGCTAGCCTCCTCTACCTCAACCACACCCCCGCCTTCATCCTGCATCCACTCAGACATACTCGGAGCCAAAAACAACTTATCAGTATTCGATTAAACATTTAATCAATAATTTTGACATATTTTATTAATGCTAAAATCAATAAAATCAACATATTTTATTGTGGTCTTGCTATAATATCATCACATCTCATCATAGTGCATGCTATAAGTAAAAGAAGCATCAAATTAAACATCATATAGTGTCATCATTTCATTGTAAAGTCGAAATATGATCAGCCAAAACATCGACAAAAGATCTAACACTAGAAAACATAATGACAAAAAGTAGCAACATAGTCTAAACATATCGACTAAGTCAACAAAAGTCAACAAGTTGCATGATAAGTCTAAAATAAAAGAGTCTCATTAAATCAAGTCATGAGAGTAGTTTTGGTCTCCTTAATTTCATCGAAAATAATCCTAAATTCGGAGATATCAGTTTAAACCCTCATCCATCTGAGATCGCCCCTCATCCTATTTAATGTACAATATTATAAGTCATTCCCATATAATTAGTGTTTTTCTTTCTTTGACCACTTGAAATCGCAGCCATGAGATCTTATTAAAATAGGACAGATGTATTTCTACAGTAGGTACTCTCTATTGTCACAAACTTTTTATCGGACCTCAGAAATGTGATTTTCAACCAGAATATGTTTTATTTTTGTCATGTTCTAGAATACAGGTGACAAAGCATAGTTGCAAATGCAACCACGCACCATGAATTCTAGAAGCAACCGTTCTTTCCCTTTTTTTCTACAGAACACACATTTCATTACATTCGCGAGACACAGTTAAGGAAGCATTCTATCAACCATTTCAGAGTTTTGCTACGTGCTTCAACATTTTCTTGTATTCGTATGTATTAGTGATAATTACTATGGCTATCCTTTGACTCCTTATTCTGCGTAGAATTTTGAAAGCATTCAGTGGCATTTAAAAAATCACACACTAAGGTTTGACCTAAGTGTACTAGCTAATGTGGGGTCCATTTATAAATGTCCTTTCTGTTAGGCTCTCTATATTTCCAAACAGTTATATTTTTCAGAGTCCATGCAGATCTAGGGAGAAGCGAGGTAAGATGAGGATCACATTTTTAGAGTTGCGGGCTTTCTACCTTGGATACTATTTTCTAATGGGAGCCATTTATGTCCTATTTTATGCCACCTTTTAACCTTTTACATATACCTTCAATCCTATCATCATATCCCTTTTCCACATCTTACCATAATATTTTACCATTTTCATTGCATATGATTAAATATATATGAGTGGTATTTAATATATTTTTGGGATAAAAATATGAGAAATAATTATTGATTATCTTTACTAATAAGTGTTGTCATCTTACGCCTTAGAAATTGTATCTCGCAGCATGCAAATTTCCTATCATATAGACTTCCTGTCGCATTCCTTCTATGAACTTCTTATCAACTTCTTCGTAGGAATATGGCTTGCATTTACTGTTGCAGTTTCTCCTTCTATCCAGTTAACTTCAGGTTCACTTCATTAAGTTGAGGAAAATGAGTTGCAACTGCCAGCTACAATTACTAGATTTCCTCTGCATATTTCTGGAATCAATAATGGTTTCTTATAACCATGAAGGAAGGATAGAAAATTCATGTGAAAACCATTTTATTCCACATTATCTCTGTGGTCAATTTGTCGAAGACTCATTCTCGACGTTTTTATCTTTTGAAGCTGCAAGTGAAGGGTGGTCTGCAATCATTATTTTGCTATAGATTTGGTCTGGAAATGTTGGCCACGGGTCACACAAAGTACACAGGTAATCACTCTCCCAAAGCTGCAGGAAACGATTGTGGAAGGAGGTCGTCATATATGAATTTCAGCATATGGTTATGTAATGCAGTTGAGAAAGAGTGTTTGAGCCACGCAAACATTCTTTTTTGTCTTATGATGGAAATAGTTATATAGACTCAAGAAAGACTGACCATATGTCATTTCAGTCTGCCCAAAGCCATTTAATAAGATTTCACCACAAGTTTATGAACTACAGACAGAAAATAGATATTTTTTTGTATGGTAAAAGGCTATATAAGACAACTTATGTAATAGACAAGGAGATCAGAAAACAATAATATATCGTTGTTATGCTATGTTGAGTTAAGCTTGTGGGTTTTGTGATCACTTTCTTCAATCGGTTCGCTGGGAGGAAGGGCGCAGCTACCGAATGAATGTATATATCTTTATTTGTGCAGGTTTTGTTTAATCATTTTGGTATTGTGTGGATTGACTAAATATCAGAGATAGCTATTATTGTCTTTGTAATTTTAAGTTTATAATATTGTTTGATAAATGTAATTTCAAGTTTATAAGGGCTATTAATAAGAGTTTGATTAATATTAGATTTATATTAATATTGTATATTAGAGTCATTCTAATTTTTGTAGTTGTTATTTAATTTGAATTCGATTCTATGTTTTAGATTTAATTTTGTGGTTTATGTTTAAGTTGTTGTTTCAGAGTTTGCTACAATTTATGCACAATTCCTTTCGCATAAATAGAACAGAACAGATCCTCCTCTCCCTAAAACACAAATTTTTAATAAAAATAATTAAATAAACAAATATAAATCTATATTTTATTATTTCTATAATACTATTAAATAATTTTATCATATTGATACTTATAATTAAATGGATATAGTATATTAATTATAATTTATGTTTAAATAATAGATATTAAAATATATATTATTAGAAAAGTAATAAACATAATTTAGAAAATAGAAATATTTTATAAAGATTATAAAAATATATAATTATTTTTATTATACATAATTAAATTGATTTAATATATAGATTGGTATTTATATTTTAATGAAAACGAACAATTTATATATACTATGAGAAAGAAAATTAGAAATAGTTTAGAGTAGAGTTTCTTAATTTTGAGAGTTCAAATGTAAAAAATGTTCAAACAAAATTTATTACGCTACTTAACATATGATAGTTATTTTTATTTTTAAAAATTTGAAAACTTCTAAATTTTCAAATTCATATAAATTATCATGATCAAGACTAGTATTATAAGAAGATTCACATCTATATATTACTATGAGGGCATTACCCATACTTAAATTTACTAATATACAATGTAAATGATATTTAAGTATAAAGCTATTAGAGTTCATAGGTGATAGATAATGAGAGGAATAGAGATATAATTTAAGTTAATTGTATGATTTTAGCTACATATAAATATAATTAATATTTGATATATAATTAGTAGATCAACCATTGTATTATCTTAGATTGAAACCTTATCATAACCCTAACTAATTCTAAATTATGATTGTAACCCTAGTTTTCTAATCAATTAACTTTAGTTTTCTATAATCCTAATTCTATGATTTTAAAATTATAATAATTAATAAAAAATAAGATTAGTGTTATAATATAAATAATAATTATAAAATTTAAATTATATTAATAATTTTAACAATAAATAAAAAATTAATAATCATGGCCCTAACTTTAACTAAAATATTTGAAAGAAGTATTAATTAAGATAAAATTATAATTGATTAATATCTAAAGACTATTTCATATATTGTTGCTCAATATTAATACTTTATTAAATATAAAAACTAATTATTATATATTAATTATTATTGATTAAAATAATTTTATTTTATTGAAATGTATATCAATGTAAAAGTATAAGAGTTTTATATTAAATTAATTTAAACAATATATTTATGAAATTGTATACTACAAAATTATTTTAGCTAATCATATTAAAGAAAATCGTTTATTGTAAATTATAAAATGAAAATGAAAATGAATTTTTTTTTTTTTAAAATATTTAATAATTGATAGTAAGCTAATTTATTAATAAGTAATTTAAGCTCTCAAAATTATACAACATTTATTATTATTTTTTTGACTTTTTATGAACATTTTACAAATCGTGTTCTCAAAGTTATCTAAACTACACATGAAAAATGATTCTTTATATTTTTCTTATAGTATATATAAACTATTGATTAAAAATATAAAAATATAATTAAAAAAATTCTATTTTTAATATTTTTCAATAATATTTGTATTATTCTAAATTGTTTCTAATATTTTCTTGTAATTTAAAATTTAATTTTTATTTATTAAATATAATTAATAATTAATATATTAAGCCTATTTAATTATGAATAATTAATATATTTAAATTATATCATATTATTATATAAATAATAACTAATATACTAGACCAAATAAAGAAATAACTATTATATTGAGTGAATTGCTTATATTCGTTAATAACTAATGTACTTAGTAAAAATTGGTTGCAAATGCAAAAATGTCTTTCCTTGTTTCTCCTTAGATCCGTTGGACTCTAACAAATAAAAATGTTTCAGAAGTATATGTAGCGAAAATGTAGAAAGAAAATAAAAAAAAAAGATTTATAAACGGGGCCCACATTAGATAGCACACTAAGGTCAAGCCTTAGTGTGTGATTTTTAAGCTGGCCCTATATAAAGGCAGGCACTCCATTCTTGTTGGAGATAGAAGACATGAGCATGCTCACAATGTAGTTCACAAAATGGGTGTTTTAAAATAGGGTGCAAACATTCATCAAAGAACAAAAAATGGAGTAAGACACTCATATCTTACAATGGGAAATATTATGGTAGACATAATTTCAAAATATGGAAGTATAGACAAATTACATGAATTGTTTGAGAAGATGCCTCAAGAAACGTGGTAGTATGGAATGACATGATTGCAAAATATGCACAAAATGCATTTCTTGAAAATGATTCAAAAAATATCAACCAAATGCAATTAGTAGTTGTAAACTAGACTCCACAAACTTTTTGAGTACCCTCCCAACTCATGCAAATATTATAGCTTTACAACGGGGTATGAACATCCTACAAATTTAAAAGAAGATGCTTGGAGCTATGAGGTATATACATTAATAATATTTGATATCAGATATCTGAAGAACTTTGCAATTTTTTGAATATACATTTGTATTTGTATTGAGATCAATATTTTTTTTATAAATTATATTTTATGATCATCTTTATTCAATGTTTAGTCTGTGTTGTGATTGATCTATATGCATCCATCACCTTCACTTAAATTGATGCCATATTGAAGTTTCGAGAGAATGCCTCAACTTTGAATAATTAAATTTGAATAAAACTCTCCAGTGTTTTCATTGGGTACCAGCAAGAAGTTGAGTACACTTTTTGGCCAAAAAGTGGAACTATTTTTCTTGTTTTTTCAAATTCATCTTGTTTGAGATGAATATTTGAAGCACTTAGAGATTGAATCATAAAACAATTCAGTAATAGAAGTTGTAGTACCTAAAGTCTATTTTCCAAATATGTAATTTATTTTAATACCCAGATGATAAAATTTCATTTTAAATACGCATTACTAAAACCTACATTTTGAAACTCCCTATTTCAGGACCATACTATTCCTGTGTACAACAAGAAAAATTTGACCTAAATGAAACTATTTCTCTCAATCCTTTTGGGAAATGGTATGTAACACAGTTAAGATTGATGACAATATTTTTTTGTATTTTTTTGTTGAATATATTTTTTTAATTAATTTTTTATTAGGCATAATTGTTGTTTTTAAAATCTCTCTTGTACAATAAGCATAATTTAACCAAAACATATGATTTTTTTAAAAAATTTTAAAGTGTGTATAATTGTCTAGTTTGATGTCATATAATTTTTTTTACGAGAAACTTTCAAATAAAAAATTTATTAAAATAACAAAATAACCTGTTATCTTTAGTTTCTGGACCCATTTTAGTAGAAATTCAATAAAAATATAAATTTTAATCAAATTTATAAACAAATTACATATTTGGAATCTACACAATCTGATCTATAATGGGTTTTTATTTTGTCAAAATTTTCCTCTGAAAAAGTCTTCAGATATATGTCTAAAGTCCTTATTTTGTATGGACACTAGCAGAGCCTTCAAGTTGTAGGTGAAACCAAGTTCAAGCCTATGGTTCGACTACCCAAGCCTCTTTCCAAACCAAAAGCTAAAAGTAAAAGTGGGCTTGAAATTCAAAAATTTTAGAAACAAGATGTCCTTTAGTAAACGTTACCTGGTTTACCTTTTTTGAGTTCATAACGTAAAAATGAATCAATGGAAGGTTTTCTTTAAAAAATAATTTATTTTTTCAAAATAGGATCCCATTTTGAAATGGGGTCCCATTTCATTTTTCAAAATGGGACCCCGTTTTGAAGTGGGATCCCATTTTGTTTTTTGAAACATGACCCTGTTTCTAAAATTTTAGGCTTGGAACCCCGAAGCTAAATGAGACCTTGTTCATTCTAAGTGGGAATTCATTTCGTTGAGTGTGATTTCATGAATTTGGCTATGTATGATAGTTTCTCCTTAAGTGGACTCATCTTCTTGCTTCAACTCATGTGTGTGTGTAAATGAGTTAACCTTGTTATTAGAAAGAGTCTGAATTGTAATCTTGCCATTTGCAAGGAATAGAAGAAGAAATTTGTCTTATTCAAAATCATCCTAACATCTTTCGTCATCCCATTTTATTTTGTATTTGATTGACAAGAAACACAAAAGTAGCTCAAATTTTTGGTGTATGATAATGTAAGGGAAATGATCTAATATGTAAATGTTTTCTAATAGCCATGATGGAAGTTGTGAATTTAATACTTATATTTGTTGATTTAATAGATCTAGACATTCTTATTTAATGCCCACTTTTTGACAATATTGTACCAAAAGTTATGACTTTAAATTATTTATTTCTATAATGAGGAAACTCTAAAAGAGGCGTATAAATTTATTCAATAACAAGAAAGAAACAAAAAGAAGAAAAGGGTTCTCATTAAAGAGTTAAAAACACTGTCAGTATCCACTAAATGATCTAACATACGAGCCATTTTGGGAGAAAATTGTCCCTTATTTATAATATTCCAAGAATTCATTTGATGAGAAGCTCATTTGTCCAAATGGTCAGCCACACCATTCCACTCCCTAGGAATGTGCCTAAAAACAATGAAATCAAAAGAGTCACTTAATCAAATAATCTGTCTAACTTAACCAAAGCTAATTTCCAACTAACACCATCAAGTTGCTGCCTAGTGAAAAAAATTACCACTACCTAATAGCCAAACTCACAAGTAATCCTTGTACATCCAAGAACATAGCTATGCTCAACAATGTGTAAGATTGCTAGCTCGCCTCCATAAGGTTATTTTTTGGATGGCCTTTATAAACAAAAATATTAACTGAATATCAACTGAACTATCATGAGAAACCCCTCCAATACTAGAATGACTAGGGTTCCCATATGAAGAACCATCAGTATTTATTTTAAAGACTCCCTGAGGTTGAGGGATCCAACTGTTAGATTATGAAATTGGCGCTTTCGAATGGTGTTGTCATTCATGGTTTTCCTTGATGTCAAGATAGTCATATCTCAACTTTTAATTGTAGATCAATTATTACAATTGACATACTATTGTATCATTTATTGTGTACCGACAGATTATTGTATCAGTTGGAGTATCTATCATATAAGTTGTACTGCTTGGAATGTTCACCAATGGATTTGGTCCCTAGAATCTAGATTGTGGTAGATTGTATTCTCGATCCTATGTGGATGTATTTTGCTCCCAAATTTAGTTTTATAATGTGTTGTTCAACACCGTTGGAATCATATGCCTTAGAGAAGGTACTATGTAGCATTGCATGTTAGACTGGTCAAGGTGGTCCTCATTTCATTCTTTCCTACCATGGGAATATTGTTTGTGTGACCTATTTCAAATTGTGTGACTGACCTTGTGGATCTCATGGTGTTGTATAAGTAAGGCATGAACATAAGCTAGTAAGGTATGCACATGAATGTACAAGTGTATGTATGTGTGGCATATTTATGAAGCATATGCAAAGTGACTACGCATTCATACAAAGTAGATCCGTAATTTGTAGAACAACTGGTAGATCTTAGAGGTGGATTCTATTAATTTTTATATCTTATGATTACGAGACCTTGTGTATTGGTAGTGACCCCCTTTATCTGCAGTGAGATGACTAATAGTGGGCCTTCTTGTAGTGAGCATTTCTCGCAATGAGCCTGTGTATTCAAATAACCTTTCAGTGACACCCTAACAGGTAATCTTATATTTCATGAAAATTAGTTTCTCTTTGGTTTTACCCATCTTGGGGTTTCAATGTTAAATTTGGTGTTCTCTATTTTGGTGTTCCTGTGCATTTCATGTTTATATTTTCTATGGATGTTTAATGTGCTAAATCGATAAATCTTAACTTATTATTGGAACTGTTTAAGTATTAACTGACAAAGAGAAAATTTTGTAAAGTTGTGTGGAAATAACTAGCTCATCCCCTCTCAGTTATTCAACCATTTCAATAATTGGTATCTGAGCCTAGTTCCACGGTGAAGAGCTTAATGTCTTGAGGTAGATCTGATGGCACAAAAATTGACTATTCCTATGTTCGATGGATTAGACTACAATTAATGGAAATATTAGATGAAAGGATACATGGTATTGATTGGTTACAAGACATGGAAGCATGCAGAGTCAAAGTATGTTCCTCCGCAAAATGGACCACCTACTCCTGATGAAATTGAGGAATATGTGGAAAATGAAAATGTGAGGTATGTTATTACTGGTTCTTTATCAAAGATTGAATTGGCTAAGGTTATTTCACTAAAGATAACTTATGAAGTTTGGGAAAGGTTGAATGAAATTTATGAAGGAAATGACAGATTCAAGTTATCTAAGAAGTGGATAGGTAAGAGACATTATGAGAATCTAAGAATGAAAGACTGAGAATATATCAAAATCTATTTTAAAATAGTTTAGAATGAAGTTAGTGAAGTCAAGAACCAAGGAGGCACTATAAATGATGAGGACTTAATGGAGAAGATTTTGATGACATTACCAGATAGATACAATGAAAAAGATTTAGCAATTGAAAAGGTGTATGATCAGAATAAGTTTACTAAAGAACAATTTTTTGGTACCCTGACCACATTTGAGCTAAGGAAGTTTGGAAGAGACAAGAATAAATTAGAGACAAAATCCAAACCTACAAAACCAGAAGATGATTATGATGGTGATGATGAAGAAGAGTTTGAGACTAATTTTTCAAGAAGATTGAAGAAAAGTACCAAAACTTAAAAAGGTATGTTACCCCTAAAATTCTTTATGTGTGGTAATATTGGTCATTTGGATACCAGATGTCCTGAAAAATCTCAATAAAAAGGCTCACTATGTGAATGAAGATGCTAGTATCTGAGATGATGAATCATGGACTAAGGATTTCTTGTTTTATGTTGAAGAAGAAAAGAAATATGATATTGATATCAGTAACATCTCTGCTAATGCTGATGATAATGTTGAAACTTATTTATATTCTAGAAGAAACAAAAATGAATGGCTAATTGATAGTATTTTTTCACATCATATGACTAGAGATAAAAGTAAAATTGTATCACTTAACATGTATGATGGTGGTGTTGTTAGATTTGGGTATGATAAGGGAACTTATATTGTTGGTATAGGATCCATTGCATATGATGGTAAGAAAAATAATGACAATGTCTATTATGTATAACATTTTTATCATAATCTATAGAGTGTTGGACAGATGTGTGAGAATGGACATGATGTTATTTTTAGGGATGAAAGATGTGAAATTAGGAAGAGATGTGGAGTTTTGATTTCTATAGGGAAGAGAATGAGAAGGAATATGTACAAGCTAGAAAGAGCATCTAAAGGAAGTTGCTTCTTATCTCAAATCAATGACAGTTGGCTCTAGCATCAAAGAATGTGTCATATTAATTTTGATAATATGATGAAGATAATCTTGTCTCATGCAGTGAAAAATTTAACTAGTCTATGTAAACCAGAAAACATCACTTGCAAGAGTTTTCAAGAAGGGAAGAACATAAGAGAATAATTCAAGGAAAGATTGTATTCATCTACTAGTGTTTTAGAGATTCTGCACACTATTCTTTGTGGTCTGACCATAACAAGAAGATTTGAAGGTGAAAGGTATTTTATATTATTCATTGATGATTATTCAAGGATTAAATAGTTTTAATTTGTTAGAGATCAATCTGAAGCATTTGAGAAATTAAAGATATTCAAGGCTAGAGTTGAAATTTTTGAATGTTGTAGAAACATAAAGTGTTTGAGATCTGATAAAGGCGGAGAATTTACATCTGATGCATTTGAAAGTTACTATGAAAAGCATGTTAATAGGAGACATTTTTTTAGTAGCGAGAAGACTTCAAAAGAATGGTATTGTAGAGAGGATGAATTAGATGATTCAGGAAGTAGCTATAACTATGTTGAGAGAAGAAAATCTACTGGAGATCTATTGGAAATAAGTAGTACATACCACTATATATATTTTCAATTGAGTTATGTACTAGGGAAAGTAGTGTAAGGCTTGATATGAGCTATGACATGCAAGAGTACCAATAGTTAAGTATTTCATGATTTTTGGAAGAAGGTGTTGTACGGAAAGATGAAGAGAATCTTGGAAAATATTATAGTAGGGTTGATGAAGGAACATTATTGGGATATTCTTCTAGAATCAAGGTGTACTGGTGCTACAATAAAAGACTAGACAAGATTGTGGAAAGTATGAATATGAAGGTTGATGAATATTTTCAAAAGGTTTTTGAAAGGTACATTGAGTATCAATTTACTGCAAAAGAACAAAGAAAAGAAGACAACAAAGAGGAAGATGTCATTTAGCCAACACAAACATTCACATCGATTACAATAAATAATGGTATGTATAGAAGCATCATTCAGAAAATCAAATTATTTGAGATAAGAATGTATACGTGTTTCTACGAGAAGTAAAGAAATACAAGATCATGCTTTGTTGTGTTTACTTTATGAAGTTGAACCTAAGTTTGTGTGTGTGTGTGTATAAATGGGTAACTGTTGAAAATGACACAAACACTCAATAGGTCATTGCATTAGCTCAAATGGTTAGTTAAAACATTAGAAACCACTAATATCGGCCTATTGCCTTCTAACTAGAAAGAGTATGATAAGTTGCATATTT